>JARHVA010005286.1:12500-192500 GCA_037957365.1 Torreya grandis | reverse complement strand
TCCTAAAAAAAATTAAACACCGATCTCTTTTCATTGACCCCTTACCTCGATGTATACCCCTTATTATCATTCTTGGATATGTTATTTAATGCATAAAATTATCTCCAAATATATTATAATGTGAAGAGACAATTGTTTTTTAACATACATATGTGGTCATTGCAAGTAAAACTCATAGTTAAAATAGGTTTATAGATACGTAACTAAAACCCTATAACAACTAACTATTATGTCAATATTTCATTCTTAAATTGGTGGTTTCATAAAAAAAACTTTGAATTATCCCTTGAATGTATAATGATTATTTAAACTAGGTCTATACATTTTTATTTAATGAATTTAATTTACTTTTGGTTCCATATAGACCATACCTCCTTTATTGAGAGTATTTTTATCCTAAAAAATATTTTATTAGGGAAGGAGATGTGGAAAAAAATATTCTACCTTATTATTAGAGTACCACCTTGCTTTCTTTGGTGTCTTCCCTTTGAGTCCAAACTTCCTAGACTCTTATGGTCCCTTGCATGTTGTTTTTATGCTATTTTTTGCTTTCACATTCAAAGAGAGAATAAGAAAATAAAAGAAATGGTCTAAGGCTTGATGTACCTAGATGAAGTCATGCGCACCATAATCTAGACAATCGTGAGAACTCCTCTTTGGTTGTGGAGGATGACACCTACAAAGGAAAGAGACTAAAACATGAAAAGGCGTTAGATGAGGAGATGGTGGGCTGCCAAGCGAAAGCTTGATCCCAAAAGAAAAAGCTTGAGGGATGTCAACCCACTGATTAATAAAAGGATGTCTGATAAATAGAAGAATAATAAAAGACTACAATGATAAAGATAGAAAAGGAAATGGAAGAAAATGCTTACCTAAATGATGTTATCGGGCTGGTCATAGTCGCCGACGTCGGTGGTCCTACCGGCGTCGGTTGGTCAGGGTCTGCCGACGTCAGTTAGTCTACCGACATCGGTTGGGGAAGTGACCGGTGTCGGTTAGGGCAGTAGTCTGTGGATGATGTCTGGACGAGTTTTGGTTTGTGGATGGGCCTATGGACGGGTCTGAGACAGAGTTTTGGGCTTGGTTGAATAGTCTGGGGGTCTGGGTCTGAGAATTTGGTTTTGGTTAATGGTCTGGGAGTATGTACAGAGGTCTGAAATAATGGAAAGAATGTCAAAAAGGGATAGAGGGATAGAAGAGACCAATAGGGGGATAGGGATATAAGGATTCGGGTCTGGTCTGGTCTGGTGATAGGGAGCGCTGAATCTAGCTCATAATACTAGAAGTAAATAACTAGAAAATCCAATGAAAGTACAAACAAAATACTTACCTGTGACTGGCTGAAGGAGTGCTGATGGTGCTGTTGCTTATGTTGTTGACGAAGGTAGAGTCCCTATTGTTGATGTAGAAAACTGATGCAGAGTCCCTGGGAGTGTTGCTTGATGTTACCTACAACCAAAGAGTTAGCAGTGGAAGAGAGAGGAGTGAAAGATTAACGGATTGAAGGATTCTAGGGTTCGGGTGTGAGAGAGAGGTGAAGGATGGATAACAGATGCTGAAAACCATTATGAAGGCTGCCAACGTTGGCAATATCACCGACGTCGGTCGATAGTTGACCGACGTCGGCGGCTGGAAGGTAGGAAAAAGGCTAAAAATAGCCTTTCATCCATTTTCCCAACTATCGGGTTAGCGAGTCCGAAGAAGAAATGGTCGAAGGTGATTAAAATGGACGAGAGGTTAAAGGGGAGAAGTTGGAATGGGGGTCTAAGCATTAATATTGGCCATGTGGGGAATGAAGGGAATCCAAAGAAGGGTATCCAAGGGTGGTGAGGTGGCAAGGGAGAGATAAAAGGAGTTTTGTTAATTTAAAATAGCTAATTATTTTAAATTAACAAGACATGGGTTAGGAGTGGTTAAGTGGACCAAAGGGGACTAAGAGGGGGAGAAAGGACCAAGGGGTAGATACGATTTCAGTGTCTACATTTGCCCCTTTTTGTCTTGTTGGTTGTTCTGGATGAACTGCAAGACAAAAATAGGAGTTGGTTGCCCTAGGTGTAGGATAAGGTTGATTTCATCTTGTTGGTTGTTCAAGTGAACTACAAGACAAAAACAAGAGGATTGGTTGCCCTGATTATGGATGAGGTATTCCCCCTCAAAGTAGGAGTCGAGGGAAGGGAACCTGGAATTGGGTGCTGATTTGACAGAGAGTGGATGAAGAAGGGGTGAGGGTGAACACTGAAAAAGTCATGATTGCATGCATACCACTGCATGAGATGGTCAGGTCAAATTGTCATAGGTTGAGGGTTGAGGAATGCCAAAATTAAAATAATTGGGCCCCAGCATTTAGTCGTCTGCTGATTGGGTTATTCAATCTAAGTTGAAGCTCCAATGGTCATCATTTTCTAGGTATCTCAGGCTCAGGAAGTGCTCCCAGAAACACAAAAATGTCACAAGTAGTGGGGATCAACCGGCTTGTGATCCTATACTTGTGAAGGTCAAAAATAGTCTGCACACAATTTTGCTAACCAGTCATGGGGTAGCATACATGTAAAAACAACCAAGGCAACGTCGCTTTGAAAGTGGTCGTAGTCGAAGGAGATAGTCGCGATCTCCATGGTCATTGGTCGAGGTGGATGAATGGATGAAGGAATGTGGCTGAGCTAACCTCAGAAGATGTTATGTGATCTGAGTGCTGTCGACATAGCCCTTGTGTGAAGGGCCTCAGGCCAATGTAGTTCTCCCTAAAGGGAGGAAGGGTCAAAGTGGTCGATGGTCTTGGTCGAGGTCAAGGTCATGGTCAAAGGTCAAGAGATTGGTCAAAGAGATGGAATTGGTCTTGATCAAGGTCAAGGTCATGGTCGAAGGAGGAAAGAAGGTTTATCCATCAGAGAGATGAACAAATGAGGGTGGTCGAGCTAACCCCAGAGGATGTCGTATCATCTGAGTGCTACCTACATAGCCCCGATCTTAGGGCCTCAGACCAATGTAGTTCAGACAAAGGGTCTAAGTGGTAGATAGGTGGTCAAAGTGGTCGATAGATTGGTCTTGGTCATGATGAAATGATGAAGGAGAAGATGATGTTGCAGCCTTTTCCATATTGTGTGATGGTGTATTCTGCAACATTGGTCGAGGGGTCTTTCATCTCTAGCAATTTTCCAAAGTCGTGATGGATGTATGCTAAAAATTAATTGAGGTCTATTTATGCTTTAGCAAGTATTGGTTTATGCTTAACATAAATTGTGTCTAGTCGATAGTTTCCATGTGTATTGGTGTCTAGAGAAACTAGTGTGAATAGGCTATGGGAGTGGCCTGAAAAGAGAGTTGAGTTGAGTTGATTGATAAGTGATGAAGTTGAATGTGACCAAAGTGTAGAAGAAGTGAAAGGCAAATTTCTCTTTCATTGACAAGGACCAAAATGATGGCATGGATAGGGGTTGTTTAGAAACAAAAGACCTATTCATGCATTACATCGTTGACTAGTGGTTGTGTTAGAGAAGCAATCGAATCACTTGACGTTAAGTGAGCTCAAAATCCCTTGAGTATGTAGGGGTAATAGGTTTGACATGAGATGGAAGGGGGAACCCTTTTTGGAAGGAACAACTTTGCCCCTTTTATAGGTGACCCCGAGAACGACTATAGACAAGTCCATGACTCTAAAGTTTGTCAATCAGTTTTTATTTTTAAAGGTAGACTGATCGATGTGGGAAGCCTGCGAGGGGATGTTGCCTTGCTTTGTGGTCATGTTGTGAAGCTGATCGATGCAGGAAGCTTCAGAGATAGTGTTGTGTATGTAGAAAAATTTAAGAATAGCCATCCTTCGAGGGAGTGGTCTATATTCTGCTTTTGATGTTTTATATAACTTTGGCCTAGCTGTCCTTCAAGGGAGTAGTCTAGTAAATACAGAAATGATGATGCAGCTATCCTTCGAGGGAGCAGTCTACATTTATAGTTTTATGATCTTGGAATATGCATCCCATTTTTTTTGATATATTTGATTGATTTGTTTACTAGACTTTTGGTCATGGACTTGACTATAGAGGTTTAGAGGGTTTCCCTTTTATTAGGATGAAGCGTTCATGATTGACAAAGGAGTAGGATTGAGGGTTGAAGGAGATAAGAATGACAATGACGGGGAGTGCTCAAGGGATCAAGCTCAAGTTAAACGTCAAGTGAATAATTACTTGACTAACAGTGGATTGGTTAAAGATGCAAGACATAAAGGGGCTTAGGTTCTGACAAAGTCCCGACCCATGATTGTGTTATGATGCAAGGTTCGAGTCAATTGGGATCAAACTTGCCCCATTTGCTTCATTCCAAATTGGTCACATGTTGATTGATGTTGAAGGAGTTGGTTGATGTTTGGTCAAAGTTTGGGGCCGATGCTAAAGAAGTTGGTTGATATTTGATCAAGGTTTGATTGAGGTCGGTGTGAACATTTGGTTGAGGATAAGTTGACGGTCTGGTTGAGGTCGGGTTGAATATTTGGTCAAAGATAGACTAAATGTTTGGTTGAGGTTGGGTCGATGGTTTGGTTGAGGTCGGGTTAAATTTTTGGTCAAAGTCTAGTCAAGGTTTAGGATTAAAAGAGTGATTGATATGTGGTCGAGACTGGGTTGAAAGGTTGGTCAGGGTTTGGATGAAAGTTGAATTCCCCCAGTGGCTAAGGAGAATGTTTGATAGATTGGTCAAGGTCGGTTGAGGCTTGGTGGTCATATTGACTATGTTGATGTTGAATAAGGGGGTTAAAGGTGGCAAAGGGACCCTAGTTAGGCGTGGAGATCCCAATTTAAGTGTCGAGGTTTGAGAAGCATGGGTCGATGTTGCTGATTTTTTGAATGGGTGGTCAAGAGGATCCTTGATGGGAAGGGTATCCTTTCTCTGTTGTTGATGAATGACAGCTTTAAGAGCACAATAATGCTCAGTGTCATGTCCCAGAGTGTGATGATAATGACAAAATTTAGAGTTGTCAAACCAAGATGGTCTTGATCTGAGAATTGATGAGTGGGGTGGTGTTGAAGGTTTGTTGATGATGTGGTCGAGAAGAAAGGTGTCTTTCTCCAAGCATTGGTGAATGACAACCTTGAGGGCACAAAAATGCTCAGTGTCGTGCCCAGGCATGTGATGATATGCACAAATCTGAGTGTCATCAAACTAGGGTAGTTTTGGTCTGAGAGATTGATATGGCTTAAGAGGGGGGAGATTGATGCGAGAAGACTGAAACAATTGCCGTAATAGTAGGACATAAGAACCTGCTAATGGGTCTGTGTGTCTTGTTGCAGGAGGGGTTGATGACTTTGGTTTGAGAGGCATAAGAGGCATTGGTTGTACCATCATTTTTGTGGGTGGTGTAACCACACCCAAAGATGGCATTTTTGTGGTGATAGGTGTTAGATGTTTTGGAGGAAATATATGTCTGATGGGTTGAGGGGACAATGGAAGTGACTTGCCCCTGTGAGGTATGGGAGTAGGAAGCACCCCTATTAAAGTGGATGGATGCGGGCCCAAAATTGAAGGTAATGATGAAGGTGGGGGAAGAGTCCTCCAGTGTGGTTGAATGGCCTTCGTTGATTTGGGGTGAGGGCCACTATTGTACGAGGTGAGGTTAGATACGGGTTTGGGTTCAGATGTGGACAGAGGCAAGTGAGATGTAGCAATCTCAGGCAAAAGATAAGAAGAAACCGTGACTGGGTCTTCCTCAATTAGAATAGGTGAAGAGACTGGTTCTTCTCTTGGTGGAGAAGAAATAGGAGAGTGTGGCTCTATAGTTGGATAGAGCATGGGAATGGTCATGGCCTTGATATGTGGTCTAGGCATGGGGAATGTATGATCCCCCATTGATGACAAAAAGGATGAGGGTGAGGCAGCCGGTGTGGGTGCCATCAAAGCATCCTCCAATATGAGAGAGGTTGATGGAGGATTAATAGGAGGAGAAAGTTCTTCACCATGTGGAAGAGGAATAGGGGAAGAAGGGTCTTCCATCTGTGAAGGAGGTTGGTCAGAAACAAGAGAAAAGATAGTGTCGACCATGTGTATATCATGGTCTTGAGGGTCATTGGTCATGGTCTGGACATTGTTTTGAGTAGGCGGGTGATTAGGAAAGGTTTGCTTGAAGATGTCAAGGTTTTGGTTGGGTGGGGTGTTTGGGTTGTCCAAGATGAGATCACCCCTATCTAGCATGTCCTAGATGATGTTTTTGAAGGTTTGATAGTTGTTCGTGTCATGGCCTTTGACACGGTGATAGTTGCAAAAGTCATTCTCCCTGTACCATGTAGGGATAGGTGTTGAGGGGTCAAATTGATGTGGTTGAATTGAAGGGAGATTGAGGACCCCCTGCTTGAAAAGTTTATCCAAGATAGAGGCATATGACTCTCCAATTGGAGTGAATTGACGTTGTATGAATCGACATTGAAAATGTTTATTGATGTAGTCTGATGTTGAAAATCGAGGTCAGTTGGTTGAAGATGATGGTCTAAAGAGGATAGTGTTTGCTGACCCCTTGGACTGGGAGTCGACAGAACAAGGTTTGGATGAAGAAGGGTCATTAGATTTTGCATTGTCATTACACAATTTGACCTTATTTTCATCGATGGCACAGAGTTTAAGCTTTCTTGCCATGGTGAAAGCATCATCAAAAGTGTGGAATGTCTGGATCTACAAGGTAGAAGAGATGTGGCTAGCACATGCTCGAGAAAAGAGCTCGATGAGCTCAGGTTGAGGCAAGGAGAAGGAGAGCTGGTTAATCAAGCCTCTCTAATGGGTGACAAAATCGACTATTGATTCATCGTCAAATTGCCTGATGGAGTAGAGGTCTGTGATTGAGACTTGTTTGGTGATGTTGATATAAAAATGGTCAAGAAATAATTGGGTGAGTTGAGAAAATGAAAAGATAGAATGTCTGGTAAGAGAGCTATACTAGTCAAGGGCAGGGCTAGAAAGTGACATGGGAAATGTGCGTAGAAGTAACGCATCGTCATGGGCTATGAGATAGCAGGCATGTCTGAATGCCCAAAGATGTTGTTGTGGGTCTTCCTTAATTTGAAAGTGAGTAAATTTAGGAAGCTCCCACTGGTTAGGGTATGGACAAAAAGGCATAGAAGGATGAATGGGTTTGTTGCAAATTTGCTCATATGATAGAGCATTGCTTGAACCAGAGATAGAGGTCTCGAGACTGGACATCTTGTCCATCAGCATTTTGATGATGTCTGCTGATGGATTGATAGGTGGGGCACCCCCTAGGTTGTAGGGTACCTGGAAGGTGGTTGAAGAGGTGTATGATGTACTTGGTTATGCTTGTATAGGCACAACATATGGATAGTACGTCATAGGGATAGATGTCGTGGTTAAAGGGGCTTGTGTCATGAAGTTGGAGGACACAAGTTGACTAGATACCACCAAAGGTGGTTGAGTGGCAGCACTGGTAAAAGGATAGGTTGTCACTCCCACATGTATGGGTACAAGAGTGGGTGAGGTCGAGACAATCAAGTTTTGGTATGGTGTAGAACTTGGTTGAATTGTGTGTGGTTGAGGGGGTAATGATACCCTGATGGAGGTAGGTTCGAAAATAGATGAGGAAGCCAAACTTTGCGTATTGGCCATGGTCGAGTGACTAGTCAAGATAATAGGCTGAGTCATGATGGGCTGGGTAGAGGATGATGTCGATGTCATTGCCACTGCAAGTGAAAGGTCCCACATTTGGTTTCTTTTGAGATAGTTTTGGAGGGCTTTGACATTGAGGTCTAAGAATCTTTCAAAATCTTGGTCCCCTTCAGGGACGATGGGAGTTTGAGTCGGGGTTGGTCGAGTAGGAGTTCTTTCAGTCTCTGAGTGGAACTCCATTATAGGATTGGTTATGGATGAGAAATATGGAAATGGTTGATGCCTCACTTGGTCAAGAAGAGCCTTGGTTTGACTGCGTGTCAAAACCATTCAAGGCAAAAGGTTCAGGTTTTAGAACTGTGTTTTTTCAGTTTTAGAAACTCATAATGTGGTTTTTGGCAAAAAAAGGGTCGGGTTTTATGCTGCTGTTTTGAAGAAAAGGACTGTGATAGTGACTGACGTCGGTTGAAAAACTGATGTCGGTGATATCAGATGGCCGACGTCGATCAGATAACCGATGCCGGTGAGGAAGGGTTGCCGACATCGGAGGTAAAGCTGATGCCAGTGACCGTGGTTTCCAAAAACCCAAAAGATTTGAGAGTTTTTGGAAAAAATGAAGAAGAACGTCCTCACAAGCTCAAACAAGCAGATAAGAACATAAAAATAGAGATGGAGACAGGCAAACACTAAGCGTTAAATCCTAAAAATCAACTTTTAGAATCTTATGGCTTATGCCTTAAAGTGATGTTTGGGAGGTTGGTTGGAAGAATGGGTCCTAGAAGAGGTAGTCTATGGATGGTTTCAGGTTTGTTTAGGTGCTCAAGAGTTTGGTTTAGGTTCGGTACGTGGCCTGGTGCTAAGGAGCAAGCTCCCCTCACTTCACAAGCCCAGTGATAAGCTGGTCTCGCTTAGCCAAAATATACCTTGCCTAGAGATTATCCTCCACCAGAGAAGGGAGTGGGCTTTCCCCTTGGTGATGAAATCTAAGTGAGATTGCCAAGGAGGGGTAAGGTATCCACTAGGGGATAAAATCCTAGTTGGGCCTTGTCTCAGGTAAGTTTGATGTTTGATTTGGTGAAAGTGGTTCGATTGTGTAACATCAAGTGGACTACGATTAATTCAATATGCGGTTATTAATTACTAAGTGTGGACTAAGAGATGCAAGCAAGCAAAAATGCAATGCAGTGTGTTTTTAATCCCAAGTTGAAATGTTAAGTAGGAATGAAAACAAGTTGAGAAAGGGTTGAAGAATATGATTTTTGACTAGTCTAGAAATGCAAGAAAAGAAAGAAAAGTTCTTTTTATTCCTACTTATGTTGTCATTTAGAAGAGAAAAAAGAGGTGAAGAGGGAGAAACCTAATGCACCTAAATGAAAAAAGAAGGAAAGGAACCCAAGGAAGGCCCTAAGTGTCCCACCAGGCGTGCCAGAATGTTTCTATGCTATTTTTCACTTTCACATTCAAAGAGAGAATAAGAAACTAAAAGAAATGGTCTAAGGCTTGATGTACCTGGATGAAGTCATGCACACCGTAATCTAGACGATCGTGAGAACTCCTCTTTGGTTGTGGAGGATGACACCTGCAAAGGAAAGAGACTAAAACACGAAAAGGTGTTAGATGAGGAGATGGTGGGCTGCCAAGCAAAAGCTTGATCCCAAAAGCAAAAGCTTGAGGGATGTCAACCCACTGATTAATAAAAGGATGTCTGATAAATAGTAGAATAATAAAAGATTGCAATGATAAAGACTGAAAAGGAAATGGAAGCAAATGCTTACCTGAATGATGCTATCAGGCTGGTCACAGTCACCGACATCGGTGGTCCTACCGGCGTCGGTTGGTCAGGGTCTGCGAATGTCGGTTAGTCTGCCGACGTCGGTTGGGGAAGTGACCCATGTCAGTTGGGGTAGTAGTCTGTGGATGAGGTTTGGATGAGTTTTGGTTTGTGGACGGGCCTGTGGATGGGTCTGAGACAGAGTTTTGGGCTTGGTTGAATGGTCTGGGGGTCTAGGTCTGAGAGTCTGGTTTTGGTTAATGGTATGGGAGTATGTGCAGAGGTCTGGAAGAATGGACAGAATGTCAAAAAGGGACAGAGGGATAGAAGAGACCAATAGGGGGACAGGGATATGAGGATTTAGGTCTGGTCTAGTCTGGTGATAGGGAACGTTGAATCTAGCTCATAATATTAGAAGTAAATAACTAGAAAACACAATGAAAGTACAAACAAAATACTTACCTGTGACTGGCTGAAGGAGTGTTGATGGTGTTGTTGCTTATGCTATTGATGAAGGCAAAGTCCCTATTTTTGATGTAGAAAATTGATACAAAGTCCCTGGGAGTGTTTCTTGATGTGTACCTACAGCCAAAGAGTTAGCAGTGGAAGAGAGAGGAGCAAAAGATTGACGGATTGAAGGATTCCAGGGTCTGGGTGTGAGAGAGAGGCGAAGGATAGATAACGGATGCTGAAAACCATTATGAAGGCTGCCGATGTTGGCAATATCACTGACGTCGGTCAACAGTTGACCAACGTCGGTGGCTAGAAGGCAGGTAAAAGGCTAAAAATAGCCTTTTGTCTGTTTTCCCAACTGCCGGGTTAGCGAGTCCGAAGAAGAAATAGTCGAAGGTGATTAAAATGGATGAGAGGTTAAAGGGGAGAAGTTGGAATGGGGGTCTAAGCATTAATATTGGCCATGTGGGGAATGAAGGGAATCCAAAGAAGGGTATCCAAGGGTGGTAAGGTGGCAAGGGAGAGAGAAAAGGAGTTTTGTTAATTTAAAATAGCTAATTATTTTAAATTAACAAGACATGGGTTAGGAGTGGTTAAGTGGACCAAAGGGGACTAAGAAGGGGAGAAAGGACCAAGGGGTAGATACGATTTTAGTGTCTACACATGTCTCTCTAAATTTACATTGCAACACAATGTCCTTCTCAAACTCTAATTATGTTTCCACAACCAAGTCTTCTATCAAAGGTATTGATTATTCTTATTCTTCCTCATCTAGTATGGATGGTTCATATAAGTGAAAATTATCACAACTAAATACATCCTCATGAATAGGAGTGGATCAAGATTTAAAATGTCCTTATCAACCTTCTTTAAAATGGAAAATATACCATACCTTAATGGATTGAATCTAATATCATTTCTTTGAATCCTTTCCTTTATAATTTATAAACATACTTTTTCACCCACTTTTAGTTTGTGTTCTTTTTGGTACTAGTGATGTATAGCCTTTCACTTGGTATGTGACTTCTCTATCTAACCATACACTTTTAATGGGATTTTTCTAATCATCCCAATGATATTTTATACACTTATCATCTTTGAATATTATATTTCTACCCATTTATACTATTCCAATGCAATATAAAATGGATTGGTTTGAAAATAGTCCAAACAAGCTTAAAATGATGAATTATTAGTGGATTTATGTATTTCCCTATTGTATGAGTATTTAATGTATGTCAAAGTCTCATCTCAAGTCTTTGTATACTTGTCATTATATACTCTTATCAATTTCACCAGGGTTATATTGACCATCTTCATTTTTCCATTAGTTTTTTTAAGGACACTTGTACTTTTTAAAATATTAGTATCCATATTTCCCCACAAGTTAGTCCAAAACTTTCCCTATAATCTCAAGTCTTTGTCTAAAATAATTGAATTAGTAATCCAAAGAGAATACAAACATTACAAAACAAAATTTATTTTGTGTCATGCCCTTTCAATATTTTATTAGATACAATCAAAACACACATTTTATTTAACCTTTCTACAACAACATATATATAGTCATTTCCATGTTTGGACATAAGTAATCCTCTTATAAAATATAATAAAAGGATACCCCACATTCTAGTAAGTATAGGTTATTTCATGTTTAATAATTCTTTTATAACTTTAGGATTACTTATACAGCATATTTACAACCTCTAATGAACTGTTATATTTTTTTCATATTGGTTTATTACATATACCTTTAAAACTGATTTATATTCTTACCAACATAAATGTTTCATAAAAACTTTGAAGTATGCACTTCCCTCATCAATTTACGTATGACCCCCTTTGTCATGCATAGTTTTTCCCACTTTTAGATTATCCCATCCTTCATATATCATCCATATTTCCCTATATTTTCATCCTTATTTATTTTTAAATTTTGGAACATCTTACCAAAGTCTACATCTTGTGCTTATTATTCCTCATAGAACTCTTTTTTGAAATGCTCAATCTGTGAGATTATTTTTATTATGTTAGTGTCATATTTTCAAGAACATTTATATTTCCCTTATTTTAATTTATCACCAAATGTAATTTTTTAATAAATCCCATACATTTGTAACTTTTAAGTATGCACTTCTGTCATCAAGTTAAGTATGTCCCCCTTTGTCATGTGTAGTTTGTCCCACTTTTAGAGTATCCCATCCTTCATATAGCATCCATATTTCCATACATTTTCATCCTTATTGATTTTTAAAATTTGTAACATCTTACCAAAGTCTACATCTTATGCTTATTATTCCTCATACACCTCTTTTTTTAAATGCTCAATATGTGAGATTATTGTTAAAGTTAAAACTTGATTTGTTAGTGTCATATATAGCATGTTTTCAATAAAATTTATATTTTCCTTCTTGTAATTTATCACCAAATGTAATTGTTTAATAAATCCCATACATTTTTAATGTATTTATTGTTTTAATCTACTATTATCTTCAAAATATTGAAGATACTTGTGGTCAATGTGCACAATAGTTTCTTTATCCAACAAATAATATTTAAATTTTTTTAGTCCTTGATCTAGTGCATACATGTATTTATAATAGACAATATATCCCCTTAATACTAATTAAAATACCTCTAACTGATAATGAGCATGGTTATCTCCTTGTAACAAAAACTACCCCAAAACATACTCACTTACATATGTTTTAGTTTAAAATGGTTGTTAAAAATTAGGAAGAGCAATGACCAATGCATGGCTTATATTATATATAAATGAATCAAAATCATTGTCATGTTTATCAACCCATTTAAATTCCTTACCCATTTTATTATGGATAAATCTATAATACACTTATTTCTTTATTATATTACTCCTAAAAATATTATAGACTTTGTGGCACTTCTAGGTGTGGGCCAATTCATGATAGTCTCCACATTTGATGGATCCAATCTTAGTTATCCTTTTCCAACCACATATCCCAAATATATTATCACTTATAGGTGTGGTCCAATTCATGATATTCTCCACATTTGATGGATCCAATCTTAGTTATCTTCTTCTAACCACATATCCCAAATATATGTGTGATTATTTTAAAAATTCACATTTATTCATATTACACAATATTTATTTTTATTTCGGCACTTGCAATACTTGTATCAAATGTGTTAGATGTATTTCTCATGTTACACTAATAATTAAAATATTAAATATATACACTATGGAAAATTATTTATAAAAGGCATTAATATATGATTCATTTGTCTCATGAGTGTATATAGTTTATTACATAAACCAAATTGAAGTACCAACCATTTGCATAAAACTTAGTTTATCTTAAAGGTTGTCTTCTATATATCCTCCTCATTAATGTATACTTGATGATAACCTAATTTAAAATATAGAATTTTAAAATTTATAGAATTATAAAGTTAGTATATAAATTCATCAATACAATGAAGTGAATATCTATTCTTTATGATGCTCTTGTTCAAGGCCCAATAATATATATGCACATCTTCCAAGATACATCCTTATTTTATTCCATCATAATGGGTGACCCACATGGTGAAGTACTTGGGATTATAATTCCTTATTCCACCAAATATTTAAGTTATTCCTTAACCTCATTCTATAAAAAATTGATTTCTTATACAAACTAATGTTAGGGGGATGATATTCACACAAAAAATGGATATCATGTTTTACTTCCCTTTTTGGATTAAAACACTTGGGAGTTTGGAACATAGTTTGAAAATAGTAAACTAATTCATCTAATCCCTTATTATTACTATAAATTTTAGATATCTATAACATGTATTCTTTCTTATCTTTCAAAATAAGTAAACAAAACTTATTATTTTCTTCAATGCTTTAAAGTCACTTACCATGTCAATCTTGGGTTGGTTTTGATGTACCTTGATGACATATTTTAATTCATTATTGATTTATTGGTACATGTAATCCCTCCTCATGAATATATCAACCATAATATAAAATTAAGGGTTCAAAACACCACATAAAATACATAAATATTGATAACATTTTATTCTATCTCATCAACATATCGTGGGTTAATCTTAATTTTGACCTTACATCCAACACCCTTCTTCACCCAACCCAAAGGATACGGGTGAGGATGATCATGTATTTTTACATAAATATTCCTAAAAATGTCATATAAAATCAAATTTTATTGAGACCCAATATCAACAAGTGAATTTACCTTGGCCTTCTTAACCTAAAACTTGATTTTGAATAGTTTTCTTATCTCTTCCATTTTTTGTTCCTTACTATTCATGTTGATTACATGTATTAGATATTATAATATCCATAAAAAAATCCTCTGTATCTTCTTATAATTCTTACAAATATTACTTAGAGTTCCTAAAGTCCTCCTTGGCATGATTTTTTGGGTGTAGTTATGGATGTAACTTCCAAAACTTTGCATTAGTATGACCATTTATAACAAAATGATTATTGTGGTTCTTAAGATCCTTATAACTATTCAAATATATTTCATTCCTATTACCTTTCCATTTACTTTATTAAATACATTGTAAGGTTATTTTTTCCCCTTGTTTTCTCATTTTGATTTGAAGATTCCCCTTCTTCTTATTTCTTATCTTCTTAAATGTATTATGCTTGTAAGCACACCTCATCAAGGTCTTGTGGATTACCTGAGATAAACCTTATCCTTAAGCATGAACGGATTCCTCCCAAGTACTTGGCTAATTTTTTGTCATCTTCCAAGTCTAAGCTCATGAGAATGTCTTGTTTATAAAATTTCATGGTATAGTTTTACACACTTTTACCTGATTATTGCCTATAATAATACCACTTAATTTTTTTATAAGTCTTATAACCAATAGGATTAAAAAATTATATAATAATCATTTAAAATAATTCCACTTATATATAGTTTGATTATTCTTATTTTTAAAAGCTTTTAGTTGAGTTTCCCACTAAACTAGAGCACGACCTTCCATTTTGAGATGTTCAAAAGTTATTGTTAGCCAAAATTGGATACCATAGGTAAGGATAATTCAAAATCTTTCTATCTACATTTTTTTTAGCTTTGTTGATATCCCTTAAAGGTGTTTATCTTTTTCATACCTTGTTTTGTCATGATAGGTAGTGTGTCTTCCTTAGAAGCTGATTAGTTCTTCTAGGGTGGCCTAGTCAAAATGTTAAGGCATAAATTTTAGTTCTATAACCAATGGTAATTTATTTAACCCTTTATAATGTGTTTAGAAAAATTTAAGGTTATTGTGACAAGATTAAGGTAATTTTTCATTTTGTCTTATGCTTATCCAAGTTATTCCATGTTAAGTTCAAGTTTTTGAAAGGGTGATATAGGTTTATAGGGCCTTGTTATGTCAGGGACACATTTAAATATCATATTTTTACTTATTTGGTTTGTACAATTTGAAAAATGATGTTCATTTCACCCTTATAACGTTATAATCCATTTAAAGTGTTTTTTCTCATTTTATAACATGAAAGGAATATTGTAATAAATTTTAGTTAAATATTTTTAATATTTTATTGGCACATTGATACACTTTTGTCTATGATTTAAGAGACTCATGAAACTTGTCCCTTGGCTCCAACATAGTTCTAGGCAAAATATGGTTGTTTTCAATGTTATAAGGGGATATATTGAGGAATTATTTCATGTTTTACAAGTGAATATGGTATTAAATCACTCTAATGGATTATTCCATCCTATAAAGGTCATATCCATGCTCAAGAGTGTGTAACAAGTCCAAAAATGACAAAATTCTCCTCCATTTTTCCATTGATCTCTTTAAAAGCTAGTGAGTGTTATTTTCAAATGCTTGGTTCATGAAGGAGAAAAAGACTTGGATCAAATGATTTTATGGGAATATATGGGCCCATATTAAATAAATATTATATGAATTATTTTTATTTTATATGACTTTAAGAACCATTGCTAACAAGAAAAGTGCTCTAAAACCTCCTAAAATCCCACTAGCTTGGTTTCATATATTTATGGATTTATGGATCTATTTGACCAGAATGAATGATTGTTTGAGGTCTTTTAGGATAATTTTTGTCCACAAAAATAACTTTTATAATTCATTTGGCATATTTGGGTACTTTGATGGCAAGAAAAGGGATCTTTTTATTGATTTATGAAGGTGGCAGGTAGGGTTTTGATGGTTTTGCATGTTTTCATGTTTCAGTTAGTCTATAATCAACCTACACTATTATATAATTCCTAATTATACTCTCTTAAAATGTAATAAGTCAATAAAAAATGGTATATTGCATATTATGAGAAAATTTGGTTTTAGTGTCATCAACAAGCCTGTAAGTAAGAGAGAGTGAACAAAGAAATACATGACTTGTGAATGAAATGAGAGTTTTAATGAACTTGGAAGGATCCATGTTAACATTAATATATCAATAAATATTTCAATATCCTCATGGTGATATGATTATACTCAATTATTCAAAGTCTACAGTGTTTTTAAACTTGAGATAGACACCTCCAAGAATGTGAAAATGTGTAGGTTTCTCATGAAACATAGGAGTTTGAAGAGCATAAAAAATATGAATAAGATATTGAAACATATTTAAGTCTATATAATTTTATAAATATTCAATAATGTTCCAAAAATGTCTTAAAATAAGATGAATGTATATCTACAACTATGCGACCTATGGGTTTACATCCTCAAGCAAGAAAGGTAAACCTTGCATATTGTATGATGTTTGAAGAATAAATGGAATGTGAAAACCATGATAATAGGTTGATAAATTTTTTTAAGTGTATAAGATTTAAATTAATTTAATTAAAACCCTTTCTTGAACACTATCAAAATTCAAATCAAAATTCCCATATAAAGGCTTGCTTGAGAGATTGAAGTTCATTTCCAAGAATGAGAAGAAAGTATGCAATGTTGGTATTGAGATAAGAGTTTGATGAAAAAAATATGAGTTTTTAAGTAATGATAAAATATCAGATAACATTATTAAATTAACCAAACACATAAAATCATTTTTGATGTGCTTTTGCAAGGGTAAAGGCCTAAAGAACATCAACCTAGTATTTGCAAGAAAAACCAAGTGTGTATGAGGCAATTTGAGATGTTTAAAAGGAGTTATTGGCATTGAAAATTGATATAAAATTTAAATTATTAATATTAAATGGATAAAATACCAATAGCAATGTCTTTAAATTCCTTAAATTGAGAGGAATGTAGACCTATAGGTCTGCAGACATGTAGTTTGACATTCTCAAACTTAAGAAGTAGACCTTGCATGAGTATAATGGTTTGAATATAAAAAAGTGTATTAATGTCATGATTATATTATGAAATTTTATTTTTAGGGTAGGAAAAATATAATATCATTGAAAAAAATCCTTTCTTAGATCCCTACAAACATCAAATCGGAAAGAGACATATAAGCCTATTAAAGAGCTTCTTTAGTAAGATTGCTTCCAAGTTTTGAAGGGAATGTGCAACATGTGAATTGTAATTGGAGTTTAAAATGAATTTTATGGGTGTTTATTAGTCATTAATTATCCTAATATGGAGTTTAGATCATCAGATAGTTATGTAAAAGTAATAAAGACACCTACACCCTTCTGACAGTCCTAAAAGCATACAAAACCTTGAAACTTGGCCTTTTGGAGAAGTATGAAGGTGGTCCAAGAAAAAAAATATGGATTTATGGGTTGAGTTAAGTTAATTAATATATTAAAAAAATTATCACAATTAATTTCCTTAAAACTCCTATGCATTTTTTTTAGCTCTCGGCCTCCTCAAGCCTGTGTAGGCCAACTTAGGGCTAAAAGTTTGAAATTGGCATAACTTGAGTTAAGTCCATTATAAATGATTAAAATTTTAATAAAAAACACTATTTATTTTTCTTAAAAATATTTTGGTTTTTTTGGAGTGGTAATATATGACCTTATATGGTCTCCAGTATTATGGGCTTGCATTAGGCCTAATTGGGAAAGATGGGTGTTGAGAAAGTGGGTCTACCTTGGGAGTTAAATCATGAAATTTGGGGTGAATAAATAAGGGAATAAATGGTAATAAAATATACTTTAATTTTACATATTAATTTTTTGTACCTATAAAACCAAGGAGCTTTCTATCTAAACAGGGCTACAAAGAATAAGCCTTCCTAGAGAGAAAATGTGAGAATTGTGAAGAAAATTAAAGAATGAAGGTCAAAATATGATTGGATAGGGGCCTTAAAAATAATTAAAATTAAATTAAATTATTTATTCTCCAATAATATGACTTGTCACTTCATAATGACTCCTAACATGTATTTTCAAGAAAGATGGATGAGTCACTAAAGTAATGAAGTAACTCATATGCCACCTTGAGAGGAATATCATCAAACCAAGTGAAAACATATTGAGGAGGGAGTTAAGGAATATTTATTAACATTCCTTATTGTTTTTAACTTTATCCTTCATGAAATGACACTTGTCATGAGCTTCTCCAATACATCTCTTCTCTCTCCTTCTCATTATCTTCTATATGTATGCCTAATTTTGGCATTGAAATAGATCCTTACACCAGGATTATGGTGTATCCCTGATATTTTATATTAATATTTATGAATAAAATATTTTTTTACCTCCTTATATTGCTATATGTAATGTAAATCTTTGAATGGTTGATCTAGGTAAGTGTAGACTTAGCTCACCTTGTCTTGTTATCCTATTCTTCTTAGCTTCTTGAAGTTTAATATTATATTATAGGTTGTGAAGAGTGTCATCCAAGGTTATAAGTATATTTTAAGTGGAAAACATCTTCCCTTATATTCTCACATTAATTTACCTCTTTAAATATCATTAATGTGATAGGTTCTTTAAAGGAAATTTATGTTTTTTTATAGTCGTATAGGTCTTCATGCACATGCAAATTAGTGGTAGAGGTCAAAAAATTTAGTGAAACACCTCCATAGTTAGTTTGTCATTCATTTATCTCTCCATTTTCCTTTACAAGTAGTATCTTAGTTTTTAGTCCTTAAATGATGCATCAATGGATCTATCCTTATATAGGGGTTTAATCCATTCTTTAGGTCACCCAAAATGTAAGATTATTCCCATGTCATCACTTAAGTGAGAAGGCTTGAAAAAACTACTCAAGGGTACAAATTTTGATTATAATATTTATATTTTTCACCTAAATTACTTTATACACACTAAAATATCCCTCCATTTGCTTTAACCATTTATTTAATATCTTAACATCTACCTCTCCTTCAATTGATTTAATCTCAAATTTTGTTTGAACCTTGAAAGTAACATGTTCAAATTTATTTTATTTTTACTTATGTATTTAAGAGGTCATTAATCATGCTCATCCATATACTCTTATCCACATTCGAATTCTTCTTCACAAATTATTATATTTCAAGTTTATTAAATATAGGAAAACCATCATGTCCATGGAACCTTGGTTCCTAGATACAAGCTTTTATTATCTATTTATGGTGTCTTGGGACTTAATCATGTTATACATGCATGATTTGAGTGTATCTACCTCTTTTCAATAGTTTATTTATCTTATAGAACCAATTAACTGACCTTTTTATTTCACCCTCTTATAAATATATTATTATTGTAAGGAAATATTTTTTTATTGAGGTCTTATAACTATCAAACAAAACATTCAAAATTTCCAAAATCACCAGAAATTAAATATAATATGATAGCAAAATCATCTATAAAATCTTAAGTACAAACTTGTTAGAATTGACATAATAAGAAAATTTTGTTCTACTTTGAATCTACTTTAAAATGATTGATTAATCCATACAAGTGACTTATAATTATGTGTTATATTATTAGAATCATAAAATATAAATTAAGAACTAAAAGATGAAACATAACTCAAAATATAGAGGCACTAAGACACATCTATTTTTTATCTATAAAAAATTGAATGTTGGGGAAAATAAGTAGATGAGGTAATTTCACTATTTCCTATCTTTTTTATGGCCAAAATGGGTTACAATGAGAAAATAGAACAAGTGCAACTCACAGCTGTCTTTCTCATTTAACTTTTCTCATTGTTCCTTACTTTTAATCTTCATTTAAATAACTAAACCTCACACTTTGTTCACTTAAGCCTTCTCTCTTTGTGTTCCTACTTATTATGATTATTGGATATGTCATTTTATGTAATAAATGATATCCAACTATCCTATAATATGACAAGACACTTTTTTTGTTTGTATGAAACTTATAAGGTCACCACAAGAGAAACTCTAGATGAAACAATAGCAGTGGTTTCAAACTTACCACCCTTCATGAAGCAATGATTTCATCACCAATTTTATATTTATTCCTTTTAATCTCTCTTTATGATTTAAAATGGGTCTTGATCTTTTTTTCTAATGAATTTGACTATATCCTAGATGCCTATGGATCAAAATGTATTCAATTATTTTAGTGGAATGCATTTTTTTATGTGCCAAAATAGATGGTTTTAGTGATTTTATATGTGTAATGAATATTTCCATGGGTTCTACCATATTGAAGAATCATAAATTAACATTATTTTTAGGATAAGTATATATTAAACCCTCATAAAAATAATATAATAATTTATATAATTGGTTTATGTGGAGAGTCCACAAGTGTTCAAAACACTACATCAACTACATAAAACTATTACACAAAGGTAAATCATATCTAAATACAATAAATAAATATCTACCTAAGCATTAGGAAATAAATATGAATTAAATTTCCTTGAAAATTTGATAAGTGAAAGGAAAGATAGAGACACACACCTGATTTATAACTTGGTTGAATAATTACAAAGATTGATAATGTTGGAAAAAAGTTCTAGCATGGTGTAAAAAGAGTCAAAAAAGTAGACAATGATCTAAGATAGTGACTAGTTTCATACAAGCTAATAAGATTGGAAACTAATTTCATACAACCTAAAAATGAAAATTCTCTCAAAAAAGGTTGATCTATTCCAAATAAGGCTAATAGATCCCTTAGGTATAAAAATTTCATAAATATTTCATAAGTAGCAGATGTATAGGAACCTCTCTCTAATAATAATAATAATAATAATAATAATAATAATAATAATAATAATAATAATAATAATAATAATAATGTGTGTACATGTCATAATTATTTATCCTTCATTTGAAATCAAGTCCATAATAATAAGACAAAAAATGGTGTTTCGATGGAGGTGATAGACTTATTTAGTCCTTGACCTACCCTTTATAATAGGTTTAATGTTTGGAACTCAACACTCATGCATGTCATCAAGAAATAATGTGTATGTAGCTCCCAACCTTAAGAGATGTGGATTTATAAAATAAAACTATATGATCTTTCACTAAATACAGTTTTTCTTTTGGTACAACTATCAATCCACAAAACTTTAGAAGATAGAGAGTGGAATAAGAGCAAAGTGTGTAATAGATATGATCAATGTGTATGATAGGAGATTGTAAATGTATTATGGTACATTTATATATATATATGTATCTTTAAATTAAAATTAGGACACATTCATGCATAATTTTTCCATATAAAAATATGAAAGCCAATAATTGGGCTATAATAAAACATGGAAAAATGGCATAAAGGACCCACAACTCACTTTCCCACTTTTATACCATATGATAGTTGTCAAGACCACTTTTAGACAATTTTTAAAATGTTCAAGGTGACTAAATACCAAGAAAAAGGGTCCAATGAGTTTTCAAGAGTGTGTTTGAATATCCCAAGTTAAAAAATATATATATCTAAATGTGCTCATGATAAAATTATATTGAAAATATATGAAGGGTCCACTATGAATAGAAAGTGTAGAAATAAGAGCTTAATGTAAGTGTACAAACCAAATGTTTAAAATAATGATAAAAATTCTAAAAATAAATTATCTGTAATAAAATTAGGTTTCCACATATTTTCACACCTTGATATATGTCCATGCATATACATTAAAGTAAAATAATCAATGGATGTTATCTTTCATGTAGTCTAGTTAATCCATGTAAGTTATGCTTGAAGTTAGTTCCTAATATGAAAACTATTTGAAAGTTAAAAGGAAAGAGATTAAATTCTATCATATTATAGTTTCATTAACTTACAAAAAATAAATATCTATTTCTTTGTTATCTACATGAATATCCTAATTAACACTAAGGAAATTGTGAATTCTCTAATGTCAACATCTCAAGTGTACTTGTAAACAAATGTGAATGTTTATAAGTAAATCAATGTCTTGAAATTTTGAATAAATATAACCAAACTAAATAATCAAAATTTGAAAAAATGGAAAAGGAAAAAATAAACCTTTTGGTGTGAAAACCATGCTACCATCTATGAAAATATGTAAAACTATGACAAGGATCAATTTTTCTAGCCATGTGTTTAAAAATCTAAAAATTATATCCTTCTAACCCATTCCATATGGAAAAATATGCTTCTCAATTGAATAAGTAAACATATAAAACCTCTTTATAAACATAACTCTATAACCTTTTGGCATATTGTAACCACTTAAAATCTGTAACCAAATATAAAATAATTTGATTGTGTCCCCCATTTTAAGGTGAGGGATGTTCATGCATATCACTAATCTCAAAATAAAATGTTTAAGTGCATAATGTGTAACATATAAAAAAATAAAAATTTGTAATAATCTTGAAATGGCATTTGTAAACACATGTATATAAGACATAAATATATGATTATCACATCTCATATATTACCCATATTCAAAGTTGAAGAAATACAATTATTTCAATGGAAAGGGATGGGAAAGTGGTATGACTTGATGTAACCATAAAAAAAGGACAATTGATATTCCCCACTATAACAATAAAATATGTACAAATGATATTGTCCACTATTACCACATGACCCTATAAGGACAATATATATTAATGAAGCATACAATAGTATTATGTCCCAATATATGCATGGTAGAAACCATGGTAATGTAAGAACTAAACATAATATACCACAAGTAAAAATGTGCATGATATAGATTATGGATCTAATAATATAGTGCAAAAAAATTATAGTCAACCAATGCAAACATGCACAATAATTTAACCACATATTCTAAATGAAA
Source organism: Torreya grandis (assembly GCA_037957365.1). Classification (NCBI taxonomy): domain Eukaryota; kingdom Viridiplantae; phylum Streptophyta; class Pinopsida; order Cupressales; family Taxaceae; genus Torreya; species Torreya grandis. The sequence goes on along the minus strand of JARHVA010005286.1, from coordinate 169,564 downwards.
CCATCAAGCAATACCAAGTTATCAAACATAAACAAATAATCAATCACATATAAGCAAAAGGATCCTCTATAAACTATAGACACTCAAAAGTGGCCATTGATGACCTTCAACTAGGATTTTGACCAATTTATACCAAAATACACAATTTGGCCAAAAAACACTAAAATGCATTAAACAATTTAAAATTGTCATATTCAACTATTTATTTTGGCCAATGTATCACTAAATGGGGTAGTGCAATTTATGAAGTGACTAACTTTGATCAGATCATTTCAAGTTAAAATGACATTTTCGCACTTGGGTGTTCTATATTTCTCTTTTTTACCAAATTTATTATACAAGACATATGCCTTTGTTATTTTGTGTTGGAAACATCCTAAATGGGATAATGGATCCAATGAATCTAACATCAACTTATAATTCCAATCCAGTCAAATTTTGAGCCAATACAACATTATGACTAATTTGATTAATTTGTGCACTAAGGGCCAAGATTTGCACCAAAATTAATTAATCATGTTTAAATCTAATCAATTTAAATTAAGATACTAAGTTAATTTTCCATATATCTTTTTGAATATTTATTTTTAGAAATTGATACTGAATATTTGCAACATCAAATGACATCATTTCTTGGAAAGGCATCCCTAGGCCATAAATGCATAAAATATCAAGATTAAGGTATCCCATGCCTCATTAAGACCTTCCATACCTATTTAATGACCTTATATCCCAAATATTTATGAGATCATTTATTGAATTTGGCTTCCAAAATTGAATGGATTCTTAGCTACACATCTCCATCTTGAGATGGATGGTTCAGGTTCATTTTGGTCATTTTATAAAATCTATAAATAGGAGGCCTTGCCTATTGATTTTAAAGCTTGGATAGTGTAAAGTTATAATGCTTAAATCATTCCAAAGCCATTTAAATTTATAGTTATAATTCCAAATTTTTGAGCCAAGACAAATCCATCACAAGCCAAAGGTTCCAAGAGGAGATGAAGGTAGCTACACTCCATTAATGAATATCTCTTGAAGCACAAGTTGAGCAAGCCAATGAAGGAGCCTTTTGGAACAATAAAAGATTTGGTAAAATTTTTGTGTTTTGTGTTAATATTTATCATTTATTTCTATTTATATTTGTGTTTTCAAATGGGTTTTTCCTCACTAAGATCCCCCTAGTGACTATGTGTAGAGATGTTATGCTAGTTAGTGTGTTTCTTTCATTTTATTTTCATTTTGGAACTAACACGATACTAACCATCCTCTCTTGATTCAAATTCCTAGTCTACATAATGGCACACCTGGTGGGACTCTAGTCTCACAAAATTATCTAAAAATCTCCTACAATCAACCTATTAACCATTGTCATGCAGGATCTTAGAGTGTAGAAGCAAAGAAGGTAAAAATTTGGCCAAAAATCCATTTTTTCTAGAAGTCATAGTTTTGTTCTATGAGTCATGATTTTGTTCTCTATTACAATCCTACCACTAACACAGTCATGAATTTATTAACCTACATAGAGGTTTTGTAAATAGTATAATTATCACCCTGAATAATAAAATCATCACCTAGAATAACGATTTCATTCTCTGAATAATGATTTCATTCCCTGGATTAATGATTTCATTACCTAGAATAGAGATTTAATTTACCTTGGGAAAATGATTTTATTACTTGGAATAGCAATTTCATTTTACCAAGAATATTGATTTCATTACCCAAAATAATTATTTTATTACCCCAATTTGAATAGCCCCGAATAGCATTTTTGTAGCCCATAATAGCATTTTTGTTGACTCGAATAGCATTTTTGTCATCCACAACATTTTTGTCATCCCGACTTGAGTCACCCTAAACAACATTTTTATAGCCTTGAACAACATTTTTGTATCCCCAAATAGCATTTTTGTCATCTAGAATGGTGTTTTTGTCTAGAGTAGCATTTTTGTCCTGAATAGAGGAAACCTGAGAGTTCATTTTACAATGTTATTTATTCAATCTTATAAGTGCTTCAAATCAAACAATCATAATCTTGTTTTTGCAAGTTGAAAGGCTAGTTTGGAAGTAAATTTGGGTGTTTCTAACTAATCACACACTTCAATTTGGGGTTTAAAAATAACTTGGTTAAAATCACACACACTTCAAATTTGGTCTAAAATTGACATGCTAGTTTTCACATATTTGGTATTTGGTGCCTAAAATAAATTTAACATACTAAGTTTTGAACACTTCAAATTATGGGCTTAAAATGAACTTAGGTGCTTATTTATTCATATAGTATTTTTGGTGAAATCTTTACAAGTTTTTACATATTAAATCCAAGGGGATAAAGAATATCACCACATATTTCATTTAGTGCTTTAAAATTGAACACACTTCACGTTTTTGCAAAGTTGTTATCATTGTTTGTTTAGATTAGATTTGTTTGAGTAAACAAGGAGTTGTGCGTGTATGCTCTCCCATCCATCCCATTTAGGGAAATTTGGGGATCAAAATCATCAAATTCATTTCAAAGTTTCTTATTCCAAAAGTGTAAAATATAAGTTGTGAAGGCTCTTCGCAGGACCTGCATGGATTGGGTGACTTAGAAACAACCTTTAAAGATTTTTTACTTGGTTTTTTACTTTCATTACATCTTTGCTTATGAAGGGAACTTCATTACCTCCCATGAGTTCTTTAAGGAAGCCTTGACTTGAGAATTCACCTCCCAACATTGTCTTCAACCCCTCTCCATGAGGGGTATATAAATTGGGATCACCCCACTAGGACTGATGGTTTGAGTGGTTAAACCATCTCCTATCATTTAGGCTAAGCCTGAGATGTATGTAAACATTGGAAATTATAGTACACTGAGTGAGTGATAGACATAGTGGTTGTAAAAAGGGATAAACCTTTTTGCAACAAGCCAAGTGCCACTAACCCAATTGATATGTTTATTCTCTTTAATTTTGAAGTGAAAGTCTTGTGCATCTGATCCATCTAAAATGTTTGAAAACTTGTTAGTTAATTAGTTAACCCCATTTTTCCATACCTTATCAGTTTAGGATTTAAGATGATTAGTTAGTTATTTGTCTTGGTCATAGATTACTTGGTTTTTGTGTGAAGTCAAAACTTGGTGTTATTAAAAATGACAACCAAGCACATTGTCCCCAAAATTCCTTGAACAAGGAGGCATTATGTTTCCCAAGTGAAAAACATCATTTTCCTTATTCAAAATAATCATCATACACTTTGTGTCATATCTTCCAATTTGGTGTAGTTATGTAACCCATTTGATTCTAGACATTTTTCCACATTTTGTTTAAGTCCCTCATTGATAGTTTAAATTCAAAATTTGACTCTTCCAAGTTTTAAATATTGATGTGTTAAATTAGGTTCGCCATTTTGAATTTGAATTTTTTTTAACTTTAGTTTGATTCCCAATTTGAATTAAGGGCCATTTTTAGACTCAAACATCATTACCATCATTTGTTAGGACTCAAGTCATCTTGCGTATCACTTACTCTTTGAATCCTAGGCTACATTTTGTACCATCCATCCTATTTCACCTTTTGTCTTAGGTATATTTGATAGCACAAATTTTCCTTAGAGATTTTGTCAAAACTTGGTGTGTGGGTATCATTTGAGTTAAGGAGAGTAGTGTTATGCTACCAAAATCATGTTGAAAACCATTTCCACCTTAGAGTATTTAAACAAGCATTTACCATACCTTTTGATCATTTTTTGTGGTCACACTACTCAAATTATTTTAAAACTTGTTTCATAGGTGTATTCATATAGGGTCCAAGTTGTTCCAAAATTCAAACCATTTGAGTTTTCTTTGAGAGCCTTTGTTTAACATGGTTATGTCATTCACCTTTGTCTAGCTCATCAATCAAAGAAGTCTAGTTTTGTGCCATTATTTTTGAGAAAATAAACTATCTCCAAGTGCATTTTGTTTTATACCTCATATTTATTGATCAAGTTTATGTCTAAGATTCAAATGCCTAGTTTTTATTAGAAGTGTTTCAAATCTATTAGATTAAATATCTCATCTTTTAAAGTCTAGATTTTGATGCCATTTGAATAAAATTCCTAGCATATGCCCTTTGTTTGAGCCTAGTTTTTGATGCCATGTTTGTCCAAAATACCTAGCAACTTTTGTTTTTCCTAGATTAGATTGATTTGAAACACTTTGACCTAGAATTTGGCATTTCAATTTTCGGTCCATCTACCTGACCTTTTATTTGAGATGTGTAACATTAGATAATTTACATTGGCTTGTTTTATCATAGGTAATTGTATCAATATTTTTGGATATACATATCCATCTTTTTGACCGAGTTAGACCAAGTTTGAATTTTTTTTAGACATCTCATTTTTAAATTTTATAGAACTCTATTCCCTTTTTCCATGAAACATTTACTATGGATCTTAACATGTATTCATACACTCATAGTGGCCTCATGTACAATCTAGGATTTAGTAATCTGGTCACACAAGAAGAGATGGTTCAAGAAAACTATGTAGACAATGTTTCTTACAAGATGAACTATCATCCATATTATAATTCTCAAACTGGGTCACATAGCCAAGACCCATTAGCTAGTTACTTGGTAAACATGCCTCCTTACTCAGAGTAAGATCAAAAACAAACATAGTAGTATTTAAATTTAGTGCTTACAATTAAGGAACAAATTCCTCAACAACCATACTATGTTACTACACCATCCATGTATGATCCTTATCTCTTTGAACATCACTTGTTGGAAAACAAGGATGAATTTTGGTTAGAGATATATAAGTAGGAGCTAATTTTTTGGCAAACTTCCCCCATGAGAATTTATCAAGTCTAGTAAGAATGCCTCACAACATAGATTATAGTCAATAGAATTCTTCTCGAAACCCTTTAGATCTAGTCTAAATGACATATCAAGACCTTAGTATTCTTGTAAAAGGAAATGAACTCGTGGAGGATCACTTTGTGCAAATGTAAATAGCATACCAAACATACTTGAACCTAACATGCAATTTTAATCAAATGACCATGTCAAATAGGCCTCTCATTTACTTAGTTCCTTGAAAAGGAGTGTTAATAGAATTGACTGGTCAAGATAATCATGGTTTATACCCATTCATGTAGAACACTTTGGTTGAAAACTTATTTTATACCCCAACCATCAAAGAGGTGTCTTATGCTTCTACACAAAACATTGAGAAAAACATAGTGGACAATGTGCAAGAAATTTCCAATCCAAATCAAAATGGTATAATTACACAAATAACTAGTCCCAAAATAAGGGTACCTTTAGTTAACACCATGAATGGTTCTCCAAGTCAAGGAGTAAGATTTTCTATGTCCCAACCTAAACCAGCTACTACTGCTAATCCTCAACTAGTTGCTTTTTTAAGCACTCAACCAATATGATTAGGTAGTCAACCAGTAACCAATGCCATGCCTCAACAACAAAATGTGATGAATATTAATTAATACACAATGAGTAATATTCCATAATAGCAAGCACAATCCAACACACCAATTCAATAGAGGCAGAACATATTTCCACCTCAACAAGGGGAAACCAATGTTCCACCTCACCAAGTAAAAGTTAACATACCTCATCCTTTGCAAACTAATATACCCATTTAAATTTGAATGATGTCTAATCAATAGAGACAAATATTAGTCAGTGATAGATTCCAAATATCCAACATGTATCCACTTCCCAATAGGGATTCATGTAACAAAGAGGTTCGAGTGTTCCTCAAGTAACCTTTGCCTTTTATATAGAATATGCCCCTAGTTCAATAATAAGGTCTTGGTTCATAAGTCCCCCCTTAATAGAAATTTTTGATTAGTTAGTAGTAGGTCCTTATTTAACCCTAGAAGGCATATTATATCCATATCCCTCCATCCTAACCTCAACATCCCCAAACTCAGACCTATCTACCTAATCTAAACTATAATATTGCATCACAATATGTGCAATTCAAAAAATCAAACCCTAATCCATGCATGAATATTCCTGGTTCATTCCCCAACCAAACCAAAATACCCTAGTAAATACCTCCATCATACCCCAATCAAAGTGTTCCACTTATGACCACTCAACCATCTACCTAGGCCAATGTTTTGCCTCAAGCCAAAGTTCCCTCTAGTTTCTTAGCCCAAGAACTGCAACAAATAAAGTATGTAATTACTACCATCCAAGATGGGAAACAGACTAAAAATATCAAGTTAGATGACATGTGTTCTTATCCATTTAACATGGATTACTTACAGATACCATTCCCTCCAAGATATGAACCACTAAAATTTGGCAATTATAACGAGAAAGGTGACTCCAAGGCTCATTTAACTAAATTATTTGTTGCATGTCAACTAGTGGCATATAGAGACATATACCTTTTACTATTATTCCCAATAAATCTATCAAGACAATCCTTGGAGTGGTTTCTAAATTTGCCCAAGAATTTAGTATCCAATCTTGAAGATCTTACAGACAAGTTTGTGAAACACTTTTCATATAATCTCAAACATGAGATTTCTTTGGTTGACTTGATGTAATCCAAGTAGAAGGTCAGTGAGAGTTTTGAAAGTTATCTAAAGTGATAGAGAGATATTTTAATCTAATTCACCCATAATTTACTAGATAAATAATTAGCCACTATATTTACTAAAAATTTGCATAGTGAAATATCCTATCATACGGAATTATAGTGTGTGCATACCTTTAAGGAGATTATTGACAAAGGTTTTTTGATCAAACAAGCCCTTATTAATAAATGGATCATCAATATTACCTCATCCAATTAGAATAAAGGTGTTTTAGTGAATTTTTGCTTAAGTTCTAAAGAAAGAGAGAAAATAAACTTGATATAGGTATGGTTGAAACACTTGATTAATAGTATGTGTGTTGAAATAAAAAGATTATGAAGAGATCTTATTTAGCTTGAGAGGTTGACCTGTAGATAAGAAATAACTAAATCAAACTTATTTTCTAGATAAATAGTTGATTGGATTGCCTACTAATAGCTATATCCCAAAAGTGAGAGCTTCTTAAGGGGATATCATTCCACACATTTTAAACAATTGAGTTTATAAATAGAATAGAAGGTACTTGTATCAATGAATTAAAGGGTACTGAAATTGAATACAAGAGTGTTTTCTAATAAATTTTCTATAAATGATGAACTTTGTGAAAAACTAATTAATAATAGTGCTAGAGGGTTGGGTTACGATTCAAAAAATAAAATAGGGGTCTATGAATAGGCAGGAATATAGAAAATTAGATTTGGTTAGAAGTAGGTGGGTGAAATTAGCTTGTTGGTTTTTGGTACCATAGTGACTATTGATAATTAGGGTGACCATCAATGGTTAAGGTGACTATCAGTAGTCAAGATGACCATCAATGGTTGGATAGACTATCATCAATTGAGTCAACAATCAATAGTTATTGTTTGAGGATCTAGGTTGGTAAAAGGTGGATGATGAGATACCAAAGATGGATTCCAAGAGATAGTTAAGGTTTGGATTGATTGTAAAATGGAAATAAATTAGATGAATAATAAAAAAAACATACTTATCTTACTTTAAGTCAATTAGGTGGATGGTTGAGGTAGTTGATCTATTAGTTGAATCTAGTTTGATTTCAATAAAGTAATGATAACTAAAGACTTGGTGGAGAGGTGGTGGTAAATTGACTCTCTAATATGGATGCTAGATTACTAATGCTGATTGACCTACAAAAAAGGAACTCTTAGATGCATAAAGCTTTTGATAATAATTGCATATTACATATTTTTTCAAATGAATTTTACCTTCTAGCCCCTCTCTTCTTATAGGCACAAGCAAGAGGTCAAAGTGAAGGTTTAATTAGGATATCTAATTATAAATCATCCATGTAATAGCTCATAATAGGATCTAAAAAACTTATATTTAGAAAATAAAAGTGGGTAGTTTATATGCTTTTGGTTAAAGAGGTGGACCTTGATCATCGACAGTCAGGGTGACTATCAGTGGTCAACTTGACCATCGATAGTTGAGGGTAAAGGGTAAAAAGGGGTAAAAGGTTAGGTTAAGTTAGTTTAGTTAAACTGATTGTGGGTGATTTTGGATAGGTTTTATAGGGTTATATTGGTCCCAAGATGGTCCCAAGGTGATCAAGACCTACTTTAACATTCAAAATTATGATGTGCAAATTTTTGGTATCTATATTTTGGCCCATTTTGTTTTATAGCCTAAAATCAACCAGCTAAAAAACAAAAATTGATTTTTGTCAAAGGCCTAATAGTTTCCTTGAGTATGGGAGGAGGTGTTCCCACTTAAATTGGGAGGTAATGAGGTAAAGTAGAATTAGGTGCAGTTTTGACATGATTGGTGAAGGTGATGATGAGGGTGAACGTCATTGGGCACTAAAGCACAAATAGGTGCACAAAGTGTGACAAAACATGCAATATCCCAAGATCACATAAATATAAGGCTTTCATGGTTGATAATAATAAATATCAATGCTAAGATATAAGTGACTAGTGTACCATATGACCATATTTAGGTGAGGTCATTGGGTACACTTATTAGTCTCTTAGACAAAGCCAATGTTTCCATGGGTATCCAAGGCAAGAAGTGTTCCTATGGAAAAAACAAATGGGCCAAGTGTCATGAGTATTTTAGGTAGGAATTTATCTTAAAAGACACAAATAGGTTAGTAAGTATGAGGTTGAGCAAATTCAAAAGGTGGCCAATATGGCAATGTTGTCATAGCAGTCAAAGGACTAGGCAAAGGGTGTCATAAAATGTGCAATAGTTAGGCTAAAATGGACCAATGATGAGTTAATAAGGGTGGGTGGAGAAGGGAGTCTCTAAAAAGGTTTAAGTTTTGGTGTCAGGGAGATTAGATGATCTCTTAAAATTAGGCACTTGGGTGTAGGTGTCCCAAAAAAAAAATGATACCCTAACCATCGATGGTTAGGGTTTCCAATGTCGACCATTGATGGTCACCCTGACCATCAATGGTTAGGTGTAAACCCTAAATCTATGAAATAAAAAAATTTAAAATGAAATTTCATTTTCACTATTTTCCAGTTGACTTTCATGCTTCTTTACAATCTGACAAATTTTTGTTTGGTGTTTTCCTAATAGGGTTGACTAAGCACTTGGGTGAGGTGTCAATTATGGATTGGTTAAGTGGTTATTGTGTTGATCTAGTTAGGACCATACATGCAAGTTGGATGAAGATATGGTCAAGTAGTAAGACAGGGGCTCTGACCTTGACAACAATCAAGGAATGAGGTAAGGGTTAATTTTAAATTTGTAGATAGTTAATTTTGGTTAGTTGATAGGTTGAATTTGATTGTTTATGGTTAGTTTTTATATTAGGTTTGGGAAGGGTTTACCTTAGGCTGGGTTTTGGATGAAATTGGCTTATGTAGTAAGAAAATTTTAATTTTGACTAAGCTTTTGAGTGGGGTGTGGGTATTAGGAAAGTTTTAAGTATTTTAGGTTGTTATTATTGTTGTTTTGGTGTGATTTAGAGGTAAATAGGGTAGAAGGTTTTTTCACTAGTGGTCACACATAGTGACCATTAGTGGTTCAACCTGACCATTGATGGTGAAGTTGATTGTCAATGGTTAAACACCTAGAGAGAAAGGTTTGACATGATCATCAATGGTTAGTGAACCAGTAATGGTTGAACACCAAGGAAAAAATTGGTTACTGGACCATTAATGGTTTAAGTGAGTCATCGATGCTCAAGTGAATTTTGAAGAGGTGTTTATTGAAAATGTTGTAAAGTTATGTTTTAAATATTAGATTTAATAAGGTAAGTGTTAAGTGTAGGATAGGTAAATGTTCAAAATAGGGGAAATAGGTGGAGTTGATAGTGGATTTGATGGTTTTTGGAAAGTCTCATGTAGAGATGTTGGTTGGATAGAGTTATGTGTCATTGGGATAGGTTTAGGGAAGGTGGTATATGTTAAGGTAGGGTGTTGAAAAAGTGTTTAGGGTAGGGTATATGTTTGAGATAGAAGTGATAGGCTTTGATATGATAGGTTAGGTTAGGGTATACTTTTGTCTATTACTAGATAGATGTAATATGTTGAAAAATGTGGGTAGAGGTTGCTACTAAGCTCAATTTGGAAAACTAAGTGTGTATTTTAATGTGAGTGTGTTGTAGGCACAGAAGTAGATCTAGATGAGGGATTGGGTTCCCAAGATCTTTGTGGGGATTCATAGAAGTATGACCAATAATGAGTGGAAGCATATGGAAGAGGTTGGTTTAGGAGCCATGTGACATTACAAGTGATTTCCACAAGATGCAGTGATGATAGTGGCCCTCATCGAGAGATTGAATCTAGCCACTAACACCTTCCTACTACTAATAGGAGATATCACCAACCTCCTAGAGGATGTCCACATGATCACATGGTTTTCAATCTAAGGGGAGTTGATTCATCACATAGATCTTGAGGAGAGGAAAGATTAGATGGAGTTAATTTATGGTGAGGATAGGTCCCACATGAGGTGGCATTTAGGTAGTTTTGGATACGAGCCACTATACTAGAGGAATATAGATGAGAGCCATATAATGATGATGATGATGATGATGGCCATGTCCTACTTCATGTTATCAGAATCAAGTAGTGGATGATTTCAATATTTATTTTTAGGATTATTGGTTGAGATGCTATTGGGTAGGATACTGTTTAGGTGGGATCATGTCCTATTAGTCTAGATTTATAGGGAGCTCTCAGCATTCAAATATCACAGACAATATGGGATCAATGTTGGGTTTGTGCTCCATTATTGGGCATATGAGCACATCAAGGTTTTTAGACCATTAGGGATACCATGGGAGGGATACACCTATGTCTACTACAGAGTGGGATTTATAAGATGGGGAGGAAACTATGCTTTGATAGGTGCATGTGGAGGGGAGAGAGACAGATTGGTTTTGAGATGCACTGGAGGGTTTGGTGGTGGGAGATGGATAGGTAGTAGTAGTACTAGTGGTTGAATAGGCTCATATCACAATTTTATAAGGATAGGTGGCTACTCTTCAAGGCTAGATCATCATTTTACAAGGTCAGTTTACCACCCTAATAAGAGAGCAAGATCAGGCTCAAACCTCCCTTAGTTTAGTGACTCAAGAGAGGGATAACCTGAGATAGAGGGTAGGGGTAGTGGAAGGATAGGTAGTGCCCCTAAGTTTCACTCCTACATCTTGATACCTAGCTACAATATAATAAATATGATATTATGAGGCTATTATTGTGGAACAATGTTTGAATGAGCTCAGATGGGGGGAGTATAAAGGTAGTCTAATAGGTGGTTTATCCATGGCTACTCCAGAGAAGTAGACTTCTATAGTGAATGGAAATATACGCATCTTAGGAGGACAAGCACTAGATGTTAGTGTACGTATAGAAGCAAGGAGGCCATTGGTAGTGGTGCCCCAGGGGCTTGATATTACATGTGTTGATATGTTGTATACACATGGTTTTGATATTGGCCTATGTGCTAATGATGCGAGATGTATATGAGAGAGATTTTATATATTGACTTATGTATTATTTATGGGTACACATGATGTATATGATGATGTTGATGATTAGACTGATGTGTTTTATGTTCCATGATATGGTTTTAAGATTATGGTTATTTATATTTATGTTGTGATGTTTATTGGAGTTATATATGTGATTTCTATTTATTTCCCATGTTTATGGTGTATGATTTGCATTTGGTGTTTAGCACCTATGATGTGATGTTTACATTGCTTATGGATTATGATTATGTTATAAATGCTAGACACAAATGTAGACTCACCTATCTAGGTAGGAGATGGATTTTATTTATGGTTATGCTTATGACATGCTAATTTTTAATGAGTATTTTGGATTTTATTATGTTTATACATGTTAACATTGATTTTATTGCTTATGGATGTGATTATCCTATATGTTAAAATAATGTAGATGGTTATGGTTATGATCATGGTTCTTTGTTATTATGTTTTATGATAAAACACATAAGATAATTTGATTAGCAATGATAGATAAGAGAATAGAGAATATAATCAAGATGTAAATGCCATAATGAAAATATTAACTAGTCATGATAGGATAAGAAGAGGGCATGATGCTTCTTCTTTGACAAGGACTAAAATAAAAACCAAATTTGGATTGACTTAATGAACATGAGCCCTTCGAATGCTTCACATTATCATTCGTCAATTGACTAAAAAGGTTTCTTGACCACATAATGTTAAGTAAGCTAAAAAATACCTTGCATATAGTGTAAAAAGGGAGATGGGTAAAAATGGAACCTTTTGTGAGACTAGCTTGCCTCTTTTATAGGTGTCCAAAATAAAAAGGGTAAGCAAGCCTATGACAAATTATGTAGACTAATCGATGCAAGCAGTCTACTTGTGAGAGCCGATTGCAGCTTTCACCTTATTATGCTATTTTAAGAGCTGATTATGGATTTTACAATTATTTTTCTTTTATTTATTTGTGAGGGTGTGTATTTTACTTTACTATTGTATATGGGAAGTTGATCGATGTAGGAAACTTCCAATAAATTGCTATGCTTTTAAAAAATGCTTTTTCAGCCATCTTTTAAGGGAGCGGTCTAAGTTTATATGATTTATTTGATGATGTTAATAGTTATCCTTAGAGGGAGTAATACACCTTATATTTTGGCAATTTAAAAAAGGTTTTCAATAGTTGTCTTTTAAGGGAGCAGTCTGTAAAACCTAGGTATGACCCATGATTGATAGTGTTAGGAATTTTGTTATTTTTTTTTAATTTTGCTTGACATAAACTTGATTAGGCTAGCTTAGTGGTTCAAATTTATGAAGGTAAAATTAAAATTACAAGAAGGTTAATTAGGTGTAAAGAGGTTTGGGTCACAATGTCCATGGGAATCCATCCTATGCTCTAGGAATTTAACTTAAGAGAGAATGCTTAGTATGGTGTTAGTTTTAAAATGAAAACAAAATGAAATAAACACACTAATAACATAACATCTCTAGGCCTAGACACTGGGGGGAGCTTATTTAATTTAAAAAAATGACAAACACAACTAAAAATCAAGGAATCAAACAAGAATTACTTCACCTTCCTTGGATGCTCCAAATGCCTTTGTAGTGGTGGCTTGCTCAGCTAATGCTCATGAAGTCTTTAGCAATGGAAGCTTGGCTACTTCTATCTCTCCTTGACACCTTTGGCTTGTGGTTTAGCTTGGCTTGGAATAAATTTGTTAAAGTATTACTAGTAGCAATGGCTTCTTGAAGATATTTGAGAATAATAACTTTGCACCAAAATAGATTGGAAATGATGTTCATGGCCTCTCTATTTATAGATTTTTGAATTTGATCATAATCAACCTAAATCATCCATCTCAAGATTGAGATGTGTGATTGAGGATTAATTCAATTTTTAGAATTTAGTTTGTAATTATCCTTGTAATGACATTAGAATAAGGGGCAATTAAGAGGCATGGAGGGCATCATGAAAGGCATTGATGAGGCATGGGAGGCATGAATCCTGATATATGTGGCATTTATGGCCTAAGGATATCTTCAAAAGAAATTAGGTCACTTGATTATGTAGATATTCAATATTCATTTCCAAAAACAAGTATTCAACAAGTTTCCATGGAATTCTTGATTAGGCTATAATTTGGGTTAATTAGCTCTTAAGCTTGATTAAGTACTTCGTGCACAAATTACTCAAATTGATTAGAATGTCTTACTATTGGTCCAAAATTTGATTGGATTAGAATTAGAAGGTGATGTCAGATGTGTTGGAACCATATTCCCATTTAAGATGTTACCAACAACAAATAATAAAGGCACATGTCTCATGTAAGAGATTTGATAGCAAAGATCAATCTAGAACACTTAGATGTAAATTTAGCATTTTGACTCAAAATGAACTAATCAAAGTTAGCTAGCTCATAAATTGCATTACCCTATTTAGGGATACCCTGGCCAAAATCAATAGTTGAATATGTCAATTTCACATCATTTAGCATGTTTTAGTGTTTCTAGGCTAAATTGTACATTTTGGGTGGAAATTGTCTAAAAGCTTGATTGGAGGTTATTGGTGGCCAGATTTAGGTGTCTATAGTTTGCTCTTATTTGGGAAGGCATTGCAAGCTATAAGCATAGTAACATCTTATCAAAGAATGAAAAGGTCATATATGCCTACAAATGCAATGATGATAAACTAATTATATGATGCCCCCTTGAGGGAATGGTTGGCACAAGTGGGTCAGCAAATGGTCCCTTGAAAAAGAAAGAAGCAAAACAAGGGGACCAAAGAAAACAAAGATGATGGGGTGAAAACACAATGATATTTAAAAAATTATTCAAAATCATTGAGAATGCAAGTAGGATAGTGTACAATGGTTTACCCAAAGATGGTTATACTCATTAAGAAGATGGAGCTGCCCCAGTTAGGATAGACAAACAAGATAATAACATACCACTATATGGGAAGAAAAGGTAAAGTGGTGATAACACAATGATTTACCCAAAGGTGGTTATAGTCATTGAGAAATGTAGGTGAGATAGTCTACAATGGTTTTACCATAGGTGGTTATAATCATTGGACCTAGATTATGGAAAACATGATAAACTTGGTTGAGGATGATGATAACTTAACATAGAGGGTAATGATGAATTGGAACAACCTACTAGGAGGGAGATGCTCATCTGAACTAATAAAGGTTGAAATTATTTTGTGTTTAATTACCCTATTTGGGATATGATTAGGATGAAATCAGGATATTGGTGAAAAAGAGATGCCACCATTGCTAAATAGACTTCTTGAAATTGAGGTTTTTTGTATCATGTGATGGTAAGCTTCATGATAAAACACCATAAAGACTTGGCCAAAATATGCATGAGAATTGACTCCCATAATCCAATACTCAATAGAAATAATGCACCAATGATAGAAACCGTGATGACAATGTAAACATATGAATATGGATGGATTCAAGTGTAAGTGTGGGAAAGGAATCACCTAATGAACACACATAAACTAAATCAAGGTAACCATGCTAAAATCAAACAAATAGATAGATAAATAAATAATAATAATTATAAATAAACAAACAAATAATGCAATAGAAACCATACGAATATTGCCCCTAGAAAATAGGTGATAACTAAATAAATGTACAAAATGGGGTAATAGAATAAAAGGAAGGGGGTGGCCAAGTTGTCTCCATATGCACTAGGAAAGTGCATGATACCTACATATTTTTATGGATGTATTATCAAATAAAAAACTTCAAGCCAAATGTAGTTCTCTTAGGGAAAGGGAAGAATGTGATAACTAATGAAAACAAATAGAATGGATGTGATAGAAGAACAGGAATGGTCTTGAAAAATGGAAATTTCATGAGATAAGAGGCCAAAAAGGATGGGGAAACTAAATGACAAGTGATTTACTTGTAACTCAATAAGGGTTCCTAGAATCTTTAAGGCAAAAAATTGATCAATGTTTTTATTTTTTTCTAGTGATTTTGTAAATGTTTTTGGAATTGTTTTGGAGTGTCTCAACTCAATCGAGAATGATGAGACACTAAATGGTTCAATATCATAAAATAGTGAGAGTATTTAAACTAAGGTTGCTCGCAAAACAATGAGAGCATGGCTTAAGTTGTTCACAAAATGGTGAGAACATGGCTTAAATTACTTACAATGAGAGTGTGGGGAAAAGGGTGACTGAGCTGACCTCAATAAGTATTGATTTCTACCTACATATTCCTAGAGTATAAAATCAAGTCACTATAGTTCTACACTTATAGTAGATAAATTTGACTAGTGTAGTAGTCAATTCAAATAAAATAGGCATAGTTGGTAAAAAGGCATAGTACAACATAAGAAGTGGCAAGTTGGTATGTCAAGGCTTAATGTTGCCCCTAGTTTTCACATAGATGGTTATAAATAGGACAAAATATCATAGATCATAGGTATTAATTTTCCCAAAGGTGGTTATAATTAGTAGCAAGACTGGTGATAGGAAAAGAATACCAAACGAAAGATGCAACTATCAAAACTTTTATCACACTATCTCAAAGTATGATTTCTATCTAAATTACTTGAACCAACTAAGGAAATTGATTAGATACCTTAATAATGAAAATTTCAAACAAATGGAAAAAACCAAGGTCAAACAAGTTAGGCTTTAGAACATACTGGGCTGATAAGTCAAAAGTAGAAAGTGGATACAAAAAAGAGGACGTATAAGGATGGTATTTGTTTAAACAAGAATAGTGATAAAATGGCATAAATGAAATGGTCCTTATAGATAATATAACTTAGCACTGAATTATAGTACCACTTGAGATGAATAATATTTATTGACTCTAGAAGTTCATCTCCATCTATTGTGGCTAGCCTCTATGCTCCTGTTCTATAATTTGAAATAATGATGAAAGGCCCTATCTAGTTTGGTTTGAAATTCCCTTTATGTTTCTTCTCAGTTGTGGTATTATTTTGGTTTTCTTTAAGAACAAGATCACCAAGTTCAAATTTTCTATTCTTAACATCCCAATTATAGTGGCCTTTGAGTTAGTTCTGATATGCTTGAATATTGTTGAGTGTGGCTATGTATTTCTCACAAATCATGGAAACAATTGAAGGTTTATAGGTAGTGCTAATAAATTTTTGATGAGAAACTAATACTCTCTAGCTTTATCTATTTGTAAAATAAAAAATCCAATAGTA
This sequence comes from Torreya grandis, assembly GCA_037957365.1. Lineage (NCBI taxonomy): Eukaryota > Viridiplantae > Streptophyta > Pinopsida > Cupressales > Taxaceae > Torreya > Torreya grandis. Next base: position 152,834 of record JARHVA010005286.1, on the reverse strand, counting down.
GCCATGGCATCTATAGTTTTGTTACTAGCCCTTGGTATATGCTCAAACTGAATGTTGGCAATTTGTTATTTAAGAGTGTCAACCATGGATTTATATGGAACTAGATTATCATCTTTGGTCTAAAAATGATCTCTAACCTAATTGATGATTAATTAAGAATCACCATAAACTTAGAGATGAGATATATTTCAATACACTTCTTGTTGAGGTCTTGCAACAAGTGCTTCATACTCGACCATGTTGTTTGTACAAGGAAAGCTGATTCTGAATGATTTAAGGATTAGATCCCCCTATGGTGTAATAGAAAATAAGCCTACCCCTGATCCATGTGTATTAAATGAACAATCAAAATATAGTTTCCAAGGCTAATCTTTAGTGGGTGTTTCAATGATGGTCATGATAGATTCATCAAGAAATTGAAATGTGAGTGGTTGTGTGTCTATGAGAGGTGCTTCAACAAGTTGATCTATAAGAACTTGTCCTTTGATTGCCTTTTGACTGACATATTCTATGTCAAACTCACTAAGAAACATGATCTATTTAGCCATTCTACCTTGAAAATCTATTTTTGATAGTAGATACTTGAACGTATCTACTTTTGAAATGACCATGGTTTTATTATTCAACATGCAATGGTGTAGTTTCTAAGTTGTAAAAACCATGGCCAGGAAATCTTTTTCAATAGGTACATAGTTATGTTCATATGTAACCAAGGTATGGCTTAGGTAGTATACAATGTGTTCCTTTCCATTATCATCATGTTGAGCCAAAATTGCCGCTAGAGCATGATCAATAGCTGATAGGAATAACAAGAATGGCTTTCCTGGCATAGGAGGTAATAAAATAGGTAGATTAACAAGATAATATTTGAGTTGTTGAAAATCTATTTGGTAGTGATCATCTTAGTGAAATGTGAAACTCCTTTATTCAAAATATGTGTAAATGGATGGCACTTGTCTGCTAACTAAGAGATGAAGCATCAGATTTGTTGGTTGAATATTTTGTCTATCAGCGTACTGGTAAACAAAATAGGTCTTATCAGCCAAAGCATGAAGATTAGTCATCCTAATGTGTAAATTTATCACATCAGAAGGAGACTGCTCTCTCCTCTCATCAAGGGGAGGTTCCCTATGGATATGCTATGTATATGTATAAATAGAAAATAATACTCAAGGGTAGGATCAAACATCCATATCTCTTTCTTCAGAGATGATGTATACAAAACAAAGGAAAAACTCAAGGGAATGATAGAAAGCTCTCCTCTTCTTTTAGAAAAACTATTTAGCCAGACGCAAGAATACTGTTGGAAATAAAAGTAGAATGTAACTGAGAGTATGGTAACTAGGAAATCGAGACAGAACACAAAGTCTCTACCTAAAATGCTTAAGAGTAATATATGAAGGGCAATGAAAGCTCAAAGTCCTTTACATAGCAATAAAAAGAAAACACACTGAAGGTAGCTATGGGGGCACAAAGTCTCTCCATAGTTTATTCTTTAGGACACCTTCCTGACTAATTTTACTAATCTTGCTTATTAAATCAATGAAACAGAAAAGATATCATAGCACAAAGTCTAAAAAAATCCCTTGCTTACATTAACAGAATATGATCAACAAATTGAGCACAAATTTTCAATGATGCCTCTCAATTTGGGTAGAGTTTCATTCCTATTGTCAAAAAGAAGATCCAATTACAATGAAAGAAAGTCCCTGATATAGCCACTTGAAGAAGGGCTCGAGAACAATAATACATCATGATGCATTGGTAACTGTTAGGAAGATAAGCTAGAACTTTGGGGCATTTTACCCATTTAATCTTCTCAATGTAGATAAACAAGCCACGCAATTGAAAGATTGCAACTTTCAATGTTTAGCTGGCAGTTTGATCTTGTCTTTATCATTCCTCCTTTCTTGGTTACTTGAATCGGGTCTTGGATTCATCCATTATTCTATCTTTCCTCACTTTCAACTAGTTTTTGTCTTGAATTTTGGAAATGCATTCATGTCTGTAAATCAAAGGATCAATAGCTATTTCATTGTCTTTAAAATTGACATTTACATGCCCATCAATGTGATCTCAATAGCTAGTTCACTATCCTGAATTTGAAGTCTTTGTGGGCATCACCCCTTGGTCCTCTTTTGGCTTTCAGCTTTCTGCTTGGTAATGATTTGTGTCAAGTCTAAAAAGCCCTTTACTTTGGCTGCCAGGAGTCCCCTACAAGGGCACCTGCCCTTCGGGGTCATTTGGTAGCCCTTTGTCTTGGCAGTCCCTGTGGACAAATATTTCCTTGGGTGTTTGTTTTTTGAAAGTTCCCCACGGACAAAAGTTTCCCGTGGACATTTCCCTGGGGAAAATTTTACAGAAAAAAAGTTTGGGGAAAATTCTCGTGGACAAAAAGTCTACATAAATTTGTTCTGCCAAGTGTTTGAACAAGTCTTCGAATTTATTTTGAGCCTGTAGCCACTTAGAATTCTTTCAGACTTTTTGTCCAAAGGAATCCCTTCAAAAAAAAGTCTAAAAGAGTTAAGTGTTAATCCAATTTTCAAATGCCTTAAACAAATCCAAAGAAATTTACTTAACTATTTCTTTTGAAAATAACCCTTTCAAAGGGTGTTTTGGTCGATTAAGTGTCCTCCGCAAGGGCACTTGTCCTTTAGGAAGCTTCTTTTTGCATTAAACTACCCCTTTGAACTTTTGACGTTGAACCAATCGATTGAACCAAAAATGGTTCAAGCCAATAGTTTAATGAATGAAACAAGCTGATGAACTAAGCATTGAACCAAGATGTTGAACTTACCTTTGAACCAACAATTGAACCATTTGATCGAACCAATCCATTGAATTGTTCCTTTGGTTAAACCTACCATTAAACCTTGAACCTGTTGAACCTTTGAACCAAAATGGTTCAATGGTTCAATAGTTCAATGGTTCAATTAAATGATTTGGTCAAACATCCTTGAAGCTGATGAACCAATTGAAGCACTTAACTCTTACCAAACATGAACTTGTTGAACCTTTGAACCAAAGTGGTTCAATGGTTCAATAGTTCAATGGTTCAAGTCTCTTTTTGCACTCGGATGTTTACTGATGAAGATTTTCAATTGAACCAAAGCTTTGAACCAGTTCTAGAAAATGACCAAGTGTTAAAAACTATCTTTTGATTAAAGCTACCTACAAAAATCTTTGAACCTGTATAGATGAACTTGCCTGTAGAAACTAAAAATACAAAAGTCCGTAGAAATCAACATGTAAAATCCATTGAATTTGAATTGCAAAGTCTATAGATTTTCTGAGAAGCTTCGAAAATGGGGAATCTGAATGTCTAAGACAAATTTTTGAAAATGGAAGATACAATTTTGGTCTATAGGACCAAAATAATTCAAATGTTGTCCCAAAAATGACTATTATTTTTGGGAGACAACAACTGGCTCTAGTTGAGGAACTTCTATCAATTGCAAAATGAATTAGGAGTAGAATTCAGAATCTCTAGTGTCTTCAAGTATGCCATTGGGTTGTGAAGTCATGCCACAGAGTCATGAAAGGCATCAAAAAGAAAATAAACAAAACAAAACAAGAATAAAGTTGTACAAATATACATATATACAGAGGCAATGATCTGATACTTCAAGAGTTGAAGTGTTTCAGATGCTGCCCATTGTGGGGCAGAGAAAAGAGTGTGCCATCTTGATATTTCAAAAGAAAGCTATTTTCACCTATGTGTTGATGAATTATGCATGGGCCTCTCCAAAGGGAGTCAAACTTTCCATGCATCCCCTTTGGTTCTCTTCTTTTGTCCCATAGCAAGACTTTATCTCCAATCTAGAAATCACAATTTTTGGCCTTCTGATCAAAGATTTTATTTACCAGACTTTGATGAGCAACAATTATGTCCACCACTATGGTTATTTGTTCCTCCAGCTAAGTCAGGCACGTGATTCTTTTGTCAAGAGAACTCTCATATGTCTAATCTTCAATGGCCTTCACCAATTTCAAGGCTGGTAACTCTAAAGTGATTGGTATCTCAGCATTAATACTGTAGAGTAGTTGAAAAGGAGACATACCAATTGCCCTCTTTGGCATAATCCTGTCAGCCTACAGAGCATCAACCAATGCTTTATGCCACGTCCTTTGATTATCATCTACAAGCTTCTTGATGATAGTTACCATATTTTTATTATTGGACTCAGCTTGTCCATTTCCTTGTGGGAAATAATTGGAAGAATGAGAGAGCGTAATTCCATAATGAAAATAGAATTGTGTAATTTCTTGAGAGGTGAAACAAGCTATATTATCAGTAATGATTTTGAGTGGGACTCCAAATTTGGAAATGATATTCTCTTTCAGGAAGTTGAATACAACTTTTGAAGTAGCATGCTTAGTTGGGATTGCCTCTACCCACTTGGTGAAATAATCAGTTGCTGTAAGGACATAATCATGTACAACACTTGAAGATAGGTTTATTGTTCCAATAAAATCAAGTCCCCATTGTTGGAATGGTTCCTCTATGATTACTGGTTTGAGAGGCAGGGCAGCCAACTTAGGTCTTCCAACAAATTGCTGGCAAAGTTCATATTTTTTCACCCACTTATGTGCATCTTAGAAAAGGGTCAGCCAATAATACCTGGCTCAGAGAATTTTATGAGCAGTCATAGGGGTAGAAAAATGTCCTCCACAGGCTAGATTATGAAAATATTTCAAGAGCTGGGTTTGCTATTCTTTATCTACACAGTGAAGGAAAACTCCATCTATGCTTCTCTTGTACAAGGCATTATCCCAAAGGATAAAATTGGCAACTTTCAACCTGATAGTCCTCCTTTCTTTGTAAAATAAATGAACAAGACATTCACCATAAGTCAAAAAATAGGCAATATCTTAGTACCATTCATTGGTAGTGGAGACAAAAAGCACTGTTGGCGCATCTTGCACTTCAACTTCTTCACGCTGTGTATCTTTTGGCTTAATGTCAACCATTAATTGGCAAAGGCCTTTACCTCTGACCAGCTTTGTCAGCTTGATATCTAGATCAAATTCTTGGATATTTGCAATCCAATTACCTCTCTTTGTGCCAAATTCTTGCTAAGTTAATATAGACTTGATTGTACTTTTAGGAACTAAGGCAGTAGTATGTGAATTTAGAATATAGAAGTGAAAGTGTTTGACTACTTTTACTAGCACATAGGCATGCTTCTCTATATTTTAATACTTCATTTCATGAGTTTTGAGAGGGCAACTCATGAAAGAGATGGGGGATTCCATACCTTCTTTATTTTGTTGGACAAGAATCACTAAAGAGTATGCTTAGATGCATAGCTATAAATAATGAAATCCTTGTAGTAATCTGGACAAACCAAGGTAGGGGCATGAGCAATGGTGACCTTGATATCTTGAAACGTTGCTTTGCCTTCTTTGGTCCAACTGAAGGTGGTCTTTCCTTTCATCATGTTTGCAATGTGTCTTGTCTTCTCAGCAAATTTAGGAATAAATCTCTGTAAGAAATTCACTTTTTCAAAGAAAGAGTGAACAATATTTTTACTTGCAGGAAAATTTAGCTCTTAAATAGACTTGACTCTATCTGAGTCAATATTTATGCCTTCTTTGGACATAATGTGTCCAAGGTGTTTCCCCTCTATCACTCCAAAAATAGACTTTTTAGGATTCAAAGAAATACCATTCAGGCGGAAGCGCTCTAGCACTTGTTGTAAGTGGCGTACATGATCAGATCAATGCTTTGAAAAGATAGTTAAGTCATCAAGATATACTATTATGAATTTGCCAATCTCATCTTTGAAAGCCATGTCCATAGCTCTATGAAAGGTAGTGCCATCATTTATTAAGCCAAAAGGCATTCTTTTGTAAGCAAATATACCCCAAGGTGTGGTGAATGCAGTCTTGTGTTGGTCAGCTTCACCAACCTCAACTTGATTATAACCTGAGAAGCCATCCAGCATTGATAACATTTCTGATCCTGTTACTATTTGAAGCACTTAGTCCATGATCGGCAAAGGATAATTGTCTTTTAGAGATGACTGATTCAGTTTCTGAAAATCTACACAAATATGGATTTCACCATTTTTCTTCCTTATAGGAACTATGTTCACAATCCATGTAGAATGATGGATTGGGAAGATAATTCTAGCATTTAACATCTTATGTATCTCAAACATAATAGTACCTAAAATTTTTGGATTGTATTGTCTAGATTTCTGCTTGTAGGGCATTGAATCAGCCTTGAGAGGAATATGATGGTGGATTACATCAGGTCTGAGAGACTTCAGGTCTTCATATCAATATGCCAAAACATTAATGTATTAACATAGCAAAGAAGTAAATTTTAATCTTTCTTCAGGTGTGCAGTACTTACCAATGTTGACCATCTTGGGATTTTCTTTGTTGGTCAGATTTACTTGGTCAAATCTCTGAGAGAAATTTGAATATATCTGCTATTGTTTGATGAATCTATCATGCTTGTCAAATAGCTTCTCAAGAGAAACCAGGCCTTTAAGAATTTTATTTCCTTTCATCTGTAGGAATTCTTCATTTACATCTATACTGGATTTAGAAAAAGATTTAGACTTCTGAGATTCACTGCCTTCAAAATACAACTATTTAAAATTATCTCTTCATTCCAAGAAAGCAATGATCTTATGATCACCATTAAATATTTGTTAATGATTAGCATTTTCAAGAACACTTGGTCTATAGACCAGCTCAATGGTATATTTGTCTTCTTTGAAATCAGAATGAGGAACTAAAAGAGTTCCTGAAATAGCAAGTGCATCAACTCTATCATTGGATTCTCTAGGAATGGCAAAAAATGTTGAAAGCATCAAAGCTTTCAATTTAGTCCCAAACCAAGTTACGGTAGTGGCGTAGCCTCTCATTCTTGGTCTAATATAAATTTCTCACTTGACAGACCACTAATTTGATGTCTCCTTTAGTATGAAGAAACTTGATGCCTCTTTCTTGAGCAGCCTTCATGCCAAGCAATAGTGATTCATATTTAGCTATATTATTTGTGTTGCTGAATTGTAATTTATAGGATGAAGGAAACATATCTCCTTGAGGAGATATCAAGACAATTCCAGCTCCTGAACCAGTAGATGAATAACTACTGTCAAATTTTAGAGTCCAAATCTCATTAGATACTGACTTTACTTTAGACTTTCCCTCATCAGAGATGGAGGGTCTTTCTTCATGATCTGTATATAAAAAATAATTACCCATACCTATAGATTCAAAAAGGATTTGAGATTCAGGATCTGACGTCTTGGTAACTACATACTTTGCTTCCTTTTTAGGAAGTAATCTTTTCATCACGCCTTGGACAGGGATCCTTGCCTCAGATAGATCCATGTTCAGTTCTCCTTCCACGTCCTTACAGAAATTCCATCCAAGCAAAATGCCATAAGATACTGGGACATCAACCACTAATATAGTCATTTTAATCCTCTTGTCTGGAAAGGCTGTGAATGCAAATTGAGCATCTTTGATTTGCCCCAACAATGGCACTTGCTTGTTCTCCATAGAGAAACATCTCCCAAACATTTTGGTCAATGTGAGACCAAGAGACTCAGCAACTTTAGCAGGCATGACATTGTTAGATGCACCTGAGTCTATTATACAGTTACTCAGCTTGTGGCCATTGATTAATAGGGAAACATAAAAGGGTTCTATTTTTATAGAAGTAGTTGGAGGAGTAATAATCAAATTATTTGGAATAGGCATATTCTTTGGAGAGTCAAAAGTTACTTTTTTGCCTTTTGTCCTATAGGGACGGTTTGATTTTTTACATATTGGACTAGCTTATTCAGTTGATCTGGATTAGACTGCAAGTACTCAAATTTAGACATCTATATTTTTGTATTTTTGACGATCAATTATGTCAAATGGCTGAATCGAGCTAGGTATAGAGAAAGGTACTTTAGCTTTCTGAGTTTTAGGAGGGATGGGAGGTAGGTTGGTTTACGAATTAGAAGTAGAAAGGGAAGGTGCAATAGATGTATTTACCTTTTGAGTGATTATCAGATCTTTTAGTTGAAAAGGTAGAGATGTCCCACATTTGACAATTGTGACTGCTAGCTATGATTGTTCTTCTATCTTTTCTTTATTAGCCTGATGGACTGATTGATTTTTATACCTAGTAAACACTGCATATGATCCATCTAAAGCTTCTCCTTTGCTTCTGGGTTCATCCTGATAATTCAAGAAATCAATGTGGGAGTAGCCAACTGATTCTTCTTAATTATCTTCAATGGTATCAAAATCATTTTCTTGATTTAATTTAGGCTGATAAGAGAATTTTGATTCTAGTTTAAGGTATCCCATTGCTGAATTAGTTGGAGGAGCTTTTAGGGCAAGTTTTCCTTGTGGGGGAGGAAGGTGATTTTGTTGTCCTTAGTTTCTGGCAACATTGCCCTAATATGAAAGATTTGGGAATGTCCTTCTGTATGTAGGAGTAGAAGACATTCCTTGAGCCATCTGCTTCTTAAGAGCAAGCAATTCATTTGCTAATTTCTGCACCATTGGATTTGTGGTGGTTGTAGAAGAAAATTCAGAAGATGATGAAGCTCTATTTCTATTGGGATCTCTTCTTATTTTCCCTACTAAGATGAGATCATCTTCTACTTTAGTGGCCAAAAGTTGAGTTGCAACAAGATCTATTTGGCCAGCACGTCTTAAGAGAAAACTAACTTTAGGTAGCTATGAATTAATGAAAAAGCATTTGAGATTCTCAGCTGTAGGTCTAGCAATGACAAGGATTCTATTTCTCAATTTGTCAAATTTAGCTATGAAGTCTCTCATAGGCTCATGTGGCTCTTTCATCATCTATGTAAGTTGAGCCAAAAGTGTATGTGCATCTTCTATAGGTTTGAATTTGACTTCAAACTTAGCTTTCAGAGTATTCCAATCAGTCATAGATTGAGCCTACAGATGATAAAACCAATCTGCAGTAGGACCTTGTAGTGTTTCAACAAAAATATTGACTGCTACATCTTCAAATTCTACTCTGATTACTCCACAAGCTATACTAAATGTTGCAATGTGTTCATCAGGATGAACTTTCCCATCACCATGAAATTTAGGAAAATTCTTCCTAGAACTACGTGGAAGCTCATGTAGAGGAGGAGTAATATTGAGAGGACCAAAAGCATTATCCCAGGGGCCTTGAACTGGCATTATAGGATACTGAAAAGGAGGGATAACAAATATCAATGGGGTAATTATAGGCATAGCTTTATCAACAGTAGAAGTAGATACTTCATCTGGTAATGGAGATCTAGCTTTAGTAGGAGGGAAGCTCTTGGTTCATTGGAGATGAGATGGTGAAGGAAATAGATTAAAATCACTTTGTTATACCAGCTCGAACATAGGATCAATGATACCTTTAGCCCTTTGGCTTCATGTATACCTTGAATCTACCAGATTGTAAAACAAAAGTGGAAAAGAATTGACTTTGCTTCAGGTAAAGCTTGGGGCTTTAAACTGTGCATTCTTTCCTAGTTGGTGTGGAGGTGAATGGAATGAATAGACTATAAATGGATATTGGGTATTTCCCCAATGGAGTCACCAAAAACTGTTGGTTAAATATTTTGTCTATCAGCGTACTGGTAAACAAAATAGGTCTTACCAGCCAAAGCAAGAAGATTAGTCATCCTAATGTGTAAATTTATCACATCAGAAGCTGACTGCTCTCTCCTCTCATCAAGGGAAGGTTCCCTGTGGATATGCTATGTATATGTATAAACAAAAAATAATACTCAAGGGTAGGATCAGACATCCATCTCTCTTTCTTCAGAGATGATGTATACAAAACAAAGGAAAAACTCAAGGGATTGATAGAAAGCTCTCTTCTTCTTTCAGAAAAACTATTTAGCTAGACGCAAGAATACTCCTGGAAATAAAAGTAGAATGTAACTGAGAGTATGGTAACCAAAAAATCTAGAGAGAACACAAAGTCTCTACCTGAAATTCTTAAGAGTAATATACGAAGGGCAATGAAAGCTCAAAGTCTTTTAAAAGTCCTTTACAAAGCAATAAAAAGAAAACACACTGAAGGTAGCTATGGGGGCACAAAGTCTCTCCACAGTTGATTCTTCAGGACACCTTCCTAACTAATTTTACTAATCCTACTTATTAAATCAATGAAATAGAAAATATATCACAGCACAAAGTCTAAAAAAATCCCTTGCTTGCATTAACAGAATATGATCAATAGACTGAGCACAAAGTCTCAATGATGCCTCTCAATTTGGACAGAGTTTCGTTCCTATTGTCAAAAAGAAGATCCAATTACAATGAAAGAAAGTCCCTTATATAGCCACTTGAAGAAGGGCTCAGGAATAGTAATACATCATGATGCATTGGGAACTGTTAGGAAGATAAGCTAGAACTTTGGGGCATTTTACCCATTTGATCTTCTCAATGTAGATAAACAAGCCACGCAATTGAAAGATTGCAACTTTCAATGTTTAGCTGGTGGTTCGATCTTGTCTTTATCATTCCTCCTTTCCTGGTTACTTGAATTGGGTCTTGGATTCATCCATTATTCTATCTTTCCTCACTTTCAGCTAGTTTTTGTCTTGAATTCTAGAAATGCATTCGCATTTGTAAATCAAAGGATCAAAAGCTATTTCACTATCTTTAAAATTGACGTTTACATGCCCATCAATGTGATCTCAATGGCTAGTTCACTATTTTGAATTTGACATCTTTGTGGGCATCATCCCTTGGTCCTCTTTTGGCTTTCAGCTTTCTACTTGGTAATGATCTATGTCAAGTCAGAAAAGCCCTTTACTTTGGCTATCAGGAGTCCCCCGCAAGGGCACCTGGCCTTCAAGGTCCTTCAGTAGCCCTTTGTCTTGGCAGTCCCTGCAGACAAATATTTCCCTAGGTGTTTGTTTTTTGAAAGTTCCCTGCGGACAAAAGTTTCCTATAGACATTTCCCTGGGGAAAATTCTATAGGCAAAAAGTCTAGGGAAAATTCCCGGGGACAAAAAGTCTACAGAAATTTGTTCCGCCAAGTGTTTGAACAAGTCTTCAGATTTTTTTTGAGCCTCCAGCCACTTAGAATTCTTTCAGACTTTTTGTTTAAAGGAATTCCTTCAAGCAAAAGTCTGAAAGAGTTAAGTGTTAAGCCAATTTTCAAATACCTTAAATAAATCCAAAGAAATTTACTTAATTGTTTCTTTTGAAAATGACCCTTCCAAAGGGTGTTTTAGTCAATTAAGTGTCCTCCGCAAGGGTACTTGTCCTTTAGGAAGCTTCCTTTTGCATTGAACTACCCCTTTAAACTTTTGACATTGAACCAATCGGTTGAACCAAAAACGGTTCAAGCCGATAGTTCAATGAATGAAACAAGCCAATGAACTAAGCATTGAATCAAGATGTTGAACTTACCTTTGAACCAACAGTTGAACCATTTGATCAAACCAATCCATTGAACCAATCCATTGAACTGATCCTTTGGTTGAACCTGCCATTGAACCTTGAACCTGTTGAACCTTTGAACCAAAATGGTTCAATGGTTCAATAGTTCAATTGAATGATTTGGCCAAACATCCTTGAAGTTGATGAACCAATTGAAGCACTTAACTCTTACCAAACATGAACTTGTTGAACCTTGAACCCATTGAACCTTTGAACCAAAGTGGTTCAATGGTTCGATGGTTCAAGTCTCTTTTTGCACTCAGATGTTTGCTGATGAGGATTTTCAACTGAACCAAAGCTCTGAACCAGTTCTAGAAAATAACCAAGTGTTAAAAACTATCTTTTGTCTGAAGCTGCCTATAGAAATCTTTGAACCTGTATAGATGAACCTACTTATAGAAACTAAAAATACAAAAGTCCATAGAAATCAACATGTAAAATCCATTGAATTTGACTTGCAAAGTCTGTAGATTTTTTGATAAGCTTTGAAAATGGAGAATCTAAATGTCTAAGACAAATTTTTGAAAATGGAAGATACAATTTTGGTCTGTAAGACCAAAATAATTCAGATGTTGTCCCAAAAATGATTGTTATTTTTGTGAGACAAAAATATTGAATGGATCTTACCCTACAAACTATGGAGTTGCTTTAAATTGGGTTGGTGGGGGCATCTTGGTTATAACATGGAATTTAGCTAGATTGAATTCAATACCTATAAGAGACACAATGAAGCCAAGTAATTTACCTAAATTTACACTAAACACACATTTATTTTGATTGAGTCTGACTTTATAATCCTATAATCTTTTAAATATCTTATGCAACACTAATGGATGGTTGGCCCTAGTTTTAGATTTTTCTAATATGTCATCGATAGAGTCTTCAACAATATCATGCATCATATCATGTAATATGACCATCATGGCCCTTTGATATGTGGCTCCAACATTTTTAATGTCAAATGGCATCACTTAGTAACAAAATGTTCCCCATGGAGTGGTGAACACTATTTTGTGTTGGTCTTTTGGTGTAATTTTGATCTAGTTATATCCTGAAAAGCCATGCATGAGTGAAAGAATTTCATAATCTACCATAGATTTGATGATCATGTCGATATTAGGAAAGGGGAAATCATCTTTAGGATAAGCTTTGTTGATGTCTTGAAAATTAGTACAAATTTTGATCCCTTTAGGCTTCTTGCTAATAGGTACTACATTGGAGATCCATTCAGAGTAATCAATAGATCAAATACATCTTACTTCTAAAAGTTTTTGCAACTCTTTCTTTACCAATAAATCAATGAAAGGATGCATCTTACGTGGTTTTTATTCTACCAAGTTTGCATCAAGATTAACCACAAGGTGGTGCAAAACCAATGTGGGGTTTAAACCTATCATGTTAGATTAAGCCCATGCAAAGATATCTACAAATTATTTTAATAGACCTATAAAGATGTCATGTTCTTCCTTAGTAAGGGATGTGCCTAATTTTATCCATTTTAGGTTTGATGAAGTCTCGATGTTTACCTCTATTTTATCTTCAACTAGAAGGGTCGAATCATCTTCTAGGATAATAGATAATGACTTTAACTATTATATTATGTCAGGGTCTTCTATTAAAACATGCTCTTCAACTTAACCTAGGCATGATGAATTTGAGTCCCCTAATGGGAGATCTGGCCATGTGACAAAATAGATGGAAATTCTTGAATAATTTGATCAAATACTTGTTGTTTCTCAAATTTTAACTTAGATCCATTGAGAAGTTCATCCTTAGTGGTCTTCTAGTCTAAATTTGAAGAAAAATAAACACCCTCATCTAATAACACCTAAAATAGGTTTTCACCACTACACTAGACTTTATCTTTACTTTTTCCCTAGTCAAAAAACACCTCAAAGAGGTTTTCACTTTGGGACCTCAATGTTTTACTTATTAATTTTTGGCTAAGGGTGTTCACTTGCTCTCCAAAATAGGCTATAGGATCCAAAGTGATTAAGAATCCTGATTTGTGATCTCCCAATGGAACATTGTCTCTTAGGCCTAAGAAATCATAGAATGCCTCATCAATCTAGACATCATCAATAGGTAGACTAGATTCTTGTTGGTCCCAATCTATTAGTTGGGGATAATATAATGGTAAAGGGTTATGATGAATGGCCAGGTTAAGGGTATAAATGGTATTTTTATCAAACATGTTGGTTTCAGCTAGGTTATCATAAGTGAGGCTATGATCAAACTCTACTTTATTTTCAGCATCATCATCACTTGTCACTAATGATGGAATTTGAATAAGATATGGGGGATCACCCCTAGGAAGTTTAAATCCAAGTCCATAAGGTCTTTCATACTTAGTCATGAAAATTGGCTCAATAGTTCCTTATTGATTGAGTCTGAGTCCTCTTCCTTCATATTTTTGATGCTCCATGATCCTATTGAGAATAGGATACTTTGAAATTTTATAAAAATCAGCCTAGTTTTCATTATATAACCATGATTTGTCCCATTTAGGAGGGTTATATTCTAGACCAGATGTTGGTACAAATGTGATAGGTCATTTATCTTTGATCTTTTGTTGCCAATGCATATCTAGGGTGACTTTAGGTTGCCCAAAGGTTTTCAAATTCTGAGGAAGATTGGAAAATGAAATGTATCATGGGTCACATACTCTCCTAATCCATTATATAAAATGGTGAAATGATTGGAAGCTTTAGGAGGTGGCATTTGGGAAAGGGAATCCAAGGTATTAGGATTTATGCAATTATTTGGTGAAGGATCAATAAATATAGACTTTTATTTATCCTACTTGGGACTTGGATTCATGCCATAGTAATAATTATAGCTTTGAAATTCAGCATCAAGATGCTTGTGGTATTCATATGGGTGTAAAACTTTTGGAATATTTACTTCCATCCCTGAGTGGGAAAACTTGATACATTGGTGCAACATTGACAGGACTACATGAATCTCATGTAACCAAGGCCTACCTAAAATCATATTGTATGATAACTTAAGATCAAGCATATGGCAAAGTGTATCATGGGTCAAAGGACCAATGATAACTAAAAAAATAATGGTGCCTTGTGATTTTCTTTCTTGATTATCATAGGCTTTGATAGTTATTGTCCCTGGCTAGAGATCTATCATTATGTACCCAAGAATCTTGATGAGCTTTAGAGACATTGTATTGAGGCCAAATCCATTGTCTATAAGGACATGTTTCACTTTATGATACCTTATATAAATTTTTATGTATAATGGATTATTATGGAGTGGGCCAAGGTAAGACATATCACTTTGGTTGAATGTGACTTTTTGGGCTGGAGCTAGGTGTCCAACCAAAGATTGAAATTTATCAAGGGATATGTCACTAGAAATAGTGGATTGAGTCAAAAACTCATTCAATATGTTCTTATGGATTACTGGGATTCACAACAAATCTAAAATATAAATTTGTGATATTGTCTTCTATAATTTTTCCACAATATCAAACTTTTTGTCTTGGTCAGTAGTGAATGGTTTATTTCAAGGCTAAATGGTTGTTTGGATGGCAGGCAAAGTGGTAGATAGTTGTGGGCCTAGGATAATAATATTTGACCTCTAAGTTTTGATTTCATGATCAAGATTAAATACTAGACCATTATTTATAACTAATGTTGGAAACAATGTAGGACCAGATAGGACAAGTCTCGATTGTCAGTGCACTTGGATATGGTCACGTGGTAAGAATGAATTATTGTTATAAGATCTAAAAGGGGAAGTCCTAGCTTTTTGGTTTGCCTGTATGCATTCCTAGGTAAAATAAGGATTATACATATAATTTGGGTAAATATTGTTTTTTTATCAATGGTCTAGGTTGATTAGTGTTTGGTCTAGGATTAATGGAGATGGTATTAATGCTCCACCCTACAATATGACATACAACCCTATTGTAGTCATGTACAATTTCATGGTATTTTTTTGGTTCTTACCATTTTAACCTTAGTTTTGTCTATTGTTATATTGTTGTGGGTTTTATTTCTAATTTTGTTGATTCTATTGGTTTGGATTTTGAGTTTGATACTATTTATTTTACTACTGCACTGGTCATTATTATTGTTGTTGTTGATTATTATGTTATGGAAAGGGGTTTTGATAAATACCAAGATTTTGATTAGAAGTGAAATCACCATTATCTAATGGTATCTCCCCATTCTCCAACATATTATAAATTAAATGTTTGATTTGGACACATCTTCATAAATTATGCCCATTGATCCAATGATAGTCACAAAATTCATTTTCATGGTACCAATCAGGATAAGGAAAGCCTTATGAATAATGCTTTGATATAGGCCAACTAATCAAAATAGTAGTAACAATCTTATGAAATACATATTTAATAGGCTTTCCTAGGTCACTAAAGACATGATGTGCAAGCATGGTTCCTTTAAGAGGAGGGGTTTGTAATGGTAAAGGTTTATGTATTTGTTGTTTTGGTTGTTGTGCTTGTGGCATTAGTTGAAGAGGTTACTACATAGGATTAAGATAAAAACATGGTGTGGATGATTTTTTCATTGTTTGGACATGACAAATTTTGGTTACTCCATTTCCCACAACATTCTTATTACAGTTAAATTACTCTGGTCTTTCTTGGTTATGGACCTATGCCAATTGCATTGCTTGCACTTGAATAGGATGTTGATGTTGGCCATTTCCTTGATTGGTACCTTGATTTTGATTATTTGAATTGAGCTTGATAACTACTTTATTGATGAGTGCCTACACAATCAATAAACCTTTATCAATGATCTCTTTGAACATATGTGCACATTGTAGTTCTAGATGGTAAGGTATCTCATTATGCAAATTTTTAGTAAATATAATGAGTAATTATTAATTTGGTAAACTATGGGTGAAAATTATTGCAAGGGCTCTCCATCACTATAAATAACTTGCAAAAATCTCCCTAGCTTTTTTCTTTGCTTATGTCAGGTCCACTAATGAAATCTCATGCTCGAGATTATAGGAAAAGTCCTGCATAAATTTATCAAAAAGATCATCAAAGTCTATTATTGAATTCTTGGGAAACTTCAAAAACCACTCTAAGGCTTGTCCATCCAAGCTCCTTGGAAACAAAAAAAAGGTATATGTCAATATATGCCATTGGTTGACATGCGATAAAGAATTTGGTCAAATGAGCCTTAGGGTCACCTTTCCCTTTGTATTTATCAAATTTAAGTGGTTCATATCCTGGAGGAAATAGTATCTACAAATACTCCATGTTAAATGGATAGGAACACATGTCATCCAATTTGAACTTTTTAGGTTATTTCCCATCTTGAATGATATCAATTACATCCTTCATATGTTGTAATTCTTAGGATAGGAAACTGGAAGGGACATTGGTTTGAGGGAGAATTTTGGTTTGGGTAGATGGTTGGGAGGTCATAAATGGGACGCTTTGACCAAGGTATGATGGAGATACCTATTGGGGTATATTTTTTGGCTGGGGAATGGACCAAAAATATGCATAAATGGATTAGGATTTACTTGAAATTACATATTTAGTTGTGTAATATTCTGGTTTGGGTTGGTTATAAAGGTTTGAGTTAGAGGATTTTGTGGTTGGAACAGAGGGATATAATTATATTGTGCCTATTGTGGTTGAAAAGGGACATGATACTAACTAATCAAACCTTGTTGTTGAGTGGAAACTTGTGGACCAAGACCCTGTCTCTGAATTTATGGCACATTTTGAACTAATGGTTGATAGTAGGTACTTGAGAAACATGGGGACCTCCTTGTTCCATGAATCCCTATGAGGAAGTGAAATCAGGTTGCAGATTTGGAATCTATAATTGACTAATATTTGCATGTTGTTGACTAGTCATTTCTTGGTTTTGAATAAACATATTACTCTGTGACTAAAAAGGTATGTTCATCATTACCTAGTGAGGTAGAATGTTGTTGGCCTTGATTGAGGTGGCAATGTATTTATCCTTTATTATGTTGATATACTAGGTTATGTCTACTGTTGTGGAATAATACTTGCTATTTGTTGAAGGGGAGTAGGTTTCCTCACATTATATCATTGAGGCATGACATTATCCATTGTTTTATTACCTAATCCCATAGGGTTGTACACTTAAGGAAGTAGTTGGTTGAGGTTGAGGTGTAGGAACTCTTATTCCTTGGTATGATGATCTACTTATGGGATTAACTACAAGCACATGTTATTGGCTAATTTTTTGTGCATTAGTACCACTT
Source organism: Torreya grandis (assembly GCA_037957365.1). Lineage (NCBI taxonomy): Eukaryota > Viridiplantae > Streptophyta > Pinopsida > Cupressales > Taxaceae > Torreya > Torreya grandis. The sequence goes on along the minus strand of JARHVA010005286.1, from coordinate 135,161 downwards.
TGATTAAGATTGGATGCTATTTACACATTATCTACTATGTTTGGCTCATTATTCTATGTAGAGGCTAAAGACACTTCTTCAGTAATAAGAACATGTATTAAGTTATCTATCGAAGAAGTTTGTATGAATGGGTCAGAACTCAGATTCTCTTGCCTAGTTAACTCTATCAACACTCCTATTGAATGAACTAGGTCAATAAGAGGCTTACTCACCATGTTCATCTAATTAAAATCATGTGTTAAATTTAGGTAGGTTTGATATGTTGTTTGCATTTGGTTAAAGTGATCTTCCATGATGTTTTTTCCTTGATTGAATATATTGGGGTCTTGATACATTGTTTAAATTAGAGCCATAGAATTTCTAGAAGAAGCCTATTGATCGTAAGTGATATTGTGGGGCACTCTTACTAGACTTGGTAAACTTTTATGAGGGAAATCTATTGGAAATTTGGCCCCTACCTTATGGCTTTAACCAAAATCTTATCTTTATTATCTAACAAATGTCACTCAAAAAAAAATGGATCATACATGGAAGTTGTATTAGTAGAATGTGATTGTTAAAGAACTAGCTCATCCACCATTGGTATTGTAGCTAGATATTGTATGGTTTGTTTTTGGTCTTGCTTTGAATAAGGCAGTCTATTAACCAGATAGTTAGCTAATGGATCTTGGCTTTGTTCCCCTAATTGAGTACTATATGAGGAATAAGAATCCATCTCATAATCAATATTATCCACATAGGGGTCTTATACCATTTTTTACTATGTAACTACACTACTAATCCCTAGATTGTACATGAGTCCACTACGAGTGTAGGAATACATGTTGGGATCAATATTCAATGCTTTATAATAAAAGGTCAAAGAGTTCTACAAACTCTAGAAAGAACATAATCTAAAATAAACAATGCTTTAAACTTGGTCTAGATTTGTCAAAAGGATCAAAAGGTTTATGCAAAGATTTTTGAGGAAACAAGATAGCATAAAATATCTAATGTTTCACTATTCACACAAAGATAAGTAAGTAAAAGGACAAAAAATTGAAATGCCAAACTCTAAGGTTGAAGTGTTTCAAATTAATCTAATCTAGGCATTTAATAATTGTTAGGTCTTTTGGCCAAATGCAATGTCAAAAGTTAGGCTCAAACAAGGCATGTGATAGGACTCCTTGCCAAATGACGTCAAAATCTATACTTTGAAAATAGATGAAATTTTTAATCTAATAGATTTAAAACACTTCTAACAAACACTAGGCATTTGATTCTTGGTCATAAACTTGATCAACTAGGTATAAGGTATGAAACAAAAGGCACTTTAGCAATAGTTTATTTTCTCATAAATAATGGTATAAAACTTGGTTTTTTTTTGAAAAATGAGCTAGACAAAAGTGAACGGTATATCTATGTTTTAGACAAAGGATCATAAAAGTACACTCAGATTAGTCTAAAAATGTAGGAACAAATTTGAACTCTATACAAGAAGGTTTATGAAACAAAATTTGAAATTATTTGGGTAGAGTAACGACGTTATACTACCCAAAATGTGTGATAAAAAAGTTTGTTTCAAAGACTCTCTAAGGCAAAGACATTTTTACATAATTTTGACAGCATAACACTACTTTTCTTGACTCAAAATGTTGTGGAGTATAGACTCAAAGTATAAGTGTTTAGCATAAATGATAGATAATTATTACGAGTATTAAACATCCTTCAACCCAAATTGGAAATTAAACCTACGTTACCTCAAGTTTAGTGCAAATGGTGAACCCGCTTAACACATCAACCCTATGAACTTATAAAGGTACAATTCCAAATCTATATTATAAGTGAAGGACTTAAACAAGTTTGGTAAAGTTATAGACTCAATTGGGAAACATAATTGTGCTAAAGTGGATGATATGACTCTCAAGCTTTTGATGAACTTTTGATCAAGGAAAATTGATGATCTCACATAAGCAACATAATGCTTCTTTGTTCAAAGGAAAATTTGGACTATGTGTTTCATTTGGATTGTTTTTTACACCAATTTTTTACTATAAACAAGACTTTAAACTAGGACAAGACCAACTAATTAATCTTTCTTAGATCCTAAACTGACAAGGTTGCTTAGTATTATTTGAATTCATCAATATACATCATTTGAGAGGATTTTAAGTGTTCATCCAAAAGTAAATGTGCATTATATAATATGGTTTTTACACCCCCGCCTTATCTCAAATGATAATATGGTGACATGGACCTTGAGGTGCACCTTACACGAACAATACTTCCATAGCAAGTAGGGATTTGTCTAAATTCTAACAAGTTTCTAAATGATCTAGGGGAATCAATTACATAATGACTTTTAAGCCAAACAATGCAAAATAAAATCACATATTTTGGGTCTGTATCACTTGGCTTGTTGCCTTTTACAACCACTACATCCTATTATTTACTTAGTGTAGTGCAATGCCCAAAGTACCACTACATCCCATGTGTAACTCCAAAGAAGCTAAATGAATTCAATGTCAGGACATGAAACCTTAAATCAAAGCTTCCCTAAAGAACTTGTGGGAGGTGATAAAGTCCCCTTTGCAAGCCAAGATGCATAAAAATAAATAAAACATGAAATTAGAAATACTTTAGGATCATTTTCAAGATCACCCAAACTTTGACGAGTTTTTGGATAGTGATTTAGATGACTTTCTTTCTAAGCCTTGGACTAGGCTACTTGTAATAGGAAAGGTGCTTTTGATTGCAAGGTTACCTATAAGGGACAAATGGAAGAGCATACACATAACATTCCTCTTTTTTCCAAATAAAAACTTGATTACATAACTATTTCAAACATGAATTTACAAGTGTGTTCAATTTAAAACCCAAAATGAAAGATTTGGTTGTGTTCATTTGACCCCTTGGTCTTAGTTGAAAACTTTGAAAGTATTTACCAAAAACATATAAATTCTTTGTTAAACACCAAAACAAGGTTCCTAATTGATTTTTAAGCATGAATAGGTTATTTAAACATGTTTTGAGAAAATATCAAGCTTGGTCCTATAGCAAAAATGTCATCATGTCTTTTAGCTTTGAAGCTCTTTTTAGCTTGAAATAATGAACTTTGGAAAAATAGTTCTCAAGTATATGTTTTTGGAAAAACACAGTAATTGATATAGGTTATTACCATCGACATCAATTACTTTGACTAATCAAGATCTATTCAATGTCATTTTTGCTAATCAATATTAGTTAAGCTATGTAATTGATGTTGGTCTTACTTGCTGACATTGGTTACTATATAAAACTATGGCAAAAAAATGGCAAAATAAAGTTAAAAAATTAATTTGCAAGAGTTTTAAGGGCTCAAATAAATATTTTAGAGTTGAAAAATGATCTCTTTTAGGTGTGAGATGCATCTAATCCCACTAGGCAAGCCATTATGTGCTCTAGGAATTTGAATCAAGAGAGGATGGTTAGTATGGTGTTAGTTCTAAAATGAAAACAAAATGAAATAAACACACTAATAGCATAACATCTCTAGGCTTAAACACTAGGGAGATCTTAGTTAACAAAATAAAATGACAACCATAACTAAAAATCAAGGAATCAAACACAAGAATTCTTTCACCTTCCTTAGATGCTCCAAATGCCTTTGTAGTGGTGGCTTGTTCAACTTGTGCTCATTAAGTCTTTAGCAATGGAAGCTTGGATACCTCTATTTCTCCTTGGCACCTTTGGCTTGTGGCTTGGATTGTCTTAGAATCAATTTGGCATGGTAACACTAGTATAAATGGCTTCTTGAAGATATTTGAGCATACTAACTTTACGCCAAAATAGCTTGGAAAAGATGTTCATGGCCTCTCTATTTATAGATTTTTGGATTTGATCAAAATCAACCTGAACCATTTATCTCAAGATTGAGATGTGTGGTTGAGGAATAATTCAATTTTTAAAATTAAGTTTGTATTTATCCTCATCATGACATTATAATATGGTGTAATTAAGAGGCATAGAGGGCATCATGGAAGGCATTGATGAGGCATAGGAGGCATGAATCCTGATATTTATGGCATTTATGGCCTAGGGATGTCTTCCCAAGAAATGAGGTCACTTGATGATGTAGAAATTCAATATTCATTTCAAAAAAAAATTATTCAACAAGTTTCCATGGAATTCTTGATTAGTCTCTAATTTGGGTGAATTAGCTCTCAAGCTTGATTAAGTACTTTATACACAAATTACCCAAATTAATTAGAATGTCTTGTTATTAGTCTAAAATATGACTAGATTGGAATTGGAAGGTGATGTTAGATGCTTTGGAACCATATTCACATTTGGGATGTTACCAACAAAAAATAACAAAGGCACATGTCTCGTACAAGAGATTTGACAACAAAGATCAATCCAGAGCACTCAGGTACAAATTTAGCATTTTGATTTGAAATGAACTGATCAAAGTTAGCTGGCCCATAAATTGCATTACCCCATTTATGGATACCCTAGCCAAAATTAACACTTGAATATGTCAGTTTCACATCATTTAGCATGTTTTAGTGTTTTTAGGCCAAATTGTGCATTTTGGGTGGAAATTAGCCAAAAGCCTAATTGGAGGTTATCGATGGTTAGATTTAGGTGTCTACAGATTCTATGAAGGTGTGTAAATTACCATGAGATTCAAAACATGGTTAGAGTTATGATACCCATTCTTTATTATAAGTATATGCTATTGATAGCTAATCACATGATTTAGTTTTAATTAGTTTCCCCTAAAACAAGGAGATGGAATATGGGTGGATAACAAGGGATGAGCTTAAGTCAAAAAAAAGGTAGCCTTGGTCCTCTTTAATAAAATAATGGACACATATGAAAACCATTGAGGGCCTTAGGCTCTAGGTGGTGTTTGAGAGAAGATAACCAATAAGCTCCTGATCCATACTTATGGGTTATCATATAATGTCCAAGAAAATTGAAATAAAACTTGCCCCACTTGATTTTCTCCATATTAGTGACATGTTGATTTTCCTTTAGGATGAGGTATTTGATATTTAATTCTCACACTTTAAGGTGTTTTTCATAGGCACACTTGACACACTCTTGATAGACATGAATATGTGTAAGGATTTCTAGATGACACTCATCAAGTAGCTTGAGCTGGGCTAAATGATATTGGAGATAATCACTCTCAAAAATGAGATCTTGAAAAGATATATGAAGATAGGGGATTTAGAATTTAAGAGGAAAGATAACCTATACTCCAAACACAAGAAAAAATGGGGTAGTACCCATAGGCATTCTAATGCTAGTACAATATTCCCATAAGGCAAAGGGGATGTGCAAATGCCAATCCTAACTTTATTCATTGACCATTTTAGTTAGCATTTTAATAAGAGTTTTATTATAGGTTTATACCTATCTATTAACTTGAGGGTGATAGGGAGAGAAAAAACTTAACTTAATGTTGAATGCATCACATAGACCTTGGACTTTCTTGTTCTTAAAGGATTTACCATTGTCAGTGATAATCGTATGACAAACACTAAAGTGGTAGATGTTATGATGGAAGATAAAGTCAAAAATCTTTTCTGCTTTGGTTGAGACTAGAAGAATAGCCTCTACCCACTTGGTAAATTACTTAGTTATAGTGATAATTGAATGGTGTCACTACAAAGAATGAGGGTTTATTTTACCAATGAGTTCTAAACCCCATTATGAAAAAAGCTATAAATCGATGGAAACTTGAAGGCTAGGGCTAGGTGCATGATGTAAATTAGTATGTTTTTGACACTTAACACACTTTTTCACATAATCATAGCAATATTGGTTAAGGGTGGGCCAGTGATATCTAAGATGGAGGATGTGCTTAGCTACAATGAGGTCACTGAAGTGACATCCATAGATACCATCGTGAATTTCCTTGGTAGTGTGAGAGGATTCATGACTACACAAGAAATGAAAGAGGATGCCATCAAAGTTGCATTTATAAATAATTCATCTCATAATGGTATAATGAGAACTACTCTAGATAAATACTCATCAAGCACTCTTAAAGAGTCTAGAGGGAACTATTCCAATTAAAATAGTTGAAAGTCTACTGATACCAAAGATCAGGTTAGGTATCTTCCACACTAAAAATGGTGGGAAAATCTAGTTTGACATAGGATGGTTAGGTAAGTTTGTATATAATGATAAAAAAGTTATATTCTAAGGGTGTAGATGGTAGCTAAGAGGCAAAGGAGGCCATGGTGTCGATGAACTTGTTGGTAGATCATGGGGTTGACTGTATGTGGTAGTGCTCAAATGATGCTAAGAGTTATTTAACTAGTTATTTGTAATATTAAAAAACATAATTATTACACTAGTAAGAACCATTGATTTGATTGACCACCAGTTTGGAGTCATAAAATATATTGATTATTTTGACTCCTAGGGCTAAGGTAATTTGAAGGCTAATCACTAGGGATTCACACTTTACCACATTATTGGTGCATTCAAAATCAAGCTTAAAGGACAAAGGGATAGGTTAAACATCAAAGGGGATAAGTATTATACCTTCTCCCCCACCATGTTGACTCTTTTATCTATCAAAGAACATGATGACTTGATAGGTGAAATCCTCTTGGGAGAGGGTCATGATAGACTCATCAAGGAACTCCAGAAGAAGAGGTTGGTTATCTAATAATGATGCCTCAATAAATTGGTCAGAAATGAATTTCCCTTTAATTGAATTCTACTAGAGGAACTCAAGATAAAAAAAATTCTAATATTATGATCCACTTGGCCATATGCTAGTTTTCATATGGCTTAGAGTGCATGTACTTAAATGGGGAAGTATTTGTAATGACATAGGTTTTATGGTTAAGAAGGCAGTCATAAATTTTGGTGGCCATAAAGATAAAGGCTAAACAAAGATTCTCAGTATGGGTATAATAATATTCTATGAGCATATGACTAATGTAGTATATGGCTTTCCCTCTATGTTGTTCATCTTAGTGAGCCAACATTGCCCCTAGGGAATGATCAGTGATAGAGATATATAGGTAATTAGGTTGGTCATCCTTGGGAGGGGTGAGGATAGGTGGAGATAAGAGGTACTCTTTTAGTAATCAAAGGAATTTTGATAGTCTCTTTTCCACTTGAAATACATATCCTTCTTCAAAAGGTGGTAAAAGTCTTGGCATCATTTTGAAAGCTAGGAAATAAAATGATGAATGGACTGAAGCTTCCCTTACAAGATTTAGAGTTACTTAAGGTTGGTAGGAGAAGTATGTCCATAATTTATTTTATTTTAGGGAGATCAACTTAAATTCCTTGAAGGGAGACAATGAAACCAAGAAGATTTCTTGACAAGACCCCAAAAATTCACTTCTTAGGGTTGAGACAAATATGATAGTGGATAAATCACTTGAAGATGATCTTAAGAATAACCAAGTGATCCTTTTAGATTTTTGATTTTTTAAGAAGATAATCCACATAATCCTCTATAATCCTATGGACAAGGTCTTGAAAAATTTAAGTCATGACATGTTGGTAGGTTGCATAGACATTTTTTAACCTAAAAGGCATGACTCTATATTAGAAGGTCACCCATGGGGTGGTAAAGGTAGTTTTATGCTAATCTTTGGGGGTGATTAAGATTTGATTATAGCATGAGAATTCATACATGAGAGATAACATCTCATGTTCATTTTTAAGATCAATAATTTGGTTAATGCTCAGTAGAGGAAATTCATCTTTAGGGTAAGATAGGTTTAGCTCACAAAAGTCCACACAAATGTGTAGTCCCACTATGGCTTTAGTGATAGGTATGACATTTGAGACCCATTGAGGGTAGTCAATAGGTTGAATAAATTTTATAGATAGGAGACATTGAAGCTCTTCTTTTTATGAAAAGGGATATGTAAGGATGTATGCATCAAAGCTATTACTTGGTAGTTTTGGCATCATGGTGAGTGATAATGTTATGGGTAGTAATGGTGGGCTCAATCCTAGGAATATCATTATAAGACCGAGTAAAGGATATGCTAAGGCTTTGGAGGAAGGATGGGAAGTCCCAAAGTTCCTTGGTATTCAATGATTGATTGATTTTGATAATATGGGGGTTATCTAGAGTGCCCAAGTTAATATCCATGGTAGATTCATTCAACATGGTCAAAGTCTCGGGAGGAAGAGATTTATGGATTGAATAATCTAGGGCACCAAGATAGGTGAGAATAGAATCATAATCCTAGCACTAAACAATGTTAATGGTAAGAGAATATTCTCCTATCACCTTAGGATGGGTCAAAGGGATGTTTATGGTTTTCCCCTCCTGATAAGTTAGGGGTCCAAGGTTGATCATGTTAATGAAAAAAAATAGGTGGGATGATGTCATCATCCTCACATGTAGGTAGGGGAAAGGTTGGTGAGGAATGAGTATCTTCATCAATAACAGTGGTGGTAGATGTTTTATTTTAATTTTTTTTGGGTAGGATGAAACCAAGGCCATACTTTTCAAGAGGTTCCCTAGTTTCAATAGAAACCAGCTCATGTGGGCCATTTTCATATCACCCTAGACCAAATCCTTTCTATGCACACTTATGGGGTTATGTATTATAAAATTTTAGTTTGTATAGGTAGGAGACACTAGCGATAAATGGCCTAGGGGAGAGAGAGGTGGTATAAGTGTGAAAGGTTTTATCAATTCCCCCATAGACAAAATGGGTCTAATAGTTGGGAAGTCCAAAGGGAATGATAGTTATGACATTGGGGTCATATCCTAGCTAGTTGATAAGTTACCAATACTCATGAGGAATAGGGAAAACATATAATTCTAAAAGGTAGTACTCCCCTAGTGAGATATAATGACACGTGGATTCCAAAAGGTCTATGGTAGCGATTTGGTGTGAAGGTATAGAGGAACTAACTCATCAGTGGAAGGGGATATAATATCCACTTTTTATGATTAGAGGTTGAGTTTTAACTATTGAAGGTGTGATAAATGGGGGTATAAGGACATCATTAGGGTGGTAGGTCATGTTTCATGTTGAGAAATGACTTGGGTCATCTTAGATGGTGATGACCTGGCCTTCATGTTCAAACTTAATGCAACAGTGGAGGGTAGAGGGAATGTAACCCATGGAATGAATCCAAGGTCATCCCAATAAGACATTATATTATAATTCACCTTATGTAAAATAGAAAATTTATGGAGTGTGTGGGGTCCTACATAGATATGAAGGATAATAGTTCCCAAGGTAGTGGATATGGTATCATTGAAGGAATAAAAGATGATTAAGGATTCAGATATGACATTATCCAGCAAGTTGATTTGGTTATGGGTGTGAGAGGAGATGATGTTGATGCTATCTCCCCTATCAATCATGACCCATTTGATGTAGGTTTGGTTGATGTAGGTAGTGATAAAGAGAGGAAGATCTAGGTCCTTGTGATGGATGGAAGGTATTTTTGAATCCTTAAAGGTAACAAGGTTGGATATTTTAAGGTCACCAATGAAGGATGTTAGTTGGACCTCAATGGATTCAAAACCTTTTATTATCACTTGTTGATGGTGGGGAGAGATAGAGATTAACTCATACAAGCTCATCTTCATCAGGGTCTAATGAAGTTGTTTGATGATAACTCCCCAGATGGATTTTGAGGTTATAAGATAGACACCTTAGGTTTGGTTGAGATTTTGAAGAGGGGTATTTCCAATGAATGGACACCTTATCCTTCCCCTTATTCTTCTATTTTACTCTTGTGACCATGTTGATAGTATGGATAGAAGGAAAGGTTGACCTGGAGGATTGGTCAAATTTGTCTTCACTCTAGGGTGATAATGGAGAAGTAGGTGAGTGTTGGGTAAGTATGGTTGGTAGTTTGATTGGTATGGGGCTCATAAGAGGTTCATATATTAATATATCATCCTCATCATAAATCCAATGTATGATGGTTTGGAGAGATTTATAATTTTTCATATCATGGCCTAGTGTCCTATGATAAGAGCACACATGGTGGTCATTATACCAGATAGGCTTTGAATCTAGAGGGTCAAAGGGTCTAATGGGAGGTAAGGATAAATAGAATGTTTATAATAACCTATGGAGAATGGTCAAATAGGATTTGGACAGAGATGGTAAAGTTTTAGTGTTTTTTTCTTTGGTGGTTGAGGTAGGAGGTTGCTTGTAAAAAGGTTTGGTGGTATTTATTTTAGGTAGGGTGGTATGATTAGTTAATAGTTTTGATTTAGGCAAGGAGGTTGATGAGATAAAGGTGGAATATCAAAATTTATGTAGCTTAGCTATTGTTGATATGGTGAAAGGAGGTGCACCAAATAGAAACTATGAAGGTGTCACCAAAAGTGGTGGTGAGGTTTTGGTAGAGGTATGGCTTCCTAATCAAGGTAGAGAGATGAGGACCAAAAATGGAGGGCAAATTTAAGGGAGGAAAATTTTAGACCTTATAGTCTTGGTGTGGTTTCACCTCCTTGGTTTCTTTGGTTTGGAATTTGGTTGGTGGGCTTAAAGGGATTAGGTATACTTTTATATATGGGTGACTAAGGCTTGGTGTAGGGAGGATATTGAGGTTCTTGGTAGATCTGGTTGGGATGATAGGAGAGGCTTTGGCAAATTAGGTCTTGGTTAGATTAATTTGTTGAGAGTTTTTTAGTTTGGTGGAGGCTTTAGTTGGTAGGTTACAAGATTTGGTTATTTGGGTAGATATGGTAAGAGTTTGGTCAATGAAAGTGGTGGGTTGGTTTAATCAAAATAGGGTTGGAGGTTTTAGTCAGGTAATATAAGGGAGGCCTAATTACTACCAGAAGGTGGCTAACACAGGGATGGTGGTCTCATTCTCTTTCTCAATCAAAAGATGTGGGTTTGAAATAGGTGGTTCCTTCATTAAAGGAGTAAACATGAGGGTTTCATCCTCAAGAATGATCCCCAAATAGGGATTAGTTTGTTTGGTAGTTAAAGGTGAGGGTGAGATGGTGATGGTTGGTTGTTCTGGTATATCAGTGAAAATAGTGGCTAGTGGCTCTACTACCTTAGTAAGTGGAGGGGGAGAATATGGTGTTTCCTCAACTTGAGTATCTCAAGGAATGGAAGTTGAGTCTACTATCTCAATAGAGTATGGAGAATTGAAAGATTTGGTACTAGGTGGCTTAGAAATGAGTGCATAAAAGACCATGTTAACCATATGGGTATCATGAGAGAACACAACATTGTTGGTATCATTCTTGGTAAGAGTATGGTTTAGGAAGGGTTACCTAAATATATCAAGGGCTTAATTTGATGGTGTATTAGGGTTGTCCAATGTAAGCTCCCCCTTATCAATGACGGATTGGATAATGCTCTTGAAAGTGTTATAACTACTGACATCATGCTCTATCACTCAGTGAAAGGCACATAAATCATTATCATTGTACCAACTAGGTATAATATGAGAGGATTCAAATTGTTAGGGTGTATTGATAGTAGGAAATTGAATGATATTAGCTTTCAATAACTTCTCTAAGATGGAAGCATAGGATTCTCCAAGTAGAGTGAATTGCTTTTAATTATTTTAGGTTTGGTTCTTTGAGTTTTACTTTCAGGAACTAGAGGGATTAGATTGTTTGATAGAAGGTGGAGGGGTATATTTTAGCACAACTACATTCATGATTCCCTTATTTTTGGTGTTGGTATTGGGCTAGTTGCTTGACTTGGAGGAAGAAGCCTCATTGGTTTTATAGGTTGAGTTCTTGTTTTTGAGCTTAAGCTTACCTTCATCAATGACTCAATTCTCCAACTTACATGCCATAGTAAAAGCTTCATCAAAGGTTTAGAAGCTTTGGACACATAGTGTGGAGGAGATATGCTTAGCACATGCTTAATCAAAGAGCTATATGAGTTTAGGTTGAGGTAAGGAAAAGGAAAATTGGTTAATAAGGCTCTTACAATGAGCCACAAAATCAAAAATGGATTCATCCTCAAACTATTGAATACAGTAAAGGTCGGTGATAGAAACTTTCTTGGAGATATTGATCGAAAAGTGGTCCAAAAAGGTTTAATCTAGTTGGGTGAAAGATAAAAGGGAGTGCTTAGATATGGCACTTTACCAATCCAATGCTGAACCAGCTAGAGACATGGGGAAGGTATGGAGGAGAAGGGAATCATTGTAGGTGATGAGATAATATGCATGCTTGAATTCCCTAAGGTGTCGCTGGGGATCCTCCTTAATTTAAAATTTAGAGAACTTGAGAAGTTATCATTGGGAAGGATATGGCTTGATAGGTACATATGGATGGATAGGCTCATTAGAACTTTGGTGCACCTGAGGGGTTATAAGATGCATATTACTATGGTGGTTGGGATAGATATGGATAGTGGGTAGAAGGTTAGGAGGCTTCCACATATGAGTAAGTAGATGTCACTGGTTATGTAGAAGACACATAAGGGTAAGTATAGGTAGGTGGTTTGGTAGTGGGTACATGCCCTTGTAGGTTAGGGATGTAGCCAAAGGTTCATCTAAGGGGTGCTTGTTGGATAGGAGTGGTAGTTGGGTTAGTGACCAATGGAAGGGTGGTGACCCTTATGATAATTAGTGGCAAGTTAGATGGTATAGACACCATAAGTATTTGAATTAGAATGGTGGTTCATAGGTTGAATGTTGCTAAATGAAGGCTAGTGGTGCTAGCCATATGCACTCCTATAGTAGAGGAGTGGTTGTTAGGACGTATAAGGTATAATGGAAATGGTAGTTTGAGTTGGTTGGTTTTCAATGGTAGTCTCAAAGGGGATGTTGGTTGATGAGAAATCTTGGGTAGTCAACAATTGTGTAGTAACCATAGCAATGGAGGTACTCCCCATGAGATAGGGAGGCATGCCATAAGGTGGGTATACAGATGGGGCCAAAACTAGAATATAGTAAGACATGGTTATAAGATAATGTTACAAGGCTACATGATTGTTGTCTAGGAAAGTGGAAAAATATTCATCTCCTTGAGGAACCTCCCAAGGGAAGGTAGGACTTGATGAGTGTCTGTTGGTTCAGAGGTATAGTTCATGGATGAAGAGGTGGAAGAGGTAGGTTGGATTGGTGATATTTTTATCTCTATAAGGTCTCTTCACTGTCGATGAGTGAGATCCATGTGAGATAGGGGAGATAGAAATCACAAACAAAGAGAAGATAATAAAATATCAAAAAAATAAATCAAACTATTAAAGATTTGTTAGACCCTAGAGTTTTAATTAATCTTATGATTATGCCTTAAGAATATGTGTGACTAAAATTGGCTTGTATAATGGGTACTAGAGAGAAAATATATGGATGGTTTTAGGTTATGTTTAGGTGCTCAAAAAATAATCTACATTGGTATCAATACGTAGCTTGGTATTGGGGCCTACCCCTTACTTCACACAGCATAGTGATAAGGGTGTTGGGTGCTTAGCCAAAATATATTGATATCCAAATATTATACTCAACCAGAGAGCTGAGTTAGTCCTCCCCTTGGTAATGACCTCCAAGTAGGATCACTAGGAAAGGGTAAGGTTACCACTAGGTGATGAAATCCTAGTCAGGCCCTGTCTCAAGTTTATTTGATGTTTAGTTGGTGAAATTGGTTTGGTTTAGGTGCATGTAACAAAGAGTGAAGCTATGATATATTACTTTGCCTTTAAACTAAGCTATGTGAACTAAAATTTCAAGCAATCGATGTATGCACTTGATTTTAAGCCCAAAAGAAACCTTTGATTTTATTGATGAGAATAGAATAAAGAGATAATTTAAGAAAAAAAGAACCCAAGAAAGGACACAAGGGTCCCACCAGGCATGCTAGAATGTTTCAATGAATTTCTATTTAAGTTCTAAAGAAAGAGAAAAAAAACTCAATACAAGTATGGTTAAAAACCTTGATTGATAGTGCGCATATTGAAATTAGAAGATTATGAAGATATCTTCTTTAGCTTGGGAGGATGACCTAAAAATAAGAAATCATTAAAGCAAACTTGTTTTCTAAACAAATAGTTGAGTGGATTACCTACCGATAGATAGATAGATCCTAGAAGTGAGATATTCTTTAAGGGATATCCACATGTTTTAAACAATTGAGTTTATAAATAGAATAGAAGGTACTTACATCAATGAATAAAAGGGTATAAAATTAAATACAAGATTTTTTGCTAAGAAATATGCTAGAAATGATGAAATTAGTGACAAACTAATTAATACTAGTGCTAAAGGGTTGGGGTATGCTTCAAAAAATTAGATAGGGGTCTGTGAATAGGTAAGAACATAGAAAATTAAATTTAGTTGGGTGTAGGTGGGTGAAATTAACTTACTAGTTTTTGGTGCCATAATGACCATTAGCAGTTGGCATGATTGTTGATGGTTAAGGTGACTGTCGGTAGTTGGATAGATCATTGATGATTGATTCAATCATTGATGGTTATTGTGTGAGGACCTAGGTTGGTAAAATGCTGATGACGAGATCCAAAAGATGGATTCCAAGAAATAGGTAAGGTCTGGGTTGATTATGAAATGGAAATAAAGAAGATGAATACTGAGAAATGAGTACTTATCTTACTATAAGTGAATTGGGTGGATGGTTGAGGTAGTTGATCTATTAGTGGAGTCTAGTTTGATTCTGGTAGAGTAACAGTACCTAAAGGCTTAGTAGAGAGGTGATGACAAATTAACTCTCTAATATGGATGCTAGATTGTTAATAGTGATTGACCTATACAAAGGAACTCCTAGATGCATAAAGCTCTTGATAATAATTGTAGATTTGTAGATGTTTTGCAGATGAATTTCACCTTCTAGACCCTATCTTCTTATAGGCATAAGCAAGAGGTTGAAGTAAAGGTTTGAATAGGATATCTAATTATAAATCATCCATGCAATGGCTCAAAATAGGATCTAAACACCTTATATTTAGAAAAGTAAAGTAGGTAGTTTTCATTCTTTTGGTTAAAGAGGTGGACCTTGACTATCGATGGTTAGGGTGATCATCGGTGGTTGAAGGTAAAGGGTAAAAAGGTGTAAAAGGTTAGGTTAAGTCAATTTAGTTAAATTGATTTTGGGTGAGCTCAGTTAGGGTTTAAAGGGTTAGATTTGTCCCAAGAGGGTCCCAAGGTGGTCAAGGGCTACTTCAAAATTCTTAATTGTGGTGTGTATATTTTTTATGTCTACATAAGGTACCAATCCAAGAAATAGCCAAAACCAACATCAAGTCCAAGAATAAGCATCACAACTAGCATAAGCCAATAACAATGATAAACCGAAGAATTCAATCACAATAAAAATGTTGTGTGAAATAGAGTAAATAAGTCACATCATGTTTAAATAGTGCAAATATTATCTACTCAACCAATGCAACAAGCACAATAGCCTAAGCTCATGTAACAAATGTAGCAACATTTTCCATTGTAAGATCCTCTTCCAAGGAGAATAATGCCTACTCATCATGTTTTTAGTGACCTTAGAAAGCCTATTAAGTCTGTGTTTTACAAGCTTTCTACCACTAATCTAATTAGTTGGCCTATAACAAAACATTATCTTCATGGCATCCCTTATCCTAATTGTTACCACCAAAATGAATTCTTTGAACATCATCAAGTTAATGAGCATAATTTTCATCATTACATAAAAATTAAATATTTGATTCAAAATATGTTGGAGAATGGGGAGATAATATTAGATAATGGTTCTTCTAGTTCTAATCAGACCCTTGGAATCTATCAAAACCCATTTCCCCAACATAATAACTAGCCACAATAGTAAAAACAATAACAACAACAATGATGGCCAGTGCAACACCAACAATAATAGTTTCAACACCCATGGCTAAACAAATAGAATCACCAATAATAGAACCAACAATATCTGAATAATGGATAGAACCAAGGTTAGAATATTAACAACCAAAAAACCTATCATGTAGTTGCACATGACTATAATAGGGTTGTAGGTCATATTTTAGGAGGTCACATTAACACCATCTCTATAAATCTAAGACCAAATACAAATCAATCATAACCTTTGCTAAAAATTTACAATCCACCAACTCACATTTATAATCTTTCCTTGACCTAGAACCACATACATGTGTACTATAAAGCAAGGATTACTAATTTTGGACCTTTTACCAATAACTCATCATTTCTTTGTGACCACGCATAAGTTCACCAACAATCAAGACTTGTCATATATGGTCCCCCACCATCACCAAAAAATTTTAACAATCATGGTCCTATTTTTAATCTCGATTGTGGAATCATAAATTGGTGGTTGAAGATTACCATCTGAAGCCCACAACCATCTACCACTTCACCCATCACCCACCAGCTATTCAGCCTCAAAATATACAATTTAACACTGAAAAAGAGAATAAATTTGACATTGTGGAATAATTGAAAAAGACACCTTTATAAATATACATTTTATATTCGTTGCATACGTCAAAAATCCTAAAAAACATTTTGAACAACTTCCTGAGCCAATTCACTATTTCAAGTGGCATATCCTCTGATAAATTCCAATCTTTGGTTGGACACCTAGCTCCAGCCCAACAAGTAACTTTCAACCAAAGTTATATGTCATCCCTTACCTTGCTACATAATAATCCATTATACATTAAAGTTTACATAAAGTGACACAAAGTGAAACATTTCCTTATAGACAATGGATTAGGTATAAACATAGTGTCTCTAAAGCTCATCAAGCTTCTCAAGTACATAATAGTAGATATTCAAGTAGAAACAATAACCATCAAGGCCTATAACAATGAAGAATGAGAATCACAAGGCACCATCTATTTACCTATTATCCTTAGGACCTTGACCCATGATACACTTTGCCATGTGCTAGATTTTGATTTGTCATATAATATACTTTTGGGTAGACCTTGGGTACATGAAATTCATGTAGTCCCATTAACATTACACCAATGTATCAAGTTCTCCCATTCAGGGATGGAAGTTTGTATATCATGAGATTCACATCCATATGAGTACTACAAACACCTAGAGGCCAAGTTCAAGAGCTATAATTATCATTTTGGCATGAATCTAGTGGCCAAGCAAGATAAGGGAAAGGAAATAATCCTTGATCCACTAGAGGAAAATTTCATTGATCTTAATACCCTCGATTACCTTAATTACATGCCACCTCTTGAAATATCCAATCATTATACCATATCATCTAATTTTCCAAGAGGGTATTTAACCAATGATACCTTTCATATTTCAAACCTTACATAGAACCCAAATTCCTTTAGAATACCTAAACCTAAGAAAATTCATCTAGAATGGAAACAAAAGGGTAAAGGTAAAGGACCCATCATGTTTATACCAACATCTGGCCTAGAGCAGGACCTTCTTGAGGGAGATAAATCATGGTTATATAATGACAAGCAAGTTGATTATTATGAGAATGCCAACTATTATATTCTCAATAGGATCATGAGGAATCATGACTATGAAGGAAGAGGCCTAGGACCAAATCAACAAGGAACTCTTGAGCCAATTTCCATGAAAAAATATAAAAGGCCCTATGGACTTAGATTTAAACTACCTGAGGGTGACCACATATACCTTACTCATGTTCCATCACCATCAACTAGTGATGAGGATGTTGATAGTGAATTAGAGTCTAATCATAGCCTTTTTGATGACATATCCAAGACCAATCTATTTAACACCCATTCCATTTGTACCCTTAGACTAGTCATCCATCACAACCCACTACCCTTGTATTATCCCCAATTTATAGACTGATACCAACAAGATTCCAACATGTTGATTAATGAGTTTCAAAATGAAGAGGATTTCTATGATTTTCTTATCCTTAGAGATAATGTTCCGTTGGGGGCCATAAATTAGGGTTCTCAATCAAGTTGGATCTTGAAGCCTATTTTGGAGAGTGAGTGAACATCCTTAGCCAAAAGAAAATATTTAAAACATTGAGGTCCTAAACTAAAAACCTCTTTGAGGTGATTTTGGACTAGTTAAAAAGTAAATAAAAAGACCAATCTAGTGGTGAAATCCTATTTTAGGTACTATTACATGGGGATGTTCAACCTTCTTCAAACATAGCTCAAGAGACCACCAATGACAAACTTGTCTGTGAGTCAGAGTTCAATTTTTAATAACAAAAATATTTTGATCATATCAATAAAGATTTTACAATAGTTTTTGTTACATGGATAAATCTCCCATTAGGGGACTCTAATTCATCATGGCTAGGGGAACTCAAATATTGACTCCTAACAGAGGACTCTAACATTACCAATTAGTTCAAATCATTACTCACTATTCTTGAAGACATTTGGACCCTTCTAGTGGAATTTATGATAGAGGTTAACATTGTGTCCCCATATAACCCAAAATGGATCAAGATAAGCACATCCCTTATTGAGAAGGAGCATGAAATCCTTACAACCCTTTTGAGGGGATTTGTACATATATTTACATGGGCATATTCTGACATGCCAAGTTTAGAACCTACCTTGGTTTTGCACCACCTTATGTTCAATCCTAATGCCAAATTAGTAAATCAAAAGATACATAAGATGCATCCTCACATTTTTGTGTTAGTAAATAAATAGTTGAAAAAAACTCTTAGAAGCAAGACATATCTGTTCGATCAACTATTCAGAGTGAATCTCCAATGTTGTGCTAGTTAGCAAAAGGATAGAAGGAATCAAAATTTGTATTGATTTATACAATATAAATAAATATTTCCCCAAGGATGATTTTCCATTTCTAAACATTGACATGATAGTTTAATCTATATGGGTTATAAAATGATTTCATTAATGGATGGAATTTTAGGGTATAACCATATCAAGATAGCACCAGAAGACTAACACAAAACAACATGCACCACTCCATGGGGAACATTCTATTATTAGGTTATGTTTTTTGGTGTTAAGAATGTAAGGGACACCTATCAAACAACCATGATCATCATATTTCATGATATGATGTATGACATCATTCAAAACTATGTCGATGATATTCTTATTAAATCAAAGACCAAGGCCGATCATCCAACAATGTTATGTAGAATATTTGAAAGATTGCCAGAGTATAAATTTAGACTTAATCCTAAAAAGTGTGTCTTTAGATTTATTTCAGGCAAATTGATTGGCTTCATTATGTCTCATTGAGGAATTGAAGTTGATCCATCCAAAGTCCAAGCTATAATAGAGATGAAACCATGAACTAATTTGAAACATATCTATAGTTTAAAGGGCAAGTTCTAGTCTATCCAATGCTTTATATCTCAATTATCTAACAAATTCAATATTTTTATGAATATTCTAATAAAAGGTGTCACATTTCACTAGGATGTTCACTACTAGATATTTTTTTAGTATCTAAAGGACTATCTAGAAAATCCACCTATTTTGTTGCCTCCTATGCAAGTAACGCCATTCTTTTTATATATATCAACTACTAACAATGCCTTAGGGAAATTTTGGCTCAAAATGATGATAATGGAAAATATCATGTCATGTATTATTTAATTCATACATTGGTTTCATATGAACACAATTATATTCCCATAAACAAAGTCTATTTAGCCATGGTATTCATAGCTCAAAAATTATGCCATTACATGTTAAACAATAAGACCATGGTTATTCCAAAAGTAGATCCATTCATGTATCTACTATATAAAATATATTTACAAGGCTACATAGCCAAATGGATCATGATTTTAAGTGATTTAGACATCAATTGCATCAACCAAAAAGCCATTAAGAGGCAAGTTCTTATATATTAGCTTTTTAAAGTACCCCTTGATGACACAAAACCACTCACATTCCAATTTCCTGATGAATCCATAATGACCATCATTAACACATATCTTGAAGAGAAACATTAGAAGACATATTTTCATGGATAATTTGTATCACATGGATCAGGGGAAAGCCTTTTATTTATTACACCATAGGGGGATCTAATCCCTAAATCATTCAGGATCAACTTTCCTTGTTTCAACAACATGGCTGAATATGAAGCATTTATAGCAGGGCTTTTCTAAGTAGTAAAATGGAACATATCTCATCTCAAGGTTTATGTTGATTCTCATTTAATCATAAATTAGGTTAAAAACCACTTTCAGATCAAAGATGATGCATTGGTTCCATATAAGGCCATGGTTGACACTCTCAAACATAAAACCATTGACATTCAATTTAAGCATATACCAAGAGCAAGTAATAGAACCACAGATGCTATGTCCACTATTAGATCTCTAATTTGACAAACTATCATATCTAAATATTATTATTTCCTCATCAAAAATTTGTTAACACTAGTTCATGAACCTTTAACCATCATGATGATTTGTGATATTATTGGTCCTATCTCTATCTGGTATTCATACCTTTACACGTACCTCCATAACCATGTTTTACTACCTGACCTATCTTGAAAACAATCCAAATTCTTCATCCACAAAACCACACATTATACCTTACTTATATCAACCCTTTACTATCCTATTTTTGATGAAACTTTTCTTTGTTGTTTAACTTTGGTAGAATATACACTAGCACTATGAGAAGTTCATGAAGGAGTATGTGGAACCCACACCGGTGGGGTAGTCCTATCCAAAAAGATCTTGTGTATTGGTTCCACAATGGATATATATGTAGATGCATATGTAAAGAAGTGTGACAAGTGTCAACAACATGCCAATTTGATTCATGCCCTAACTAAAACTCTAAAACCATTGTTGGCACCATGGCTATTTGATACATGGGGCCTCGACATCATTGGGAATATAAATCCCACCTCATTTGATGGTCATAAACATATTCTTACTAACATTAAATATTTAACTAATTGGGTTGAAGCTATACTCCTCACATGATTAAAAAGCAAATTTCCAAGTTCATTTTCAACCATCTCATTTGCCTCTACAGTATCCCTTCTGAAATTATATTTGACAATGGAGGATCATTTAATAACAAGGATGTCAAAAATCTAAGTACCAAATATAACATCAAACAACACTTTTATATGGCATATTACCCTCAAGGTAATGGCCAAGCTGAAGCATCAAACAAAACCATAGTTAACATTCTCAAAAATATTATCAATAATTATGGTCATGATTATCACCTTTAGATATTTTGTGCCCTTTAGGCATACCATACCAATAACCATACACCAAGAAGAGCCACTCCATATTCACTTGTTTATGGTATTGAGGAAATTTTTCCCATTGAGGTCAAGTTACCTTCCCTATGCATCTATTTCAATCATGTCCTCAATGATAATGACTATCTAGTAGCTTGGCTACAATAACTAGAGTTACTTGATGAAACAAAAAAATGAATGCAGTGAACAATCTACAAGCCTATCATAATCTACTTTGAGGCCACTACAATTGATGTATGAATCATAGAGAATTTGAACTTGGTAATCTTGTCCTTAAAGAGAACCAAAAGAATACCATGGCTAAGAAGAAACATAAAGGCAAGTTCAAACCCAACTAGGTTGGTCCTTTCATCATTACAAAAAATTATGGGATAGGAACATATAGGCTTGCCACACTAGATAGACATGAGCTTGATGAGATAATGAAAATTATCCATCTCAAATGGTACTATACTTGAGTAACTTGGTATATTATCTATAAGGATCATTTCAAGTTGTATCATTTTATCTACATTCTTCTTTGTACTGTACCATTTTACCATCCTACCAACCTATCACTTATTCCTATTGCCTATATGTTTTACCTTACCATCTCATTAACCAAGGTCATTTCTCCCTCCTTACCTAGACCTATGACCTTGGTTCTATTCCATTCATTCCAGAGTCACATTTAGAAAGAAGATTTAGATATGGTTTTAGTAGTTCTTTCAAAACATTCTAAATAGAGGTAGTATTCTAGAGTAGTAAGACAATAGTTTGGAAATTTCATGCTTCATTTCTTGTTCCATTCTCTATACCAAGTGTGCTTGATTATAACCACCTATGGGAAAATTAGTGTCTCACCAATTTTTCTACTAATTATAACTGCCTACGGGTAAATTAGTCTCATTGACCTATGTCATTATTTCTTAAGTTATAACTAGCTATGGGTAAACTAGGGACAACACTTGTTTATTATACCTTGACCATACCAACTAGCCATTGCCTATGCCATATTATTCCTTTATACCAACTATGCCTATTTTATTTGAATTAGTTATTACATTGTCAGATTCTTCTACTATAAGGTATAACTATAATGACTTTTGGTCTTACTTTGGGACTATATATGTAGTGATCAATACTTTTTGAGGTCACCTTAGTCACCCTAAACCATGCTCTCACAATTTTTCAAGAAACCTAAGCCATGCTTTTTCTATTCTATGAGCAACCTAAGCTATGCTCTCACCATTTTATGAGCAAACTTTAGCCATGTTCTCATCATTTTATGAGCATCTTAAGTAATTCTCTCACTGTTTTGTGAGATTAGACCATTTAATGTCTCATCATTCTTAATTGAGTTGAGATACTCAAAAAAATTCCAAAAACATTTGTAAAATCATTAAAAAAAACCAAAAACATTAACCACTTCTTTACCTTAAGGATTTTGGGAACCCTTCATAAGTCACATTCAAATCACTTATCACTTAGTTTTTCCATATTTTTTGGCCTTTTCTCCCATGCTCTCACCATTTTGAAAGTTCATTCTTATTCTTTTATCTCATCCATCATGTTTATCTTCATCAGTTATCATTTTCTTCCCATTCCCTAGGAGAACTACATTTTGCCTAATGTTTTTGTTGGATAATATATCCATGAAACTATGTAGGTAGTGTCTACTTGCCTAATGCATATGGAGACAACTCAACCACCCCTTATTTTTATTCTTCCCCCCCATCTTATTTGTTTGTTAATTTGTCACCTATTTTCTAGGGGTAATGTTTATCACGTTGTTTATACAAAAATTAGGACTAATTGCTAGGTATTTCTTTATTTGTTTCTTTACTTACCTATTTGTTTGTTGTTTGTGTGCTTGTTTGTTTTTTTTTTCATGGTTACCTTGATTTAGTCTATGTGCATTCATTAGGTTATTCCTTGTGAATTTATACTTAAATCCATCCATATTAATATTTTTACATTTTCATCATGGTTTTTATCATTGGTACATTGTTTTCCCTTGAATATTAGATTTTGGGAGTCAGACCTTATGCATCTTTTATCCCAATCCTCATGGTGTTCTATCATGATGCTTACCATATAGTACTACAATAAAAATAAGCTTCAAGAAGTATACTTAGTAATGGAAGAATCAACATCTCCTTGGCACTAACATTAGTAACATCCCAATCATATCCCAAATAGAGTAATTAACCATGAAATAATTTCACCCTGTGTTAGTTTGGATGAGCATCTCCCTACTAGTAGTTTGTCACAATTCATCTTTACCCTTTGTGTCATGTCTTCATCATCAACCAATCAATCATATTTTCCATAATCTAGGTCCAATGATTATAACCACCTATCGAAAAATCATTGTACACCATCCCACCTACATTTCTCAATGATTATAACCACCTTTGGGCAAACCATTGTACACCATCCCACCTAAATTTCTTAATCATTATAACCACCTTTGGGAAAATCATTATGTTCTCACCAAATTTACTTTCTTTTTACCCAAATAAGGGCATGTTTTTATCTTGTTTGTCTGTCCTCATTGGGGAAGCTCCATCTTCTCAATGATTATAACTACCTTTGGGTGAATCATTGTGTTATCATACTATATTTCCACTATTAGGATGAAATGCTTCTAATCACCTTTGGACAAACCATTGTACACCATCTCACTTGCATTATCAGTGATTTTGATCACTTTTTTAAAAATAATTGTGTTCTCACCCCATCATCTTCCTTTCTTTGGTCCCCTTGTTTCACTTATTTCTTTTCAAGGGGTTGTTTGCTGACCTACTTATGCCAACTGTTCCCTTAATGACGAATCATATAATTCATCCATTGTCATTGAATTTGTATGCATAAAATACCTTTCCATTCTTTGATAATATGTTATTATGCCTATAACTTGTAACTACTTCCAAAATAGGGGAAAATTATAGATGCCTAAAAGTGGCCATCAATGACCTTCAACCAGGATTTTGACCAATTTCTACTAAAATGCACAATTTGGCCTAAAAACACTAAAATATGTTAAAAGCTTTAAAACTATCACATTCAATTTTGATTTTGGCTAATGTATCACTAAATGGGGTAGTGTAATTTATGAAGTAGCTAACTTTGATTGAATAATTTTGAGTCAAAATGACATTTTCACACCTGGGTGCTCTAGATTGCTCTTTTCTACCAAATTTATTACATAAGACATATGATTTTGTTATTTTGTGTTGGAAACAACCTAAATGGGATAATGGATTAAACACATCTAACATCAAATTATAATTCCAATCGAGTCAAATTTTGAGCTAATAATATGATATTCTAACCAATTTGATTAACTTATGCACCAAAGGCCAAGATTACACCAAAATTGAGCAATCATGTTTAAATATAATCAATTTGAATTGAGAGCCTAAGTTAATTTTATATAGAGATTTTAGAATATTTATTTTTATAAATTGATAATGAATATCTACATCATCAAATGACATCATTTCTTGGAAAGACATCCCTAGGCCATAAATGCATAAAATATTAGGATTAAGCCATACCATGTCTCACTAAGACCCTTCAGGCCTCTTTAATGCCCCTCTATCCCAAATATTTATGAGATCATTTATTGAATTTGGATTCCAAACTTGAATGGTTTTGGGCCCCCTTTTGTACCTTTATGTGGGCCATACCAACTTGTTAGATCTTAGAACAAGGCAATACTTAGTGTGGTTTCTACTTTTTGTACCTTTTGGCACCAACTAGAGGAGTCCTAAGGATCTTGTGCCAGTTGATAGGTGGTTGCATGGTGTTGACTTTTAGGAGACATCCCTTATAGGATTTATATGTGGTTGATCAAGAAGCATGGATGTCAGAGAGTGGAGCAGGTGAGAAAGTGACCCCAAAGTGATAGCTTGGAATATGGCATGTGGTCATCCAAATTAGGTAGTGTAGTGGACCTAAAAAAATCATGATAGCTCATCTCTTGGCATGCTCTCATCTAACCTGGTAGAAGATTACCAATTACCTATTAAATAAGCCTCATATTTGAAGATCAAGAGAGATTAATAAGGTAGCTAATATATGGTAGAATTAAGGGCCAACCTTTATGCATATGATATAATAAACACTTGAATATATAGCCTAAGATTGCATGTGAGCCTCTAGGAATGACTAGTGATAGGAAAGAGCATTTACTTTATTTTATATCTTAAAACTTATTTATTAAATTATGAATCAATGAGAATATGTGTTGAAGTAATGAAGTGTTGATTTGGCTTGATATATATTGTATTAATATGTTTATAACTTAGTTTTATGATAGCAATGTTATAGTTATTTATATGAATGTATAATGATATGGAGGTTCTAACCCTAGTTGCTAATGGCATCCTTATACCATCTAGTGACCTTGGCCTACATATAAATAAACTAAGTGTTGGAACTAGATTGCACCAAGGCCCTAAGTCCTACACCTAAGTAATACATTGAGGATGAACACTTGAACCTAAGCCATCCTTATGACTTTCATAAGTAATATAATGACCCTTAACCCACTACTCAATAGCTTACACTTCTAAAGGCTTAGTCTAGCTAGAAATGGACTTGCAACTTAGGACTTATGTCCCCAAATAGGCTTGCACTTAATGACCTTCCCTTGAACACCTAACACCAAAAGGATACCTAAACCCCTCTGGTAAATGACTAAGTCCCTTTGAACCCTAAGTTGTGCCATGTTGCAACTAGTCTAACATGGGTCCAATCCCTTTGTTGTTGTACTTTAGGTGAGTACATAAGGCTTGTGCTTTGTGTGAAATTGATACTAATGATATAACATGAATAAATGGTGTGAACTATACCTTACCATGCTCATGCATAGCTCCACCAAATCTAGAACCAATTTGGTTTGATAGCTAAGCACTTGACCAAGTCTAAAGCCAACCTAGTGAAATTTTTAAAAACATTTTGATTCTATTGTTAGGACTTATGTTGAATTTAATTTGCTACAATGGAAAAATAAAGTGATGCTCTAATTATAAATCAATAATATTAAGCTCTAGCTAGAGCAAGTGGAAGATAGTTTTGTGTATAAGTATTCCATATGCAAAGAACAAGAGCCAAGAAAATAGGTGAAAGTCAACCTGTATGATACTTTGTGTGAGGTGTTATTTTGTGAGCTAATTGAGCATGTGTATCAATTTCTAGCTATCAACACTACTAATAAAAGGCATAGCTATGGTTAGTGCCTCAAGTGGACCATATAACATATAGAAAGGCTAAAGAGCTTTGACAAAGTTTTGATGTGCATTATGGACAAGTGGTAGATTACCATGTTAAATAGATACATGTTGGAATTTATATTTTTGACCTTCTTGTGTCCTAAAAAAGTAGATTACAAGTTTCTTCATGAACTAAGGGGTATATTCATAAGAGGGATTGACACTGAGATGAATATTTTGGTGGATTATGGTATAGAAACCATAAGGATGAAAGTCTAAAGTCATTACATGTATGAGAAAACATATAAGGTGAGAAGGGAAAGTTTAGGTAAGTTATGATGGAGGAGGAACAATAACCTAACACCTAAGAGCTCTGGAGGTTGAACTATAGTAAGTGAAGGTGTAGGTTAATGGAGGATCTAGAACTTGGAAGTGCTAAGAGGATACATAGTGAGTGAGAAGGGCATGGGGAAGGATCAATTGAATTATATTAGTGAAAAGAGAGAGAGGAAGAAGTAAGAAATTAGAATTAGTAATTGAGTGTAGGATACAATGGGTTCTTATAAGATGTGGTGCTTGAGAATACACCAAAAGTACCTACCCCCTTTGAACTTAAAGTGCAAGTTCATGCACTAGATTCTCCATCTAAAGATAGAATAATGGTAACTAAACCTATTATTGATGTCAAATTTGATAGGGTTCAAGGTTTGGATCAAGATTTTGTGATTGAGAAAGTGGTTCCCTATGAGGAACTAAGTAAGGATACGAGGAATCTAGCAAGTGTTAATCTATGAACCATAAACACAGGCAAGAATATTCTCATATAAATAATGTTAATAGTGTTGACTATGAAACAACTAATAACAAGTGGTATAACACCAAAAATGAATGATAATGCACTGATAAGTTTGATATCACAATATACAATGTTAGGATCAATGCCCCAACACACAATTGGAGTCATTGGAGGGCCACCTCCAATACATACACAAGGGGGAAAAGTGCTTTAGAACCTAAAACCACCCCTTTATCAAGTCTACTATGATATGGTGATGCACTTGCCCAAGTATCATGGTGTAGATAATACCATAGAGAATGTGTTGAAGTGTGAGTTGTAATGGCATGTTCAAATCATCATTCAAACTGAGCACAAGACAACCCAGTTTGTGACCACCATGTTGGATTGTGCCCATACTTGGTATTATAAATTTGATCCAAACTAGGCTATGGTTGAATATAATTTACTAAAGCCTTCTTGAAGGAGTTTGACATCCTTGAATTTTAGCAATAGAGCATCATGACACTTAAGGAAATCAGCCAAGGGTTATCTAAGAGCATACACATATATGATACATGGTTTCAAACTCTTCTCTCTAAGCTTCCATATGAAATTTACCCCTCCTAACATGTGTAACGGTTTATTGGAGGCTTATTGGTACCATTCAAAAAATCATTATCCATGAAGACCTTCATAGACCCCTACAAAGTGCTTAAAGTTGTGCTCTAGGCTGAGGTAGTTGGCAACACTAATATCAAGATCAACCCATTCATAGAGGTATAGATCACATTAATGGCATTCCATATATAGAATCTAACTTATAGTTCAACACATGACACTCTTAATGGGTTATGGTGCATTAATTATGATATGGAAGGGTATAAACATAATAAATACCCACAAAGAAATGTCTGTGCCCTCTTTTTCAACTATGAGGTTTGTCATGGGCCACATAACTCTTAGAACTGCCCTTTGTTTTAATATTCTAGTCAATTAAAAACCACAATTTATTTCAAAATGTGTGACACTTATACGCACTCAAAAATATACTACCAAGTAATAGATGAGATGCACCAAAACATGGAAAGAGGTGTGAGGTAGGTAACAACATTAACTAGCAGTCAGGCAGGTTAAGGTAATGAGGGATATGGCTAGTAAAATATGGGTTATGGAAATCAATGAGGTGTATGTAGGTAAGGAGGTGGATGTGGTGGAGGAAGATTCCCACCATGGTCTTGTTAAAGTGTGGGTTTATTGAGAATTATCGGTGTGACTACCCTATGCACCCAATTTGTGGGTATTATCAAGGACCACATATAATCGAATAATGCCTAGACTTGTACAAAAAGCTTATTTAAGGTCAACTTGGTATAGATAACGGTGTAATAATAGTGAGGCATGAGTCTAAGGAGGAAAGGTTGGCTCCTAATCCATAATAGAATTGTAAGGAGATACATAAGGTGTAGGATACAACCCAAAGTGGTTTTACCACTTAACCACCTGCTATGCTAACACAATAACTATGCTTATAGTATGGTGATTCAAGCCCCACTAAGCACATAATATGGCTTAAGCCAAAATTTGTGGCCTATATTGACCCTGCATGATATAAGGATGTCTTATAACAAGCCATGAGTGTGATACGAAATTTTTAGGGTGAACTCTAGCTGGCTAGAAATATAGAGGCATAGGCCACTGCATTATGTAAAAGACAAGACAACTAGGAGGCTAAAGTATTGGATTTTACCAAAATATTACACCTCCTACAAACTAAAGGAATGCTACCCCTACTAAAATATTTGTTTATAAAGCATGCAAGGAAGAAACTAGAAGTAGAAGTTGTGCCTCAGATGATTGAGGTTGTTGCACTACATATGGAGTGAGTGTGTGAAGTAAGGCATACTTAGAACACCAAGTATGACCAAGAGTTATTGATATATCCACTATCAATGAGTGGTTAGCTTTTCAATTACTAGTTTATATGGGTGTAGAGGTCAATATTCTAACCCAAACTACCTAGGAAAAGATGGGGTGGCCACCCTTGAGGCCTTCACCTCACATGTTATTCATGATTGAAAAAACTAAGCACAAACTATCGATATCCTAAAAGGTTCCATTATAGATATCATGGGTGCTAAGTTCCAAGATGACTTTGAGGTAATCAAGTTATCATAGTAAGACAACTATCTAAAGCTCTTGGGAAGGCCATGGTGCTATGTTAAAATGTATGCATGCACTTTAAGAAGAATTACATGACTTTTGAGAATGGTAAAGAAAAGGTGGTGATCCCTATATCAAGTGATCAAGGGCTCCCATATATAGAGAGTTTTGATCTCAAGGATGAGATCAACCACATTTACAACATCATGGTATAGGACACCAATAAGCTCAATTGTAATGACCAAGACAAGCTTGAATGGGAGGATGGATAATCAGCCTCTGATAAAATTGATGTAGCCTATGAGAGATGGGTCAAAGAGGCCTGTGAGGTCACTAGCCAAATGTGCTACCAAGTGCATGTATTTGAACTAAGGCCAGACAATACAAGGATGGTTAGGATTGAGTTCCCTAAGAAGAAATGGGTTCCCCATGCCCAAAAGGTGGAGAAAAGGGTGTTCTAGATAAGTAAATGGAAATTGGTAGTGCTCCTAAAGTATGAAAGTATCCAAACTATAAAAACATATGTTTATGATACTAAAGCTTGTGTCTCTAAAGAGGTAGAGCAACTAGTTCATACCTTGAAGTGTATTGTTGCTCACTGGTGGGCAATGTAAAGACCTAACTTGCTAGCTTGGCAAGATGTAAAGGTAACTATGTACACTAAGTTTGGAAAAAGTAATGAAGACTTGGACATACCCACCTACTCAAGTGATTCAGACCTAATCTTACATGTACAATTATGTGAAGAGACTTTGACTATCTATGGTGAGAATGCACCAAAAATCCTATGGGTGCATGCCTTTTATAGAACAATGAAAATATGGGCACGAGCATGGTACATTGTTAATGAGATGCACCACAAGATAGGAAATTAGGAATTACTCAAGGAGAGGTTTATGTACACCTTCTCCTTTTCCTCATAAAACATAGAGATACTGGATCTACTCTAAGTCATCCTTAAGGTAGTGTTTGAAGACACTACCATCCTAGAAGAGCACCTTATGGAAATGTTTGGGGAAAAAACACTAGCACTCTCAACATTCTTTGAAGAGATAGTACTCAACAGTGACTCTAGTAAAGAAGATGATGAGACCTAGAAAGAGCATAATTAGAAGGATCTAATAGGAAGAAAAAAATTGTATGCCTTTTGGATGACAATGCCCTAGATAAAGATGATCTAATGCATCTTCAAATTGAAACAATTTATGGAACAATTCAATTTGATAACTCTCAATAGGAGAAAAATGGATGCTATCATACACCACTCAAGACTATTAAAGTAGACATCAACATAAAGGGTGAGCTAAATATTTCCACTATAGGTACTTACTAGTCTAAGGTAGAGATGGCACAAATTGTAGATATCCTAAGGGAATTCCAAGACTTATTTCAATACAACTACCAAGACATGAAAGGCACTCACCCATCCCTTGGAAAAATGAGCATCAAACTAGTGGATGGTGTGAGGCTAGTTAAGAAGTTCCCATATCAGATGAATCCCAATCTTTGTGCCAAGGTAAAAATGGAGATTGATGGAATGTTGGTAGCTGACATCATCTACCTAGTAAAATAATTTGAATGAGTGAGTTTAATGGTCATAAAAATCAAGAAGGATGGGCATATACATATTTTCATCAATTACAAGATGTTTAATGTCACTTGCATCAATGATTTTTTCCCAACCCCATTCACTGATGAGGTCTAGATGGAATTGTAGGCTAAAAAATCTACACTTTCAATGATGGATTTTTTGGATACCATCAAGTACAGATCGAGGAGGAGGATAAGCCCAAAATAACCTTTGTAATTGAAGGGAGTTATTTTGCCTATAATGTGATGCCCTTTAGACTCAAGAATGTGTCAGTTGTATTCTCTAGGTTGGTAATCACTACCTTTAAGCAATTTATCCATAATTTCCTCTAACTATATCTTGATGACTAAACTATGTATGGTCTTGTAAAATACCACTATGACAATTTATGCCTCATGTTTGAGAGGTGAAGGTAGATCTAGATCTCCTTAAATTTGAAAAAGTGCATCTTTATAACTCCATTTGAGACATTTCTCAAGCACATCATCTGTAAGCATGGTTTTCTTACTGATCCAATAAAGATATCCATAATAATCCAACTCTATAATCCATCAATGTAAAAAGATATGCATGCCTTTCTAGGCGACTGTGGATACTATAGGAAGTTCATTCAAAGATATGCAAAGATTGCAGCACCCCTAGAAGATCTCTTGCACAAGGATGGCCCATTCTACTAAGGCAAGGGACAAGAGGAGGCCTTTGGAACACAAGCTAAAATTGGTTAGCATGCCAATTCTATAATTTTTAGACTAGACTACTCCTTTCCATGTCCACATCAATGCTTTAGGCTCTTTCATTGGTACCATATTAGTGCAACTAGGTGAAGGTAAGATAGACCACCCCATATCCTTTGCAAGCAATAAATTTACATAAGTAGAATTACACCACCACCAAGCGTGAGGCACTGGCAATGGTTTATGTCTTACAAAAATTTAGGCAATACCTTTTAACAACCCCATTCATTTTTTTTACACATCATAAGGCACTTAAGTACCTTATAAATAAACCTATTTTACATAGGTGCATATGAAGATGGATTATTCTCTTCCAAGAGTTCTATTTCTCCATTGTAGTTAAACTTGAGAAGTAGAACTTGGGACCAGACCTTTTGTCCCACATCAACTCTAATGATGGAATGTTTCTAATTGAGGATAACATGCTAGACGTGTAGCTATATCAATTCCAGTGCATCCTTAAAGACTTGGTGGAGATTACCACTTTCCTAACATTTAGGCTTATGCCCTAGTTCTTGTCCATCAAGGAAAAGAAACAACTTGTAGTCCATACCATCCCCTTCCATCTCATTAAGGGGGAGCTATACAAACTAATAAGGGATGAAGTCCTGCACCATTATGTTTTAGAATAGAAACTAGACTTCATCCTAAAGGACGTTCATGAGGGTATTTCAAGAGGCCATTACACTATAGGTGCAATACCGTTGAAGGTATTACAATCAAGCTTGTGATTTCCAAGCCTATTATAAGATGCCAAGGAGTATACTAAGGCATGTAATGTATTTCAGTGCACTAGAAATCTCAACCATTAGGATGAGATGCCTCTCATTCCCATTCTTTCGTAGGTGCCATTTAAAAAATTAGCCATTGACTTTGTTGGGATAAATACTCTCATAACATGGCACATAGGTGCAAGATACAATTTAGCAGCCATTAACTATTTCACCAAGTGGGCCAAATCCACATCAACCAAAGACTACATAGTTGTGATAGCCATGTGCTTCATATAAGATAACATCATAAGTTGGTATGGGTGCCCATTGAGTCTGACTAGTGACAGGGCTACCCATTTCATCAATAAAATGGTGAATATCATTCTGACTAAATACATGGTGGTGCATCACAAGACTACCCCATATCATCTGTAAGCCAATGGCATAATTGATTCTTTCAACAAGATTCTAGAAACATGCCTAACAAAGATATGCAATGTAGGTTACAAAGATTGGGATGATCATGTTTTAGTGGTACTTTGATCATACTGCATGACTTACAAGTGCCTTAATAAGGCTAGACAATTTTAATCATGCCCATGGAATTCATGGTGCCTTCCTTATGCATTTCATGAATTGGTTGATTAAACATCCAAGAATCTTTAAACATAAGGTTGGATGACTCAGAGTGTTTGGATGAAAAGTAAACCCAAGCCAAGTAGAGTCAACAAATTGAGAAATTACACTAGAAGCATTGGAATGATAAGCACATCAAGCACAAAGAGCTGAATAAAGGGGCATTAGTGTTATTCTATGATTCCAAGTAATCTAAGCACTCAATAAAGTTAAAAATATCGTGGATGTGCCCCTACATCATCCACCACATCTTGGAAATAAGCACATATAATCTACATAGGTTGTTTGGAAAAACTCTCCCTAGGTATTTTAATGGTAATTTATTGAAGCCATATAGGTAGTAGGATGGCACTCACACCATAGAAATACCAACTTCTTGGTCACAAGTCAATTGGGAGTATGTTAACTTAGATACTGTTTGGTGCAAGCTAAACCATTTTTTTAATTATTTTGTGTGTTTTGAAAAAAGGTAGCAAGTTTCACATGGTGGCCTCAAGAAATTATGTGTTAACACTTCATGCATAATTCTAATTGATTGAGTCAAGCACTGACACCCATAAGCACATGAGGATAAACATATAAGTAGTCATTGTGTGAAGATTTCTAGGTGCAAGAAAAAGTAGGAAAAGTTATATATGCATAAAAAAATAGTGAAAGGCATGTGAAAGCCCAAGAATGAACCACTATATCACTAATTTGTGCCAAAATTTATAGAAGTCACATCAATTGATCCAACACCTAAAACCTAAGAGGAAAGTGAAGATGCTCAACATAGTTGAGTACAAGGTAGGAAGTGAAGACATTCAACTTAGTTGAGTGCAAGGTAGACTAAAGTTGCACAATATCATAGTGTAAAAGAGAAGTTGAAGAGAATTAAAGTTCTAGAGGGCTAGCACAAGGGATTTATATGGGGTAGGACACACAAAGGCAAGATGACACACAAGAAATTGACCAAGTTAGAAAAACATGATTGAAATAAGAGCACAAATAGAAGATAGTGGAATTGAGGAGGCTGAATTGCATGCATGTGAGGAGGTACTACACCTAGGTTACCATAAGGAAGGCAAAGGTCATACCAAAGGATACATGTGTAGAAGGAATTTATCTAAGATAGCTGGCATCCACCTCAAAATGAGAAAGAAGTGACCATTTGAACCACACATCACTTCATTGAAAAATCCATTAGGAGCATTTAATGAGGTGGTGATAGTGACACAAAGATATGTAATTAATGCATACAAGACAATAATTTTTCAAGTATTTTGTTAATTTTCATTTTATCCAAGAAATAAAGACACCTACACCATTAAGCCTACATTAATAATGGTATTTGACAAGTGAAGGGTATAAAAGGGTAAATGGTGGATTTACCTAGGTTACCAATTTTATGCTAACTCAAAGACTTAGTGCAAACTAAATGAGAAAATAGAGATTCAAAGAAAGAATAACCCTATCATAGTGAGTATTTGAGTAATCTAGGCACCTTAGAGTGAATGGAAGCATAGAGAGGGATAAAATGTGTTCATAGTAAAGATTGGTGTGAAGTATTAAAGAAAGAGGTTCATGTAAAGAACCAAGTTGAACTAGGGAGATATCATCCAAGATGCCATTAATAGCTATCAAAGATTGAAGCTAATAAAATAGTCATAAACCCCATGACTATTGAAGCATCAGTCATCATTCAAGGCTTTGGTAGGCCATACCTCTCAAGGTTTAATATAAGTAGATTTATAATGGTGATGAAGAAGAAGGAAACAATCTCTATGCTAGCTTAGCTAGAACCAAAGTGGGTAAAAAGTATTGAGGAAGCATCTACCTCCAAGATAAAGGCATAGATAGTTGAGGTATTTAGCATCATAGTGGTGGATATCAAGGTGCTAACAAAAATATACTACCAATACATGTATTTTATATTAGAGGCATTAGTAGGCAAACCATGATGCTCCTTTGTACACATATGCCAATTGAAGGATTACAAACATCAAACATAAGGTCACTTCCAATTCTTGGTGCAAGATTGGATGGTTGACATAGGGCATAAGATTTTGAAAGATGACACCCTATTTGATGTCTCAATTCAAGATAAGTTAAATACTTTTGGTATAATTTAGCTCTGAGTTTTCTTGCTTCAGAAAATCCAAAGAGCTCATCTAATTCCTTCTCTCACACATCCACAAGAACCATGTATACTTTGTAGGCTGATTCATGAATATATTTATGTAGATGATAAAATGGATAACTAGGATCCTATAAAATAGTAGAGACATCCATCAAATGATGTATGATGCCAAAGAATTGGAGCACATTACGAAGCTCCTAAATTACTTCAAGGAGGGCTATGCACTCCTAATTAACAAGTGTGAAGACTTGGCCATGAGGGTGGAGGTATGCCTCATGAGTTCTAAATTATTTCATAATGACCAATGGATATATGTATCTAAGGCATACCTATGTATCACATATCATATAACATAAGGTGTAAATTTCAATATCACCAAGTTCATCACAAATGAGTTGATCAAGAATGTGTTATAATGACATAGTGCCAAGGGGACCTTCAAATGGGTATCCATCCTCATCTTGATCATAATTTAGGAGATCAAGATCCTAGATGGGAGTGAAGGCAATCTATGGGTGTTCTTAGAACACTATGAATCCCCCATGTAGAATTATAAGGACTACACCTTCACTACCACCTTTAGTCTAAATTATAAGATGTGTTTAATGTTTTGGTATGATAATTACATCAAGGCCTTTAGATTGAAGTGTCTCATTCCCTAGGGGATTCCTAAGAGCATATTCAGGACAATAAATTTTGTCATGATGTATCACTATTGCATCATGCACTTAGCACTAAAGGATGGGAATAAGTTAGGATGGTTGAAACTCCCCTTCACCTTCTTAATAGAATACTTCAAGGATGCACTACACCAGATCCTAAATACATGAAAGATATACATTTTAGTTAAGGAACTATATGCCAAAAGCTAAAGAATGAGGCGTAGGTTTCCCCGCATAGATGGAAGTATAATAGAATAAGAATATTCCTTAGATCACACAAATATTGATGCAATCCAAGAGGTCACCATCCTTAGATTCATCCATATGCTCCATTATGTGATGAAGCCAAGGAAGAAGGATTCTGGCATTGGGTCTAACACTGAGCAAAGAAGAGACCCCTAGTCTAGATAGGAGATGAAGAAACCCTAACACCCTCTGAGAAGAAAAAGTCTCCAAAGAAAAAGAAAGGGAAGACCTTAGAATAAATTGAGGAGTGACTAAATTTGAAGATCACTTTATAAGGGGAAGCATCTACTTTATATTAATCTAAGAAGTGTGTGATATTTGCACACAAAGTCTCCGCCAGTGCAAAAGAGAAAAAGAAAGGGAAAGTTTCCTTTTCAATGCCCAATATTGATATATCTAAAGAATAATAACAATAATAAGAGGAGTTGGTGGAATAAAAAAGTGGGAGAGGCACATACATCATGCTCAAGGATAATGAGTCCTCATCAAGTCTAGAATTAACCCCCTCCTTGTCACCCTTGACTAAATTAGAGAAGTGTAGGTGCATATGGAAGATACTCAACTTCACTAAAGTTGAGATGTGAAGGAAAAAGGAGCTAGAGGAGTAAAAGGAGGTCATCAAAATGGTAGAGGTAGAGGAATGGAGAAAGGATGAAGAGTGTAAGGTATAAGTGGTGAAAGAAGAAAGAAGCAACAAGAGATAGAAGAAGATCCTAAGGAGGTAACACCTTTAAGTGCACTAATAGATAAATAATTTCATTGCCAATGTAAGGACATGGGCTTATATCAAGGCCATATTGATACGGTTCTAAGATTTCACTACAAGCATGAGGAGATGAAATCCAAGGGAATCTCCTAGGCTGAGATTGACCAACTAAAGGCCGAAGAGATAAGAGAAAATAGATTCACCACATAAGTTGTGAAGAGGAAGGATAAAAAAGAAAAGGCCAAGAAGGAAGAGGTAGAAATAAAGGCCAAAGTAGAGAAGGTCAAGAAGAGGTAAAGAGAAGATAAAGTGGCTTAGGAAGAAAGGGCATGCATGTCAGGGGAAAGGGAAAAGAATAAGGGTCCCATTAGTATGAAACCCAAGGAAGAGAAATTACCAGAGATAGTACCTAGCACCTTCACCAAGATAGTATAAGAATATACTTAATAAGAACAACCTGACTCTAAAGGGGTGCCTAAATATAAATAGGGTGATACTAGTGCCTTGAAGAAGAAAAGGAAGGAAATAGGGCCACAGTAGGAAGAAATGGATGAAGGGGAGAAGTCCACAAAAGAACCCCTACAAGAGCAACATGATGATGGGTCTAAAACCAAAGAGAGAGAATGAGAATGAGAAGGGGGAGATGAGAAAGAATAAGGAGAAGATGAGAAGAGAGAAGGAGAAGAATAAGGAGATTAAGAAGAAAGGGAAAAAGATGAAGACACTAGTTTAGACACTAGTGCCAATAAAGAGGAAGAGCTAGGTGAAGATGAAGAATATGGGCCCAAAAATAAAGAAAGGTCATAGCAAGGGTTTAAGGAGGATGATGACTTATACATGATGGAGTGTATGCCTCCAAAGATTGCTAAGACCTTAATGTGCCAAGAAGTTTTTTAGGCATTGGACTACTACATGAATGATCATGAATTTGATGTTCCTACTAAGGTAATTCAACATACGAAGAATCCTAAGGAAGGTCATGATTACCACCTTCTCAATACTCATGATAGTAACCCCATGTGATCTATAAATGCACTAATAAAGATGTCATCCTCTATGTCATGGAAGAACATCATCAATGATGTTTATGCTAGTAACTAGAGGAAAATAGCAAAAGACACAAATAAAGAGCTTGAGGCAATAAGGCTCAAGCTAAAAAATATAATAGATCATGTGAAAGAGGTGGATACATCCCTCTAGGATGTGTGGAAACCTTAAAAATGAAATAAGTTGATTACATTTGTGCACTCATAGAGTAGATGATACCAAGGATGAGGCTAGTGTTCAAATACCAAGAGGACCCCTATGAGGCCCTAAGGAAGGAGTTGAATAAAAATATGGATGTGGTCAAATACATCTTCACTAAACTTGAAGAGTACATTGAGGAAGCTGAGATAATATTTGGTAACTTCACCAACTAGGCAACATTAATTTATGCATGCCTTAAGAAGGCAAAGGAGGAAAAGGATGCTTTGTTCCAACACTCCTTCATGGTAACCAAGACCGAGTACATGCAATTAATGGCTAAGGTAAACTCCCTTATAACTCATTTAAAGACTCAAGAGCAAGACTTGGAGGCAGTCTTCTACACCTTCTAAACTAAGGCCAATGAACAAGGGGAGATTTTGGATGGTAGAGTGAAGTAAGTAAAGGAAAGGCTTGATGCCTTCAGGAAGGAATTAGAAATCACAAATGTACTCACTCTTTAGTCTACCTCAACTAAATTATAGGGAACCATCAAAGAAATCAAAGGCACCATTTAGGGATTCGATAAATTCAAGGTAGATCTAGAGCAAGGTGCACCCAAATTTTATGCACCAAAGGCACTAAACTCCTAGTCCAGGGTGGACTATTAATTTTATATGGGGTAATGTTGGTACCCATTTTGTAAATTTATGTGGGTTGTACCAACTTGTTAGATCTTGATGTGAGGTAATCCTTGGAGTGGTTTCTACTTTTGTACCTTTTGACACCAATTGGAGGACTGCTTGAGGATCCTGTGCTAGATGGTAGGTAGTTACATGGTGAAAACTTTTAGGAGACATCCCTTTTATGATTTGTAATGATGGCCAAATAAACACAGATGTTAGAGATTAAAGCAGGTGAAAAGTTGACCCCTAAGTGATAGCTCAATATAAAACATGTGCTTGTCAAACTTGGGAAGCGTAGTGGAGCTGATGGACTTGTGACAACTCATCTCTTAGCATACACTCATTTGACATGGCATAAGATACATAATTTCCTAGAAAAGAAGCCTCACATTTTAAGGTCAAGAGATGTGACTAAGGCAATGAATCTCTATCAAAATTAATGGCTAACCTATATATTATGCATATGCTATAATAAACACTCAACTATATATACCAAGCCCACTTGTGAGCCTCGAGGATGATTAGTGATAGGAAAGAGCATCTGCTCTTTTTTATATCCTAAAACTTATATGTTAAACTATGAATCAATGAGAATATGTGATTAAGTAATGAAGTGTTGATTTTGGATTCATAGATAGTGTAGTAATATGTTTATAGTTTAGTTTTATGATAGCAATGTTATTATTCTTTATATGAATGTATAGTGATATGGAGGTTCCAACCCTATTTGCTAATGGCATCTTTGTACCATCTATCAACCTTGGGGTACCTATAAATAAATTAAGTGTTGGAACTAGATTACACTAAGGCCCTAAGGCCTACACCTAAGTGCTACCCTAAAGATGAACACTTAAAACTAACCCATCCCTATGACTTGCATAAGTAATTGAATGACCCTTAACCCATTACTCAATATATTATGCCTTTGAAGGCTTAGTCTAGCTAGAAATAGACTTAAACCTTAGGACCTATGTCCCTGAGAAGGCTTGTACCTAATGACCTTCCCTTAAACACATAGTGCTAGAAGGCTACCTAAACCCCTCTAGTCAATTACTAAAACCCTTTAAACCTAAGGTTATGTTATGTTGCAACTAGACCAATGAGGGCTCAGTCCTTTCATTGTTACACTTTAGGTGAGCTCACAAGGCTTATGCCTTGTGTGAAACTAATGCCAGTGCCATATCATGATTAAATGTTGTGCACTAGACCTTGCTATGTTTGTGCCTAGCTCCACCAAGTCTAGAACCAACTTGGTTTGATAGCTAAGTGCCTAACCAAGTGCAAATCCAACCTAGTGAACTTTTCTACAACAAATGGATTCTTAGCCACACATCTCCATCTTGAGATGGTTGGTTTAGGTTCATTCTACTCATTTTGCAAAATCTATAAATAAGAGGCCTTTCTTATTTATTTTTAATCTTAGATAGTGTAAATTTATAATGCTTAAATCATTCCAAAGCCATTGCAATTTATATTTATAATGCCAAATTGTTGATCCAAGACAAAGTCATCACAAGCCATATGTGTCAAGAGGAGATAAAAGTAGCCACACTCCATTGATGAAGATATCTTGAATCAAAAGCCAAGCAAGACAAAAAAGGATAATTTTAGATAAATCAAGGATTTGGTAAGAAAATTTTGTTTTATGCTCATATTTCTCAATTCTTTTCATTTCTAGTTGTGTTTTCAAATGGTTTTTCCTCACTAATCTTCCCCTAGTGACTAGGCCTAGAGATGATATGCTAGTTAGTGTGTTTCTTTCATTTCTTTTTTCATTTTAGAACTAAAATGATACTAACCATCCTATCTTGAGTTAAATTTCTAGTCTACATAAACCACACAAGATAATACATTATAGTAAAAACATATAAACACATAGAAGCATAATAATGCACATGAAAGAAACTAAAAAAATCATAGATAAACCAATAGAACACTTGATGTAATAAGCATATAAAGCAACATAATGTATCCATATAATGAACCATGTTAGATATAAGTTATATAGTAAGATAAGTATAAAAATTTGTATAACTCAATATGATAATGAAAAGGTGGAAGGATTTTATACTTATTTTGGATTAAGGTTTATTAAAATAGGATCTATGGCTATTTTAAATTGTGTATAACATACAAATAATATATGAATGTTTATTAAATAGAAATAACATAATAATGTTTATATTACATTTAAAATATTTTTAAATAAGAAAGTAAGAGGTTATAAATGTACTTATCTTATTTTAATGTTATATCATTTACAAAATATATCTTATTATTAGAAAACACTATGTATGTTCTTCATTAGGTGTTCAAGATAAAAATAGAGTCTTAAAACCCTACATAGACATTGTTGGTAAAATTTAACACTTGTATTAACAAATAATTTCTAGGCTATACTAAAAGTGTCTTTATGTGTTTTGGAATTTTATAAGTTCTAAAAATTATGTGCATGTTCCTTTAAATGCTTACTATGTGTGTGTTCACCTTTTATCCTATGTGTTGATCTTTATTTTTGTTCCCCTTCAATCCAAAAACTAGTTATGATTTCAACCATAAGATGACCCTTAAAAATGGGGTTATTATTTTGCATTGTATATCCCCAACCGTTACCCATTGAATCATTGAGTGTTTTGTATGTTCTAATGTTCTAAAGTGGGATCAAACCTACACATAGTTCTCCCACTTAAGTGTATGTGCAACATCGTGATAAGTATATAATGCAATGAAATGTTTAGTTTTGAATAATTGGAACCATGAAACTTTCACTTTCATGTGTATTAAAAATTGGTTCTAGATCTAGTCCTTTAAAGGGGTTTTATATGTGTATGCATTTTTGATAATTTATCAAGAGAGTTTTTTTCAAGTTTTATAGGAATTTCCAAGATGTGTATAATCTTAGGAATGATTTATATTTTTAACTAACTCTTCACTATTTCCTATTATAACTAACCCATAATATGTGTCTAGGTCAACCAAGTGGAGACTTATAAATTTTAAAAATAGTCATCGAGTGTTCATGGATAGTGTCAATAGATGCAAACACCTATGGTAGCTAAAATTATCTAGTCACTACTAGTATTATCATGTGAGTTTAAATTAATAATATCAAATATTGATAAGGATTATTTAGGATTATATAAGTTTATTATATACACTAAGTTGATTCTTAACATGTGTATTTGGAGAATAGAGTTGGAAAATTTAATAAGTGTATATCTAGATAGAGCGAAAGTGTGTACAAAAGTAAAATATGTAAACAATGTCTAATTATGTCAAACTATGTCAAAGTTGATTTTTCAAAAGCATTTAATACCAAATTTAGGTGTTTATAGATGCCCCCCTTTCAATCTAGTATTGAAAATGATAAAATGATAAAAGAATAAACTTGATACCTATTACAACTGCACTTGGTGTTGATAGGTATGACTAAAATGTCAAATTTTATCCATGTGAAACCTACAAGAAAACATGTAAAAATCAATGTATTCTCATAATAATAAATATGAAATAATCTAAATTATTAAATCATATGAAATTTAAAATCCAATTAAGGAATAAACATGATTGTATGCAAATGAAGTTTCCACTTATTGAACTTATATGAATAATACCTTGGGTCAATCATGTATCAAGGAGATGAAAGCAATGAAACCATGATTTGATGAGTGTAAATTCCTTAACTACCATTAGATAATGAGTGTTATAATTTAAGATACATACAAACCTCAACTACACTACTCTAAATATCATAGTAACACTTTTGTGGAAACCCAAAATCAAGTCTATATGTAAAATTGGAATCTTGGAACATTTTTTAATGTAAAATGGGAACCAAAAAATAGGTTTATATGTAAAAGGATTAATAGTTTTAGACAAATTTTAGACCCAAAGTGCTTATGCAATATTTTCATTCCCCACACATTTTCAATATATAAAATAACAATCTTCAATATATAAAATAGAAAATTATTTTCATGAATAAATTCCAAACCTCAATATAATTCATCTATACCTAAAAGTGATATAAAATGTCAACATATTTATATCATAGTTTCATATAATTCATTCCTCATAATCCTAAATAATTCCAAATATGTGTTTCAATTTAGCCTATTTTAATCTCATAATATAACAAAAAATGTGAACTATTTGTTTATCTTGACCTAAATATCTAAGACAAGCCCACAATATGTCCCCTTTTTACATGAGTAATTAATTCTATCATTCATTCATCTTATAAGAAAGTGTTATGAATACCATGTGTTATATGGTAAAATATAATCATGTAAATTATGTAAAAAACATGATAATATATGTCATCATTAAGAGGTTCTAATTATTTTAGTATGTATGAAACATGTACTCCAAGTCAATGGGCATATAATTGTAAATGTATAGCAGATATATCAATTATGCATGTAGTGATAAGAGCCATAGTATATGCATGATATAAAGTATGTCATAACTCATAATATAAATGTCTGATATAAATCATGACACCAATATCACACTGACATTCATATTTTTATAACACACACATACACATAATATCGCGATCAAAAAGCATGCAATCATACAATACATGATAGGACTCTAAACTGACATAGACATGACATGGCCATGACTCAAACTATAGTATCCTCTAACATAAATAATAGATGATAGGATAATAATCAATCACTTTACCCATTGAACAATCAATAAAACACACATCAATGATCACACAATTTCACAATCATCAATATCAAGCATGTACAAAGTAAGTAGTGTTAGTTTGCATAATCAATCAATGTCACCATATAGTATATAAAAACATAATATCCATATTAAATATCACTCTAAAAATTATGATAAAGAGATATGCATGTATAACAATCTACTAGGATGAGTATAAAAAGATAGAACCTAAGAATATGAAGATGCCTCAATGTAAAAAGGTTGCCCCTGGGTATAAATAATGTCATGAATTTATATGTCCATATATCATATGTATCTTGTATTTCCTAAAATCCACTCTCTTATACCACGAAATTTATGTGTTTTGAAAATGGATATGTAACTCACCATGTATATGAATAATAACATTAATCAACTATGTGTACCAACAAAACATGTCATGCATAGGTCTTGGTTTTGTAATTTTTTGAATATCTATTTTTTTTCTATATTTTTAAATTTTTTATTTGAATCATGTCACAACTAACCTATGCTCACATCAAGGGGATGCCCAAATGAAGGTCATGGATCAATCTAAGTGAATGTCACATGCCACAAGCAAGAAGTAAAATATATATCCTTGTTTCAATTGGAAAAATGTGTAGACACCGAAATCGTGTCGACTCCCCTGGTCATTCCCCGTCTTATTCTTCTTCGCCTATTTAACCCTTGTCGATCACTTGTTCCACCAACCTTGACCCTGGCAGCATGTAAAAATGAGCACAGAGCTAAAGCTAGACTCTATCCCCATTATGCATCTGCCGACGACGGTCTTTACCCGGCCGATGTCGCCGACGTCGGTCAACTATCGACCGACGTCGGCAATCCTGCCGACGTCGGTCACCTTGCCGTTATCCGTTACCAATTATCATTCAGTTTCCTGAAATGGTTGACGAACCATCTCTGGAACCGTCTCTCGCCTTCATCAACCTCCGCCAACCATTCGAGACCCGACCCCGAACGCTATTCAACCATTCGAGACCCGATCCCCGAACGCTATTCGAAACGCTGATCAATCGAACCCCGAGCAATCATCAACCTGCGAACTCCGACATCAACATTCTCGTGATCAACACTCTCGGCATCAACCAATCTGCATTCAATCCGGCACTACATAGACAACTCTAACTATGGCTCTCATCGCGTCTTCTGGCAGGTAAGTATTTATTCTGTTTATTTTATTTCTTCCTTGGTTATTCTTTATCAGTTCTGTCATCCCGATTCTTCAAACCCCCAGACTCTGTTCAGACCTCATCCTGACCTTGCCCAGACCTTGTCCCGACTCTGTTCAGACCCGACCAGACCCTGTCCCGACTCTCTCGAACTTTGCCTAGACCCTGTCCCGACTCTCTCAGACCTTGCCCAGACCCTGTCCCGACTCTCTCAGACCCTGTCCCGAACCTATTCAGACTTTTCCAGAACCTGCCCCTACCGACGCCGGTCACTACCCCGACCGACGACGGCACCTTAACCAACGTCGGCACCTTCCCTAACCGACGCCGGCACCATAGAGACTGACGCCGGCGACTGTGCAGAACAGTGCTGCATATCAGGTACGCACTTTTATTTTCTGTCATTTATTTCT
Source organism: Torreya grandis (assembly GCA_037957365.1). NCBI lineage: Eukaryota > Viridiplantae > Streptophyta > Pinopsida > Cupressales > Taxaceae > Torreya > Torreya grandis. Next base: position 90,335 of record JARHVA010005286.1, on the reverse strand, counting down.
ATCATTATTATCTACTTTCGTCCAATATTCTGCTTTTTTATCAGTGGGTTGATATCCTTCTAGGAAGTCTTCGTACTTCCAGGATCGGGCGTTCGCCTGACAGCCCACCATATCTTTGACTAACATTTTTCTGTGTTTTAGCCTTTTCTTCACAGGTGTCATTCCTCCACAACAAAAGCGGAGAATCTTTCAACATCTGATTTCGGTGCACACGACTTTATCAGGTACTTCTAGCCTTGACCATTTCCTTAGTTTCTTTATTTCTTCTTTTGAATGTAGAAAGCAATTTTGCATAGAAACAAAATGATCATGCATTTTTAAATATCCAACATCATCATCATATTAAATATGATAATGTATGTACCACATATATTTAATAACCATAATAATCTATGGACTCCTTTATATGTTATGTGAATACATTAGTATCCTTTATTCAAAACACTCACAATGTCTATGTGAAACTATCATAAGATGTGATGGACTGAGTAATGTATGTTGAACTCAAATAAATAATTAATGTAATGGACATTAAAGAATCGATCATTGAGTAAATTCAATCACTTGACTTTGATTAGCCTTCATAGTTTGAACTTGTTCAAGTTTTACGATAGACTGATATGGATATGGCTATGAAAATGTGTCAAGATAGATGGGGTACTCATATGGAAAACATAAAGTTATAAAAAATCAATTTTTATAGATATACTTCAAGCATAAATTTACTAAATATGGAACTACATCTATTTTATGTATCTATGTATGTTCTAATAGAATTTCAAATACACTAGTGTTGGTAAAAACTAATAACCAAGTAATAATAGTTATAGGTCCTACCATAAATGTTAACACAATTTTCCTAAGATGATTTTTTCATTCCCCATCTAAATATTTTACCTTTTTTTTATGAAATCTCCTTTGGTCCTATGTTCTGACATATATTTCCTTTCCCTTCCATCCAAACCCTAGTTTTAATTTTTACCACAAGATGACACTTTAAAAATGGGTTGTTATTTTAGTTTATGTAGTCCCAAAGACTCCCCACTAAATGGTTGTGAATTTACTATTTTCTAATACTTCAAAGAGACTCAAATGCCATGTAGTTATCCCACTTGTATGTGTGTGAAACATCATACTCAATCTACAATATAATGTATGTGTTTGTCTTTCAACACTTGAAACCATGCAACTTTAAATTTTATATGTGTTTAGACTTGGCTCTAGGTATACTCCTTTAATGTTTGTATATGTGTACACTCTTTTGATAATGTATTAATACAATTTTAATTGATTCCTCAAGTTTTTTAAGACTTTCCAAGATGTGTATAACCTTAAGAAATATTTTTATTTATAGCTGAATTTTCATTATTTACTACTATGATAGATCCATGAAGTGTGTATAGGTAAGCCTAATGGAGACTTCCCAATTTCAAAAATAAACATTGAGTTTTCCCTAGAAACTATCGATATAGACAAACACCTATGATAATTGTAACTATATAGCCATTATCAATATTATTCTAGGAGTGTAAATTGGTGATCTGAGATATGAAGAATGTCTATTTAGGATTATATAAGGTTCTTATGTGTAATATTCTAATATTAAATTTGTGTATTTGGATAATATATTTTACTAAGACAACAAGTGATTAGATAGATGGATGGAAAGTGTGCACAAGAGTCAAATATGTACATAATCTTCAAGTATATCAAAGAATGCCAAAGTTGATTTTTCCAAAATGTATAATATTAAGTTTAGGCGTCTAAATAAGGATAGAACTTTTCACTCACTAAAACATTCCCCTAGTATAGGCATGCACCAAATGTAATGATTCCCTCAGATGTATAAATGATTAATTTTAAATAAATCTTATGTCAATAATCACATGTATCTTACATTTAACTTAAATAATACCATGAGGAACATGTGCATTAAAAATGTATATGTAAACCTCTAACAATATTAGATATGAATATTATTATGGAAGTAGAAGGAGACCATGACGGCTGTGAGTGGTGGAGCCATGAATGCCTACCCAGCTGAAGCCACGAGGGGAGATTGCTCGGTGCCCAAGAGGAGCCTGCATGAGGGAGAAACATTTTATGTTAGTGAACAGACCAAGCTTAACAAAATCAATGAATGTCTACCACGGAGTCAAGACCAACCTATACTGGTCATTCCTACAATGGTAGTTCAGGAGGATGTCGATTACTTAGCGTCCCATGCATTAATCTACAAATTCTTGGACATTCAAATTTCTCTGTTGGCCCTGGAAGCCTAGATTCAGAGGTCATGGCAGATAAAAGGAGACTTAGACATTATGCTGGCTGGCAACAGCTATTTTATGGTAAATTTCTCATCTATTTTTGACTAAAATAGGGTCTTTGAGGGAGGCCCATATTTTTATGACCGTATTGGCCTCTTCATCAAACCCTAGCATGTAGGGTTTAATTTTGTAGAGGATCTTCCGTCTTGTGTCCCTGTCTGGGTTCGCCTCCCGTGACTCCCTCTAGAATTTTGGTGGGAGGATATCTTGCACCAAATTGCTGCCATGCTTGGAACTCTAACCGAATAGCGCACCAGTCACTAGACAAAAAGGTTATTTCTTATGCCTGTATTTGTGTTGAAATTGACTTAAATAATCCTTTGCTAGATTCTATGGAGATTTGCCTGGGTTCTTCTTCTTGGATTCAATAAATAGACTACGAAGCTATTCCTTTTCGATGCAAAATATGACATGTGTATGGGCACCTACACCATCAATGCCCTCAAGCTCTTAGAGGGTATGGCACACCTGATGAATCTACTGCTCCTCAGACAGATAGAGATAGTAGGAGGAATGGTCAATTGGTGTATAATGGAATGGGCTACAACCATTATGATAGAGCAGCCAAAGGGAAAGCCCCTTCGGTAGCTCTAAATGCATGATAAGGCCCCTCTAACTACTTAGCTCTTGACAAGGATGGTTTTATCCTAGTCTGACACCATGTGAAAGGGCGTCGTCAGAAACGAGGTCCTCTTGATAGGCAATCAGAGTCTGGATTTAACCGATTTGAGACACTTGATAATATGGTCATTGAAGATGGTATTCCACTAGTAGAGCAAGGAGGGGATTCTGGCTTAGAAGAGAAGAATTCATTGCTCAATGACTCTCAAGGCATTATGGTACAACAACACCCATAGATTAATCTTGAGCCTGAATTGGATGCTCCCATGGTTCTACCGGGCTCACAAGACAATGATACTAGCTGGGCTAATTTGGTTAAAGAAGGGGGTACCTCCAGTAAAGAAAAAGGGACACTTCCAGCCCTGGGGTTAATGCAACAGCCGTTTAAAAAAAATTCCTTCTTTACTCCTTCCAAAGTAGGGCATAGGAAGGACCAAGACAGAATTAAAATTACAGGTGATTTACTAGTAGAATCAGGGGTTGTGAAAACCTTGGATGAAAATTTCTCCCCTTATACTCAATGATTATTCTCTCATGGAATGTGAGGGGCCTAAATAGCACCCCCAGACAAAAAGCTATTTAGAGGATGGTGTTTGCTCATTCTCCAAACATTCTTTATATCCAAGAGACCAAGTTAATTATGGATTTCCTACTTACTTGTGTCTCTAACTTTTGGTATCCAAGCCAATGTCAGTGTGTTGGTGCTTTAGGGAGCTCAGGGGGTCTAGCCATGTGCTGGGATCCTGGAAAGATCACTCCACTTCACTGGATATCTTGGTTCTCAGCTCTCACAATGGTTGCTTCATCTTTGGAAATTGGAGAACTGATTCTGGTTATTGTAATTTATGCTCCTACTAATCTCCCTGGTTAGATCAAGCTCTGGGAGCACATCAGGTTTTTCAGAAGCTATCACCCCTTCCTACCTTTGATTATGACAGGCAATTTTAATGATGTTCTTAGTCTGGAAGAGAAGAGAGGTGGCTCCACTCATCTAGGCCCCTCCTTGAAGCTTTTCCATCAAAATATAGATCTATTGCACCTCTCTAATGTTAAGCCTTTTAATGGGCTCTATACTTAGAACAATAGGAGAACAGGTGAGGCTACCATCTCTGAATGCCTAGATAGATTCCTAATATCCTGCTTTTGGTGATCTATCTCCTTTTCCCTTGTTTCATAAATTCTTGATTGGAAGGGGTCTAACCACTAGCCTATTAAGCTTTCCACCAATCATATTTCCACCCCCAAGTGGTCACCATTTAGATTTTAGCTGATGTGGCTCCCGGACTCTTCCCTTCGTGACCTCATGACTAGCTGGTGGAGACAGGGTGGCCCTGCTTATGGTACGGCTATGTTCTCCTTTACTAAAAAATTGTAGTATGTCAAAATAAAGTTAAAATACTAGAATAAGAATAGTTTTGGAAATATTCAAGCTATGAGAAAGAACACCCAAGATTAATTAGATGTTATTACCTGACAGATTAGAGATCATGGCTTGATAGAAGTTCTGTGCATTGCTAAATCCCAAGCATCTATTACTCTAGCTGAGTGGGAATTATGGGAGGAAATTTTCTAGAAATAGAAGGCTCATATTGACTAGCTCTAGGAAGGGGACAAGAATACTGCTTTCTTCCACAAATCTGTTCAAGGGTGCCACAATAAGAATGTCATCATGTCTTTGGAAACTCGAGATGGGACAAGGCTGTCCTCTTCTCATGCTATATCCAGGGAGGTCGTATGGTTTTATTCGGCCCTTTTCTTAGAGGACCTACCTCATGATGAGCTTGCAAAAAACACAGTCCTATCAAGTATTCCCTCGGTGGTGACTGTAGAAATGAACAACTCTCTTCTACGGCTAGTTGGTATAGAGGAACTGGAAGAGGTGGTTTTTAGTTTGCAGAAGGGCAAGGCCCCAGGGCTTGATGGGTTTCTAGCAGATTTTTTTCAGGAGTTTTGGGATATTATCAAGCAGGACCTTCTAGATGTGGTGCAAGATTTTTACTCCATCAAGGAAATGCTTTGTGCACTAAATGCTACCTTCTTAATTCTAATCTCAAAAAAGGAGCAGGCCAATCGGCTGGACTGCTTTAGACCCATAGCATTATGCAACATGGCCTATAAAATCATTACCAAGCTTCTTGCAGAAAGACTCAAGGGCTACCTCCCCATGGTTATCTCTAAGGAACAAGGGGGTTTTGTTGCTGGTAAGCAAATTCTGGATGGAGTGGTGATTACTCTCGAAGCTATTCACTCTATGAGTATTTCTCAGGAGCGTGCCATGGTCATGAAGCTTGATATGGCTAAGGCTTATGACAGAGTCAGCTGGGGATTCTTGTAGAAGGTCCTTGTGGCATTTGGTTTTAGTTTAGCTTGGGTCTGATGGGTGTTAATCTATGTCATAATGCCCTCCTTCTCATTCCTTATTAACGGTGAACCCACGAAGCTTTTTGGGGCTTCAAGAGGGCTGTGGCAAGGGGATCCGCTTTCTCCTTACTTGTTTATCATCTTGGCTAAAGGGTTGGGGAGACTTATTAAGCTTTAGGTTGCTCAGAACACATTTTAAGGATGGCAATGGGGGAATGGATTGCCAACTTTATCCCACCTCTAGTTCGTTGATGATACTGCCTTGGCAGGGAGAGCACGGATTTGTGAAGCGATAGCATTTCAGCATACTTTAAACACTTATGTGGCCACTTCAAGCCAAAAAATTAATGATCACAAGTCCTCTATTTTCTTCTTCAACACCCCTGAGCTCATCCAGCAGAGGATTGCTAATATTTTGAGGTTTTAGATTCAGGCTCTTCCTCTCATGTACCTAGGGATCCCCATTATGGTGGGAAGGCAACCCAGGCTTTTTTGGTAGAGCATTCTTGATAAACTCGAACAAAAAGTTACTCATTGGACTCACAGATGGCTTTCTAGTGCCAGAAGGGTGACACTCTTGCAATCAGTGATTTAGGCTCTTCCTATATATCAAAGCATGGTTTAGGCTTCCCCAGTTTATTTCCTCAAGGAATTTGATGCTCTTGCTCACCAATTTCTCTAGAGTGGGAATTTGCAGAACTCCAAATGGAGCCTCATTAACTAGGACACGGTTTGCAAGCCCAAAAAAGAGGGTGGCCTTGGCCTTCGATCAACAATTTTATGCAGCCAGGCACTTGCTGCCAAGTTGTACTAGTGGTGGTGCTCTAGCCCATCGCACCTCTGGGCCCATATCTTGTATCACAAATATTTTTTGGGAGTTGAGCCCCCTGATATATCTAGGCTTCTAGTAGAGGGGTGAGGGTCTATGGTGTGGAATACACTCAAGCTTAGTGCCCAATTGGTAAAATGCAGCCTCTTTTGGATTTGCAATAGTGGTAGAATGTCTCTCTTTTGGAATGATTCTTGGGACGGATCACCTCCTCTCCTGTCCACTCATCCACATTTGCAAGATCTTTGCAAATCCTTTCACTCTACTAGGTGGAACACAGTGGCTCAGTATAAAGAGGCTTTTAATCTAGGTATGCTTATTGGCTATCGTTGGAAGAACTCCTCCGACTGGTCATCAGGGGGCACTGCTAAAGATCAGATGGAGTTATCTCAGATTCTTGCTTCTAGGAGATGCAACTTTCTACAGGATTAGGACATTCTGGCCTGGGGAGGAGAGCTAGCTAGGAAATATTCAGTGTCTTCAGGGTACATTTCCTTGACCAAGTAGCTATTTGGTGATGTGGAAGTTTCATGGTGGAAGAAAGTGTGGAACCACTTCTCTTGGCCCAAATGCAATTTTTTTCTCTAGACCTTGGTTTACAATAGATGCCTCACTTGGGAGAATCTCTGTAAATGAGGCTTCTAAGGTCTATCGATGTGTGTGTTATGCCGTAATAGCCAGGAGACTATTTCTCATTTGTTTTTCCAATGTCCCTTCACCAAACAGATTTGGCACCTTTGGTGGAGTGTCTAGGGATGTTCCTGCTGGCGCACTTCCTCATTATCAAAATTTTTGGAGTGCTTGGGCCACCCTCCCTCAAAGGCACCTTTTCTCAAGATTTCTTGGGTCATTGGCCCCTCTTTCATTTTATGGCAGATATGGCTTGAACGAAATAGGAATATTTTTTAGGGCACCTACTTGAAGCTCAAACACATGTGGGTGAAGATTCTTACCGTGCTCTAAGAAACTCTACATGCCAAGTTCAAAATTGGGGAGAGTCTGGCCCCAGATGATGATATTGTGTTCATCAGGCTCTCTCTTGCTCTCCCATGTGACACCCTCTCTTCTCCACACTCATGCCCAGTGAAAAGGAATCGATGGAAATTACAATTGATTAGCCATCAGGGTCACTGGACTCCACCACCACTTGGTGTTCTTAAAGTAAACACTGACGATTCTTCACGTGGCAATCTTGGAGCTACAGGGATTGGGGGAGTGGGGCACGACAGCTTGGGTAATCTATAGTTCTATTTTTATATCCACAAAGTTTTTTACACCAATAATCTCATGGAAGCCACTGCGATCTTAGAGGTGGTGCAGCACTCCTGTCAGCTTGGATGGAGGAAGCTTATTTGTGAATCGGATTCACAAGTGATTGTCAACCTTTTGAATAATTGAAATATAGAAAATGTTGAGTGGCACTTGGCCACAGTGGTTTAACATACCGTACAACTAAGTACATCTTTTGATTTTGTTTCTTTTGTGCATATCCCACGTGAGAGGAATGGTGCGGCTGATTGTTTGGCCAAGTGGGCGGCTGAGCAAGGTTCACCCTAGAGCGTTGTTGATTACATGATGCTTCCCCTAAACTTATTATAGAACTTGTTCCAGCTTATTGACCATGATAAAGGTTTGTAATTTTCTCTATTTTATGTTTCATCTTCAATAAAAATTTTAACCTTTTAGTAAAAAAAATATTAGATATGAATGATATGTAACAATGTGATACTACATAACCCTCAATCATAAAGGGAAAAAATGTATTTTTATATTTTATACATTTTATAAAATTAAAACCAATAAAGATACAAGCTAAGAGGCAAAATCAAAAATAATAAAGGAGAGAATAATCAAGCAATATATAAACAAAGAGATGATATAAAAATGGATCAAGAAATAATCGAAGAGGAACAAATCAAGAGGAACAAATAATACAAAAATTAATGAAAAAAGAAAAAATCCAAGGGGTGAAATAAATATAAATTAAGAAAAGGAGGATCCCTACTAACCTATAGTGTTTGTAAAAATTTAGGAGTGGAATGCCTTGATATATGTGTGCTTATATATTTTAAAAGTTTGTGTAGGCTTTTGAAATGGAAACAATAATTAAAGGGAAGGTACAAAGAAACAATGCAATCAAAATAAATTAAGGGTATAGAAGAGTTACATATCAAATAAAAACATGAAATAATGTAATTTTAACATTCAAGCAAGATAGAAGAATCAAGAAGCAAAAAATATGTTAAAAGAGGAAAGTAATGTAAAACTATTAGGAATAATGATTAACCCAAAATCCATACACAAAGTGAGAGAAAGAAATAACTAAATAGGTAAAAATGTAAGAAAGATATAAATATAAGTTATGTTTAGTATATTATTTTGATGAAGGACATGAGATAGGCTAGTAATGTTGACTAATATTCCCATATAAATTTCCATAATAAGATACCAAATTATCTTCATGATCACAATCTACAAATCCGATAGACCATAAATCTAAGGAGTCAAATGTGTCACTAGTATTATTCAAAATGTAATCATGAACTGTATAGTTTCCTAAATCATTGTCACTAATAATGCAATCATTATTTTGGAAATTAACTACAATTTGATTTATCCTCTTATAAATAAGCACTTTGTTTGGATCATGTATTTGAAACCTTTCTAGGTGCTTTATCTTTAATAAATGAAAGAGGTTGACATAAGAATATCTTAGTGTGTGGATGATTATGTAGTTTAAATTTAGGTAATTACTATTAAGTTTGTAAGATTTTTTTGTTTAGGTATAACTTTGGATAATACCTCATGTTTAATTTGGATTAGTGACTCATAAGATGTGCCTCAAATACTAATGACGTTTTTATCATTCAAAAAATTTAAGCATTGATGTAATGTGTATGTGATTTCTCTCATTTGATTAATCCAAGGTCATCTAATTAATTTATCATATGTCATGTTATCTGAAAAAACATGAAACCACACTAGAAACATATTAGGACATAGGATGAGAGGTATATACTCATACACCTAATATTTATTCACATAATGCCATCATAATCATTTCTAACATTGGTTTCACCATCTAAACCATCTTTAATATATCCTCTTAAAGTAATAAATTACATTTGGCATATGTTTAAACTTGAATTGTTATTGACCATAGTGATTTTTGTTAAATTTGAATGTGAATCTATGACATATCATGTGAATAATGGTAAATTGTTATAATCATATATTAGACTCTCATGGTCATATAATGTAATATAATAAACTTATTTGCATGAATTTATGACCACTCCTATAAAACCACCTAAGATGTGAGCATTTGGAATTGATGGTTGTTGTTTAGGAGCTATCATATGAACATTACATTTATTTTTAGCTTCATGATTGGGAAGTGGATTATTAAATAATATAAAGTGTTTATTTTTTTATGCAATTGATTCATTCAATGTATTATTGTGTCATTTCACTTGAATGACATTACTATCAATTAAATATAAAGTCTTGTGTCTCAATGAAAAATATCTATTAGTAGTATGATCCAAATCTCTATGATAATAAAAATATGTATTCATGTCACAATTATTAGGTAAATTTTAAAATTATTAAAACTCATATTTTGAAGGTAAAAATATCATATTACATTCAAGAAATCATTTAAGCACTTTGTGAGGACTCTCAACTAAATGAGTAAATTATTTTCACTATCGAGAAAGAAGGACAAGCATGTCAAGTGGTTGACATTTTATTTTAACTACATTCTTGGTCTCATTTTTTATTTGAAAAGTATTAGTATCATTAGTATTAACATTGAATATTTATTTACCTTGATATTTATCTCCACTAGAGGTAGGGGCACTAGTCCCATATTGGAGCATATTGGACTCTATATGCTTGATATCTTAGTTCCTAACTATATAAAGTTCATCAAAAACCTAATATGTATTACAATTTACTTTTTATTTGATACATTAAATAAAACTTTGAGATAAAATACTTTGTAATTCATTATCAGTTAATTTTTGAGACATATTTGTACGCATTGTTTGAAATTTAATAACATACCCACTACTAGTCTCATTAGGTCCTTACTTAATTTGTGAAAGATAAGAAAAATGATATTTTGGATAATCTAGATGGAAAAATGAGATAAGAAACTATCATCCAAAGAATTAAAATAATGTACAAAACCTTATGGTAAGGCATAATCCTTAAGACTTTGAAGAAAGAGATTATTCAATGATATATCATGTTTTATAAATTCAAGACATGAAATGTATAATGATTTGATGTGTTGAGTAAGGGTAAATCTTTAAATTTACTAATTTAAAATTATTTATAATGAAACTATTGGAAAAAGATATATAAGGACCTCATAAGCCAATGGATTGAGCAAAATATCATTATAAATCATGACATGGTTTCATCTTTGAGATCTTTGTGAAAGTTTTTGAATTTGTGCTTTCACATGTTGAATAATTTTTATAAGAAATGTACATTAATAATTATAATTAACATGTGTATGGATAAAAACCCTCTTGTTTTGATAAATACATGACCAAATAATTAATATTGATAAGTAGGTTAGTAAGGTTGAAAAATAGTAAAAGGCATAAAATAAGAATTATTCCTCAAAGGAATAGTCATAAAAACATAAATAAAATTACTAGGAAGAGGAACAAGCATAGAATAAATATTTTTTAGTAGCTTTGGTACCTAATGTAAAACAAGAACCTATAATAGGTGGAATAGAAATATTCAAAAAAAAATTGGAACATGTACTTTCTTAGATACAATTTTTCCTTATCCAATTTTTTCCTTTGTATTTCATTTAAGATAAGTAACATGTCATCCAATTATTTAGGATGATCCTTAATAATTTATCTACAGTGAATGATTCATTTTACTTTTCCCTTACCTACTTCTTTATTTTCTATGTTTTGATATCCAGTAGCACTATTATCATTTTTAGATTATCATACATAGCATGATCATCAAAAGCATTTCAATCATTCAAATCATGTGCTTTGTCATCATAAATATAAGGATTAAATTTAATTAATGTTCACCATTTTATTTTTCAAACAAGCATGAGTAGAAATAAAAATAATATTAACCAAATAAATATGTCTACCAATGAGTACTCGATCACCCACATTTATTGGGAGGGTAACATATTTATTGATGTGTTTTTAAACATGGGAGTATTTAACCTAGATTTATCCACATGGATAGGACCCTCTAAGATCACCACCCCCACCCTATATCTCTCCCCTTATCCCTAATTATTTGCATTTTGAAGCCTTTCAATCTAGAAGTAGAGACACATGTGTAGAGGGTGATCATGCCTAGGGAAAGATAGAGTCACACTATGTGTCATTATTATGAAAATAAACTCAAATTTAGGGACAAAGTATGTCATTTCAAAAATATTCTCAATAACATTAGTTAGATAAAAAAAAAAAAAAAAAAGCCTGAACTACTATTCGACTATCTATAACTTTCAACACTCAATCCAAAGGAAGAATAATTTCATGGGGGAGATAAGGATCAATGTGAACCCATTTCTTATGTAGAATTCCATTAAAATTTTAAAGTATAAATAAAGCTAAAAAAATGATAACTTACTAAATTTATTCTCTAAATTTAATGTCATGATGAACTATTAGCAAGGGATTTTGTTATGGGTTAGAAAAAACATCAAGTTACCTTCAGGGGTATTAGGGTCGAAGTCATGAAATAACTAGTCTAGGATGTCATTGGAAGTTTCTTTGAAGGTACCAAGGCCTTTAAGGACAAAATGTATAATTAGGAACTTATGCAAGCATTTTTTGAGATGGATTCCCTATTTCAAACTAAGAAAAATATTTCTAGGGACCAACCTTTTGAGGTGATGGCTTAATATATGCCTTTAGGTAAAGCATTATCTGACCCTAGAAGGAAAGTTTAAACATATATTCTCACATAATTTGTTTCTATTAAATTATTTCAAATATCTTTGTATAATCTTACCATACTACCTTCCTATGTCATTGGAATCCTCTGTTTTATCCTTAAAATATAAATCCTCTTCTGATTTAATCCACCAAGGGTTGTTTTTTATACTTACCAAAAGAGGGATACTTATGAGGAACATTGAGATTAATCTTAGGATAGTATCAAAGGTAAGATATCTAGGTAGGCTCAAGATAACTTGGTTGATGATAGTAAGGATGAATATTCTCCTTCCCCCTGCTTAGTTCATCACCCTCGGGTGGTTAGGAAGAAGGAAAAAAGGAAGTCATGTGACTCTCCTCCCCTAGAAAATAGTACAAGTGTTAGAATAAATTTACCATAGTAATTTTTTTGTATAAGTGAGTTTGTTAATTTATAAAATAACCCATATAGTTTTTTTTTAGTATTGTTAGTTTTTAAAACTAAGTAAAATAATTCTCTTATGAACCTATTCCATAATTTAGAAGATTACAGATTATATTTTGGTTATATGCTCATCATATTTTATAAGACTATTATGAGCATATGTAGGCTTATATATACAGCTCTATAATACTAATTCTATAAGATCAATAAATATTGTCATATTTATGCTCAGATTTGGTATCATAGTCGAGCATTTATAGAGCAAGACTCTATCAAAATTTATTTTGTGCAAGTTAGATTGCACTTATAGAGATTTTGGTGTTTTTGGTATCTTTGAAGCCAAGAAATTTAAGCTATTTATATTAGTTTTATTTCATAACTATCCATACACACTCTAAAAAAATTAAATTATAGCTACATTAGATAAAATGGTCATTGTACCTCATTTTGGGATCCTGAAACTTGTTGCAGTTGTTTGGAACAATTTTATGACTTGCAGACCAAACTTTTGACTTTACGAACCATACAAAGTGAATTTTTGAAATATGATTTTTTTAGACTATTGTTTATTTCTTTCTAGACCATATCAAATCCTTTTGTACATGTGCACATTTCCATATAGCAAATTAGGAGCTTTAAAGTTGGTATAGTCTTTTAGAGCAGATTTTTAATAAGCAAATCAATGTTTGGCCATTAAAAACCATACAGACCTACAATTATAGATTTGATTACTAGAGAGAGTTATATGTTGTGATATATTCACTATGAAAGTTTTACATACACCTCAAATTAATGTTTTATATCTATTTACCATTATCCAAGTTGACATTTTGGCCTAATATTACAAAGTGGAGCACAAAAAGATGTTTGAGATGATTTTGTCTACCATATAATCAAATCCTTGGTGGTTTCAACCTAAAAGGTGTGATTTTACTAATTTTATATAAGTTTTGTCCTTATTAAATCTGAAATGTTGCATAAAGGAATTAGTAGGTTGACTTTTTTGTTAAAATCTAGACAAGTGGAAGTTCTAGAGTTCAAATCACCAAAAATCTCTTTTTAGTCAAATTTGTACTATAACAAAAAGACAATACCATAAAAGACAAAACTAAAAAAGGACAAAAATTGGAGGGATTATTTTAATTATTTTCATTTATGGAATTGTATTTTCCAATTTATGTACTTGTAAATTATAAATTATAAGAATTTTTAAAAAAAAATTATGGCAAATCAAATCAAATCTATGAGAAAAAAGGAGATTGTTAAATCTCATTCATAGTGTTTGATATCAATGATGCCTTTGGTTCACATTTATGGTTAATGCCATCATGATTTGAAATATTAAATTTATATCATAACATAACTATAATAATTATGTATGGGCTTTGACCCTTTAAATCATTAGGGAGTAATACAGTTCAAATATTTCCATAAACCATTCCTTTGTTACCCATTCATTATTATCGATAGACGTAAATCCTAAGAGTCAGAATTTCCAAGTATATAGGGAAGTTACACCCACGTATGTATAATTCCTTCTAAGTAGGTGTTAATGATAAAATGAATATTTTTCGTGTAATGTCTATGTACCTAGTACCATTATGCTCTCACGTACATTAAAGTCTCTTTCATGTATTGATGAGTATATAGAAAGGATGAGCTCTTATAGTACCAATAGATATATAAGCAGGTGAGCATGTAGAGAGGTTTGGTATATTTGTCTCATAGTATACGGAAAGGGGAACCTTTTGGAGTTATAAGGTACCAATCCATCTCTTTTATATATTTTGATTAGATTTACACACATGGACATAAATGTAATGTGTTTTATTCTTCAAAACACTTAACTTCATCAAGGTGGAAACTATGTTATATGAAAAACTAAGGTTCAAAACCACTTGAAATTTTAGAATATATGGATAGTTGTTGATGTCACATGGACCCAACATTATATTTATGTTAATCAGTAGTGTAAATATGACAAATCCAATCAGAAGGCTAGATTTATAATCATGTTCAGAGTCTTGAATAAAGTACAACCTCATATCCATAATGTCACTACAACATAATATGCTTGGAATAATCTTTAAATAGTCTTTGAGGTAAATAATTAAAACTAGATTCTTCATTTATAAAGATAAATACATAGTCTAAAGTTGAAATCTAAATAAAAAGTGGAGGATTTTATTCATGAGTTACAACCTTGCAGGCTTCACTTAAAGCATTGGGTGAACTAGTGAAATATAACTCTTTGGTTCCTATTATCCTTAGAGCTCTACCCCCTACATATAAATTTTTGTGACCATATTAAATATCATAATTTAAAAACCATCCTTTGTCTCCTTATTTAACATGTTGTAGTAGGAACAAGCCATGAAAAATATAGAGGAACCTGATGAAGAGAATGCACTTTCATTCTCTCAAAAAGGGAAGAAGCCCATGAGTAATTCTAAATATAACCTTAAGCATAACAATCAACAACACCATCAAGGGAACAAATCCCATTCATAAAATATTTGTCTTATTTGTGGAAATAAAAGACATGAACTAAAACATTAATAGTATAATATATTCACACAAGACTCATCCAGTAAGAATCCCACTTCACATAATCCACCTCGATCATTAAAGACTAAAACCCATTCCAAAAAGTATTGGAAGAAGAAAAAAAACATGGGAATGTTGTTGAGGATGATCACTCTTCATAATATGATCACATCTTTAATACACAGACACATGAGGAACCTCTTTCTTCAAAATCCATCTAGTATGTTTATTTTAGTACCACAAGGCACATGATAAGATACAAATAATGGTTTTCCACTTTACACAATTAGGATCTTGGGGTAATATTTATTTTGGTGATGACTCATCATACACTATTCATGGTAAAGGTGATGTTTCTCTATAGCTTGGTAAATTAACTACCATAATCATAGATGTCTTGTATGTTCCAAGACTTACTAAGAAATTATTGTCTGTAATCAACTTCTTGATCAGATCTCAAATTTGAGTTTGATCAAAACCATGGTGATAAGTTTTGCCTTGTCAATAACAAGTCTTGAGACTCTAAAAATATTCCATAAGATTTAAAAATAGGTAAGATGTTTTAGCTTGATCTTGTCCACACTAACCTTTAGGCACTTGTTGTGAAGGGTATAAATAAATATCAGTTATGGCACAAAATATATCATCACTCAAGTTATGGGTATTTTCTTACATTAATCAAACACAACATGGTGAGAGGTCTTTCCATAATCAAATAATCTTTTGAAATATATTCTAGTTTCTTAGCTAGTAAATAATGAAGAGCTCATTTTGACAAAAATGGATAATGGTATTTTGATCCACTAGATCTAGTACACACTGATATGTGTAGACCTATGACTTCTATCCTAAAAGGATATATATATTTCCAACTCTTTGTTTATGATCATTATTTTAAGATGTGGGTGTCTTTGTTGAAGACTAAGGATCAAGAATTTAAAGCCTTCAAATATTTTAAGGCCTTTTTTGAAAATAAAATTGGTCACAAAATCAAGGCCCTCGACTCAGATCATGGGGGGAATACACTAGTAAAAATTTTAGTACATACCTTGCAAATCATGGAATACATTATCAATACACTAATCCTTATACAACATATAATAATGGTGTTACATAGAGGCATAACCATTTAATTGTAGAGATGTTTCAAATCATGGTTTAGGATGCACAAATATTTTATTCATATTGGGCAAAGTGTGTATGATAGTTGTCTACCTGTTAAATAGGTCACCCACCAAATCTCTTAATGGAATTACACCACAGGAAGCATTGACTGGGATGAAGTCAAAATTCTCTCATATTTTAGTTTTTTGGTCTCAAGGAAAACATTCATGTCCCAAAGAATAAAATAAATAAATTTAATAAGAAAAATCATGAATGTATTTTTATGGAATATACTAATGAGTCGAAGGCATATCAGTTCATTGATCTAAAGATTATAAAGATATTTATCAGTAACAATGTAATGTTTGATGAGAAAGGTGAAATCAGTTCATATTCCACATATACATATGATATAGGCACTAGATATGTATATTTTCTAGATGAAAATAGTTGTGATGGTAAGTCAGAAGCTCCATCACCACCAACTACTACTCAATGTATGCCTGAGTGGTATATGAATACAATTTGAATTGAAAAACTAGATGGACCCCAAAACACTTTATCCATAAGATTGAGGACTCATAGTATGGCTCATGTAGATGTAAATTTTTCCTTAATGAACATTTTTTCAAAAACATTCAAGCCCTCTATAGTCTTTGAAGAGCTAGAGTCCAAACCTTGGAAAGATGCCATGGATGTATAATATTAGTCTCTCATGAGGAATGACACATGGAAACTTTTTGATCTTCCAATAGGGAAGAAACCTATCAGATACAAATGTATATTTAAGACCAAATTCAAATTAGATGGTAGTATAGACAAGCACAAGATAAGACTTGTAGCAAAGGGCTATGTAAAGAAATAAGGTATAGACTATGAGGAAACTTTTACTCCCATAAATAAGATAAAGATAATCAAAATGATCTTTGTAATGGCTACACAATTTGGATGGAACATTCATCAGATGAACATTAAAATTTCCTTCTTAAATGGAAATCCATAGGAAGAGGTCTACATGACTGAACTAGAATGTTATGTCACACCAAGGTAAGAGTAGAAGGTGTGTAGACTCATAAAATATATGTATGGTCTCAAACAAGCTCTTAGAGCCTAATATATAAAAAATGATGAGAAACTCATGAAGCATGGATTTCAGAGGAATCCATATGATCATAATATCTACCTCAAAAATTAAGGGGAGATTGTTTTTTATTGAGTTTAAAGGTGGGGATTTTTTTAAACTAAGAACCCCAATCCCTATAAAGAGTACAACAACAAAAGAGAACAAAAACTAAGACCCCAAGCAAAATAAAATTAGATAGTCATAGTAACAACTAAAATACTATTGAGATACAACTTAGAAATAGCTTAAGTAACACCAAAGACAAAAAAAACATCTAGAAAGGAACTAAAATCCTTTTACATGTCCAAGTTTCCTATGACATCCTCCTATCAGGTTTTAGGTTTGAGTAAATCTGAAGAAGAAACTTTTCCTTATCTATGTCTTTAGATCATTCACTATATTTAATTTGATTTCCCTTGAACTTATAATATGTCCTCATATCAAACAATTCTCCCATGTGAACTCTTAAAGTTTCCACATTCTAAATTCCTTCATGCATGGTAGCCTTATTGTAATTAACTAAATAGTTGATGATGTTTTTAAGTTTGTCATTTTTACATTTTAGATAACCAACCCTATCTTTGAGCCTTTGAATTTGAATGTGGTGATCATTATCATCCTATTTTAGTGTCAATATAACATTTTCCTATTGGATCATTTTCATTTTTCCTTTAAGCTCAAACAATTCCCTCATAAACCACCTCATTATATATTTTTGCAAATTTAATTCTTCGTTAATTTTTATTTTTATTGAGGGAGATTGTTGTTATTATTTTTTATGTCAACTATTCAGTCATCACTAGAATCTTAGTGAAGATTAATGATGAAACAAATAAATATCTCAATCAATCATTTGACATGATAGATCTCAGGCTACTACACTATTGTCTTAGTTTGGAAGTATGGCAAAAAAAGCATTAAATATTTGTATCTTAGATAAAGTATACTAAGACATTGATCGAGATGTTTTGGATGATGGATTTAAAACTAATGGCTAAACCTATAGATACAAGTTCTTATCTATCTCACTCATGTTTATTGACATAATAGATGCCACTCTTTATTGGTAGTTGATTGGGAGTCTCATCTACCTCACATATTGTAGGCCAGATATCAACTAAGTTATCAGATATATTTTTTAGTTCATGTAGGAGCCAAAGGTAAGTCATTATAAATTAGATAATTATTTATTGTGATATATAATAGATTATGGCCTAACATACAAGAATAATTATAAGTTATGTATAAGATACACGGATGAAAATCATGTAAGTTCAATTGATGATAGAAAATCCACTTCTAGGTTTGTATTCCTTTTGGGATTTGGTATGATCTCATGGGGAAGAAATAATCATAAATTTATTTATTTATATTCTATTAAGGAAGAATATTGTGATATAGGAGTTGTTTTCGAGGTGATATGGTTATGTTGCATACTAGTAGGATTGGGAATTTCACAAACTCAGCCAATATTTTGAAATATGATAATCAGGATGTTATTAATATTGATTGCATTATAGTTTTTCATGAATGCACTAATAACATTGAATTTCAAGTCCATTTCATATGCAAAAATGTTAAACAACATAATATACAGCTCCAATATTACCCCAGTCAAGATCAGTGGGTAGATGTCTTCATGAAGTCACTTACACATGATAAGTTTGAGGCATTCAAAGTTCTCTCTCTTGTAATCTTCAAGGTATCATAAATTAAGGGGGGAATGTTAAAATAAATTTACCATAGTAATTTTTTTATATAATTGAGGTTGTTAATTTATTAAAAAACTCACATAGTTTTTAGGTTATTATTATTAGTTGTTAAAACTAAATTAGTAAAATAATTCTATTATGAAACTATTCCGTAATTTAAAAGATTACAGATTATATTTTGCTTATATGCTCATTCTATTTTTTAGGACTATTATTAGTATATATAGTATTATATATGGATTTGTAATATAAATTTTGTAATCTCAATAAATTCTATCAAATTTATGCTTAGAGCAAGAAAGAAGGTAAGCAAAAGTATTGATTTTTCTAGGTATTGAAAACCCCAAATTTGAAATATAAAAAATGAAAGTAGTTGTAGTCTAGAAGAGGGATGAAGATAGTGATATGACACACTTTCCATAGTGGTTTAAGTAGAAACTTGTATAATTTCATGAAAATTTGTATAAAATGGGCAAATAATTGGTCCCATTGATGGAACAATGGAACAACCTTAAGCAGGAAGCATACAAAATGAGGGAATTTATGGGTAATCCAAATATGGTAGAAAGAATTAGATTGATTCTAGAGGAAACCCCTAATAGGAAAGTAAAGGACATCCTCTCTATCACCCCAAATATTTTGAATTCTAAGAAAGAAAAATTAAAATTGGAGAAGGAAAAAAGATCAACAGAGTGTAACAGAAACTTGGCAGAAGGCTATGGTACTCAAACCAAAGGCATGAATAGTAGTGTAAATAATAAGACTAAAGGAAACAAGAAACAGGATCCTTCTAAAGAAATCTAGTAGGTGTTTTAGTTGTTAGTCTTATTTTTTGCTATAATTATGTTGATGTTTAGCATCTATTAGGTCAGTGTGACCTAGTTTTACTTTTTCTCATTTGGATGGTTTTCTTGCATGTTAAACTATGGTTTCATGTCAATATAAAAACTTCTATTTACAAATAAAATAAATTAAAAACATGTCTACCACTCAATTTATCACATCACCTAGTAGGTGTCTTAGATAAAACTTTGTTAATTGGCATCAGATATAAACATATAGAACATGTAAGAATCTAGGGCTAATGGTATCGTAATGAAAATTTAACCCCTAGATAAATGAGATATAAAACAACCAAAACATCAAACCTTGAAAGAAAAGAAAGTGTGAAATGTTAAGGTTATATATTTGATATGGAGGTCTTTTCCAATAAATTTAATGTGGAGGGTGCACAAGTTTTGAAAACACTACAACCATATAAAATGATGACATAATGATAAAGCATATATAAATATAATAATATAGGAAATATGATAAATAAATATTTACCTAAGAGTTGCGAAAGGAAATTAAATTAAATTATTTTTATAAATTGATAATTGAAAGGAATGATAAAGAGCCATACCTTATTTTTGACTTGAGTTTTAAGAAAAGATCGAATGTTTTCTTCAAGAAAGTTATATAATAAAACATAATAACATCCTTAAATCAAATAGTGATCTAACATAGTGACTAGTTTTTTATAGCCAAGCAACAGTCTAGATTATTTCATACAACCTAAAAATGATAGTCCTCCTAAAATTGGTCAAACTATTCCAAAAAATTTGGTATAAATCTCAATGGTCTAAAACTTTTTGAAACACTTATTTAATAATAGATGTCCATAAACCTCTCTTTGATAAACATAACAATGTGCACGAATGTCATAAATCCTTATCCTTTTCTTAATCTCAAGTCCACACTAAAAATACATTAAAAAAATGTTTTGATGGAGGGGATTTCCTCCATCAATCCGTGTCCTACCTTTTAGAACAAGTTTATTATTTGGCACTCAGCACTCATGCATGTCATCAATAAAATGTGTCTATATATATCTTATACTTAATATACATATTTTGTAACATAAAATTATACTCTCTTTCACTAAATACAATACTTATTTTTGTATAAATATGCAACCACAAGACTTCAAAAGATAGATATTGAAATAAAATGAAGAGTATGTGATAGATATGATAAATTTTTGTCATAGGATATCATAAATAGATTAGGGTATATTTGTATATATAATCATATTTGAATTTAAAAAATTACACATTCATGCATCATCTACCCATTGAAAATTATGAAGTTGACAATCAAGGAAAAATGGCACAAAAGACCCACAACCAACTTTCCACTTTTGTATTATAATACAGAAGTCAAGACCATTTTCACATTATTTTGAAAATGATCAATGTGATTAAATCCCAAGTAATACATACTAATGAGTTTTTATGAGTGTGTTTGAGTATCTTAAGGCAAACATATAAAAAATTTAAATTTGTTCATTATCAAATGATGATAATGAAGGATCCAAATAAGAGCCTAATGTAATCCAATGAATAAAATTTAAAAAATGATGCTAAAAAATTTACAACTATAATATTTATACCAAAATTAAGTGTCTATAATAACATAGAGGGGACTTCACTCATATCATGAATCCATGGCCTATAAGTAAAAGTTTATAGCTCACATCATTATATATCTCTTTATATTATGTTTCTAAAAAACTTGGTGCAAAAGTTGTGTTAAATTTAATTGATCTTAAATCATTTCTTGGTTTATTTTCAAAACCTTTTATAATCATATCTAAAGGTGTAAGAAAGTGTCACCTAATTCTAGGTGCTTTAAGAAATGTTTCACTACAAATTGTATGTGGGGAAAATGTGGTCAACAATATAAGGGTCCTATAATATATGAAAAGGCATAATATCATACTAAATATAGATAAAAACCCCAAATAGTACTACTTATAAATGTGGATTAAAAATGAAAAATGGAATCCATATAAATATAGATAAAAACCCCAAAAAAATCCTCAAATTTAGCTAACATCATTGATGAAACTAAAGTATTATGAAAAATGCCATGCACACATGGTACTACTTTATCTTGACTAATGAAATTGGTTGGAAACATGCAAATAGTAAGAAGATGAACATAAATAATACAAGGAAAAGTAATAAAATAATATGATATGAATGAAGGAATATATAATAGATGATCATTATTTAATATCTCTTAAAGCACCATGAAGTATCCCACCTCGATCCTAGTGTACTCCATAGGATATGCATTTAGGTAAATTGATATGCCAAAAAATCCTATAATATAAATCACAAGTGAAAATTTAGGTTTACACACAAATAATCAATCTAAAACCATTATCTGTAATAAAATTCTTAATTTTTCCAAAATTCTAAAAACTTTTGGTTGAAAGAGGGAGATAAAAACTCAAAAAATATCCATCCATCTAATCTAATTCATATAAACTCAAAAAAAAATCATGGAATTGGTAAAGAGTGATTGTTTAATATGCTTGGAATTAGATGAAGTCAATGACTAAGTTGTTTATTTTTTCAATAATCTCCTAACTAGGAGAGTCCAACCTAACCCAAAAAGGAGGAAGTTATTTTGAGCTTATTTCCCAACACCCTTAATCAAACTAATAATGATTCTATTTTTACTCATCCTACTCTAGAGTAAGTTAAGTTTGTTGTGTTTACTATATAAGGGGATAAATAAAAAATTCCTTGTGTTTTTCCCATAACATTTTTCCCACACTTATAAAATATCCCTTAGTGGGATGTGTTAGAAGTGGTGGAACAATTTATTCACTCTAGTAATATTCTAAAGGAAATCAATAGTACTTTATTGGTTATCATTCCTAAAACGGTCAAGACTAAGGAACTAAAATATTTTAAACCCACAAGCCTTTGTAACATAATTTACAAGATATTTTCCAAATTTTTAGCTTTGAGACTCCAATTTTTATTACCAAAACTTATATTCCTCCATAAAGGAACTTTTGTCATTGGAAGAAAAAACAATGATAATATTGTTAGTCTATGAAAACATGCATTCAATAAATAAGTCCAACATAGGTGGTTTGTTCCTTAAGTTAAACATGAACAAGGCCCATGATAGGGTCTCTTGGAGCCTTCTTTGGAAAATTTTCGAAAGACTTGTTTTTCAACCAAAGTTCAAAATGATGATTTCCTCTTTTATCTCCATGCCAAGGTTATCAATGTTGTTTATTGGTTACCCATTAGGGTTTTTCCTAGAATAAATATGACTAATGTAAGGGTATCCCTTATCTCTATATATATTCATCCTTATATATGAATCTCTAGAAATAATACTTAAGAAGACAAAGAATAATGACTTATTGAGAGATATACATATTGCCCCTAATAATAGTCCTATTTACCATTATAAATTCATGGATGATACTTTAATTTTGGGAGAGGCCTCAGTAAAAGAAGCTAAATTCATTAAAAAAAATCATCCTAGATTATGATAAGGTCTTGAGTCAATTTATCAACATGGGAAAAATCTCCCTCTTCTTCATCAATATGTAGGTAGCAAGGTAAAAAATAATTTCAACCATCCTCAAATGTCAAATTCAAGCCCTCCCTTCAACATACCTTAGCATGCCACCATTTAAATTAAAAATGGATCATAATTTTTGGAATTATCTCCAAGATAGATTTCAATGTAATTTGGTAGGATGGAAGGGATTCCTCCTCTTTCAAGCTGGTAAGCTACATTTATTCAAGTGCTCTCTCCAAAATATTTCCATTTATCTCATGTCTTTTTTTAAGGTTCTTATAAAAATCATGGAGAGGATAGATAAAATTTAAAAAAGATTCCTCTAGTCCAAGGTTAAATAGAAATATAAAATCCCTCTAGTGGTATGGGACAAGATTTACTTACCTAAATCTCATGAGGGACTTGGCTTAAGGAAAATCAACATGATTAATAAATCCCTTCTTTCCAATATGGTTTGGAGATTATTAAATGTGTCACATCCTAATTTCTCTCTAATCTTAATAACCATTTACATGTGGATTATTATGGTTGTTAAATTGATGAACTATTGTTTTAATTAAGTTGTATGTCATATGTTGTTTATGAGATGGTTGTATGTTGCTTAGATTACATGATTAAGTTGTTATGAGTTAATTGTACTTGTATGTTATTTATATTATGATTATATTTTTAGTTTAAACATTAGTATTTTATGGTTATATGATGATATTATGAGCTAACTACCTTCTTTTTCATGATTTGGATGTAGGATACATCCATCCCTTAGAACATGATGAAGGAAGAGTATCATCAAAGAGGATGGCATAGATGGAGGTGTTGGGGGATGAAAAATGAAAAACTAGAAACCCACACACACACCTTGATAGTTAGCATTCTTTATATGCATTTCTTGAATTATTAGTTGTAGTATGTCATTTATGTTATCTGCATTTAGATGATTGATTATGTGCTTTAATTTTGATCTAGTTTTAGTTTAATGCTTATGTGGATCTAATTGTGTTATTTCATTATGGTTGTAGTACATAATGTTACTTTATGATCATGTCATGTTATTGTCTTTATGATTACGGATGATACTAATTTAATGAGTAAGTAAATTTATATGTTTATTATTTACCTACTACTTCCTATAGACTAACCAGAGTGCCTTTAAAATGTCTTAATACATTAGTTGATTATTATGATATTCTATAAATATCATTGTTTTGGCTTAAGGCCCTGGTGTAAAAAAAATTGTTAAAGACATTTGGGATAGTCTATATAGTGGTAATAACAAAACAACTACATTTTTATAATTTTACTATGTTTGATGTTGGTATAATGGTTGTTTGATTTACTATTACATTCAAAAGTTTGTTATTGAATTTACACTAGTCACTTTACTATTCAAAGTCATGATAATGTCAATCCTTTCTAAGTTGATTTAATGACTACCTAAATTATTATATGATCTAACATTAAATAATGGGTTTGAATACATTGGCATTAGTATATGAGTTATGTTTTCTTTGGTTTGAGATACTTATGGGTTATCGACATCATTTCAAATGATTTTATAAGTGGAGTTTGTAAATTTGATACATGGGCATTTTAAGTCAGAAGACCATGCAGATATTTGGATTAAAATAATGATTAAATTATTTTGGAACATTAAAGTGATTTAAGTTTTTTTCTTTGTTGGTTCTAACTTGATCTAACCTAGATTAGTAAATAGAATTGCAGATAATAGGGTTTTTGCATGATGAAACTATGGTGAACTATGAGTTTAATGTTATAGTTTCATGCATTGAATTTATGAGAGAAGTTGATGGTGAAATGATAATAATAAAGAGGTAGAGATAATGGCATGGCATGGCAAGGAAAAGAAGGACTGAACATAAGGGAGGAATGAAGAGATACTCTGGTGCAAGAAATTACAAAATTGGGTTTTACTTTAAGGTTGGTAATGAAATTATTTTACTCATTTGTTTAGAATACAATAAATTCTATATATATCTCTTACTAGGGTTTTTGGGAAATTATTTGTTATATATTTTAGTAAGATATAGATTTATCCATGTGGATGGCTCAACCATCCATAAAACTCAATTTATATCCCCAAATTCCTAGGATTGTGTGTGATTAATATGGGATAATAGGTTTTAGTTTTGGTTTAATTACTATAACATATATATCATGAAATTTAGGATTTTCATAGTTGGTTTATATTATATACAAGATAGACTGTGCTTTGTTTGTTTTAAAAAAACTTAATTTTATATATAGATAGGACTATGTATATTAGTGTCAAAACCTTAAGCTCTTTGATACGATGGTGAATATACTAAAACATTAAGCACACACACGTGGATGCACACACATACACGCACACACACACACACACACACACACACACACACACACACACACACACACACACACACACACACACACACACACACACACACACACACACACACACACACACACACACACACACACACAAATAACAAGACTATGAATATATCTTAGAAACCCAATGATGGTAAACAAAGGACTGAGTAAGTTTTTTTTTAAATAGAACCCTTAGCTCTATGGATGGGCTATGTATATTCATAACCTTGAGAATAATATGAATAGACTTTGTAAATGTTTTGAAACCCTATCATTTTAAACTTAAGTTTGTGTAAGTTACTTATGGATGGTATGATTGTTAAAAAATCATGCCATCTAAGGGAATATTTTATGAGTGGGTGTGTTCCATATTAATATTAGTTTCATATTAAAATGAAATTCTGTTATTTATAAGAGGTTGTTTTAACCATTTAGAGTATAGGTTGTATATTCATGTCATTAATATTTTGGATGAAATGGATACATATATTTTAGGATAAATACACATACACATGTATACAGATTGGTATACATGATTTATATAATGTTTATATGGATATATTTTTCGATTGAAGTCCTTCTTTTGTTTGGATACCTGTAATGTAATACATATTCAATATGTTTCTTAAACTAAATTGACTGAGTCAAATCTTTAAAATTGAGCATGAAATTATATGAGTGATTATTCCTAAACTAGTTAAATGAAACCAACATGTTTGTTTTCTCATGGATTTGTTTGTTATATGGTTATCCTAAATCTGAGTTGATATATTAAACATGGTAACTTGTTGGTCAAAAAACAAAATATCCAATTTAAAATACATCCAAACTATGGGCGAATGAGGGTAAAAGGGTTTTTTATTAGTTTTTATTGAAAATGGAATATGTCATGCAATGAAATATAAATTAATAGAGAATAGGGGATTAGTATGATTAAAAAAAATTGATATGTGATTATGTTATGTAAAATCCTTATAGATATTCATTTTGATTTTGTATGACTTATATGAAGTTCATAATGAAAAATATGAATTGAATGGATAATAGTGGTATACATTATACTCTAAGGAGATGACATATGTATACTTGGAGTATAATGGATACATTGTTAGTTTATGACATAATAGTATTTTTGATATATGTCTTATGACTAGGATAAATTGTGTAAATACTAACATATATAGATCATAATTGATTGAATGTGATGAATATATACATATATGGTATATATTAATATTAATGAGATGTATGCTTATAAATATGGTAATTAATATGAATGTTAATTAAGTTATAGAATCTATGAATTAGCATACCATGTTTATATGCATACAGTTCATTAAAAGTACAACCAATTAATATGAAAGATGGATTATTGTTTAATATGAGTCTTGAAATTATTATGACTGGTTTGTTTTAATTTGTGAAATATGTACATGGAAATAAACTATTATAAATGTGTCTTCTCATATATGGTTCTAAATATGAGTTACTTTTGAGATTTAGTAACATGTAGTCTAAGTATAAAATATACTCAGTTGGTATGGACTATACTTGATTATGTTTATTATTTATAATATATATTTGAGATTCATTGCATATATTTGATAGACTAAATGTATGTATTTTGATTATTTTTATACTTATCATGTTTTATAACTGCTAATAGAAAGTAATTTAATTGAATCTATTGGTTATGTTTTAATTAACCAAATCTCGCATTGATGGCACTAAATAAGTAGTGAAATGGACTTCACTAATTTACCTAGCATCATCAATTCAAGATGAGGGTAATATGATCAATTGGTGTGTCTAAATTTGACTGTTCCTTGAGATCATTAACTATTTTAAAAATTTGGCCAAAGTGATGTTTAGTTAAACAATGTCATTTCATATGTTTGATTTACATGTTTGTGCGATATCATGTTAAAATGTATTTTATATATGGTACACATCATGTATTATAATATTATAGCATATGGGTACTAGCTTGTCTCTCTATATTTTTGCATTGTCACTATCTACCCATCCATGAAGGGATGGCCATTCCATTATTTGGGGATTGTGTGAGGGATTGATGATCTATGGTTTGGTGTGGAAAAGTACTTGGATGATGCTCTCCCTCCCCATAGTAGTACTTCATTGGAGACTACACTTTAGATTACCATAAGATACTAGAATTCATGAGACTCGTGCTCCATGTATCCTTGTATCTTATATTTTATTTATTATTGTGACATTATTCTTAATGAAAATGTGTTATGTATTCATATGTACATTGACAGTAGTGGTCATAATATTATATCATCCATGTCTAAAATTGTGTATTTACCTTTTTGGAATTTATGTCGTTAAATGAGTAAATTAACTTTGTACTTATTTTGATTAATTATTATCTTAGTGATCAGTAATTGAATAAATTGTTACATACCTATGTTATGGTTAACATACCTAGTGTGTTAAATATGGATCACTAATTAAATTCTCATGGTGAAGTCTAATGATGAATACATGGAATTAAATTTAAAAAATATATGCTATTTTAATAAATCTTAGTGGGAATGTTATAGAATGAAAATAACCTTTGGGTGAATATTATCAAATCTAAGTATTTGGATAGTATATAAGTTAACCTTTTTCTAACTTTAGACTCCCCACTATAAGGCTCTACCTTATGGAAAAATATTTTCAAGAGTAGGAAGTTGTTTTGGAAAGGTTGTAGATGGAATGTATGGGATGAAAAAAAAAATTGGGATGATGCTTAGCTCTTAATTGGGCCATTAAGTTCCATTTAACCCTATTATATGCTAAGTTTTAGCTTTAAAAAATCCATGGGATGAAAAAATAAGGATTATTGGGAAGTTAATGAGGTGAGTAAATCTTAGAAAACTCTTTCTTTGGATTCATATAATCTGTAAGTTTTTTCTAGTATTCACTTTATAAATTATAAGCTTATAGGTTTTTATATCAATCATTTCCTAAAAGAGGTTGAATTGGTCTAATCATCCCTGAGGATGGTTCTTGTAACATCAAATTGGGTTATATTCTTTAACTAAACCTAGAATAAGAGCTCCATTTGGGATCATGACTTCATTCATAAATTTAATCTCTTTTTATATCTTGTAACCTAGAATAAGATTCTCACCATGGTAAATATTATGAGAAAGTGTTTTTCCCTCCTAGATAGATGTGCTCTATGTGAAAATTATGTTTAATATATTATTCACTTATTCTTGTTATGCATATTCACTTTAATAATTTCAAACTTCATCCTTACCTTAATTGGAGTCTCTTGGGTCAAAGTAAATTTTGTTTTCTACTTCATCTATCAATGGTGATTTCATGTTTCTTCCCCCATTTTTAATAAGTTGTGGATGATTAGTATTACCTATTTTTGGGGGGCATTTGGAGATAAAATAATCTCAGAGTCTTTAAAAATAAGGAAAAAAATAGTGTGGGCTCAAATATTTTTTTAATTAAGGATAACATTTTAACCATTAATAAGGTTGACAATGTTAAAGTGTCAAAATAAAAAGAATTCCTAGTCAACAATTAGGAGTTATGTATTTCAAAAGAGATTAACAAGGAATCAAAAAAGGTAGATAAAATCTCAGTAAAATGGGTTATACCTCCATTCTTGTGGGCTAAGCTTAACTTTAGCAGAGCTTAGAAATGAAATTTAAGTAGGATGGGGGTAGGATGAGTGATTAGAGATTAAAATGGATAATCTATTAGTAGCGTATGGGGGGATTAGAGTCTAGACTAATCACTATCTAGAAATAAGTGTTATTTTTTGGGGTATTTAGGCTACTACCTTAAACTAGAAGACCAATAACCTAGTGAATGATGCTCTAAATCTTCTATAGAACTTTAAATATATCTCCATCAGTCACATCTATAGAGAAGTCAATATAAGTGTGTATTGGTTTATTAATTTGGGTGTATCTGATATATACTTTCTCAAATGGACTAATTAATTTCACCAGGGGATAGAAAGATAGTATGTTCACATGAGATGGGTTACTATAAAGGTCTTAAAATATAGCATTGTTATGATTAATGGAATGTCTACTAAAGGACTTAAAATATCCAAAGACATGATGAAAAATGAGGATATTAATGTGTTATTCAAGGAAAATGAAATAATCCATGAGGTGGAAGGTAGGATTCTCAAAACCTCACTATCTAGTCCTTGCATAGAATTTTACATTCACATCATGAACTATGTTACCTTGGAAGGTAGGTACATAAATATATATTCCTATCATTTCTCAATGTTAAACCATTTTAGACATAATAGGTTAATGATAATTTTGTTATTTTTGCTAATGTCATTGGAAAAATCTATCCTAGACCTCCAAGTTGAGAAACATGATATGCCTATCCACCAAGAACTTATTTTTTATCTCTTTCAAGTGGACCAACCTACCATTATATTTAAGTAAAATAAATCTTGTCCATATAAGCCTAAGTTATTAGAAAGGGGGAAGGATAGTCCTCTAGTCATACCTCCCAAGGAGGGAGGTACTAAGCCTAAATAGATACCTAGGTCAATCACCATCAAAATACCATCATCAAGTACCCCTAAACTTTGGGGGAGAAAGATGTATCTACTCAAGTTATTAAGTTTTAAAATAATAAAATACTTTAAGAAAATACCAGTCTTAAAAAGGAAATTTATTTTGAGTCTGGCAAATAGGTGTAGGTTACTCCCTTTAAGAAAATTAAAGAGTGGATCATCAAAATATAAGATGACAACCCTAATACTTCATATGATATTCATCATTCACACTTTAGGGGCCTTAATTTATAGGATGATTATCCTTTTTA
Organism: Torreya grandis; assembly: GCA_037957365.1. Lineage (NCBI taxonomy): Eukaryota > Viridiplantae > Streptophyta > Pinopsida > Cupressales > Taxaceae > Torreya > Torreya grandis. The sequence goes on along the minus strand of JARHVA010005286.1, from coordinate 59,771 downwards.
TGAGTTAGGTGGATCCATTCCCAACACTAAAAGGATGGAGAAGATAACAGCTAAGGGAGACTAACTGTTAAAGATTGTTAAACATAAGAAGGCACCCAACATGAAATTAGTCATCATGAAAATATTGTTCTTTGAGAAAAGGAAACTAAAAAAGGATATCAAAGATCTATAATTCCATGTGGAAATGGATAAGACTACTAATGTGATAGGACCCCAGTAAGAAAATGCCCATTAGGATTTTTTCAAGACATATACCAAATGAGAGAGTATCTCACCAACATTGAAATTGAATTGGTGATAATGGAAGAGTAATTGTAGATTATTAGACGTAAACTAGATTAAGTGATTAATATTAGTAGAGATACCATTAATAATTGTGCCTTCAATATCAAAAATTTTTAAGAATGACTTAGGAAAAGGAAGGATTTGGACACCTACGATGGACCCAACAAAAGATCCAATGTAAAAAAGAATTAGGTGAAATAATATAAGGATACTAAGGAGGTTTTTTTGTTATAAATCAAATTTGAAACCTAAAGGATGAGTGAGAGGCAATAGTAGACCTGAATGATCTTGTTATTCAATAGGTTTTATCTTATTTTCAATGAGACTTTTGGTACTTTTGTAGATGTTCTTATAACCAAAAGATGATGTTTTGTTGTTAGTCATCTGTAGTATAGGGCATGTGTTAATTTTATTAGCATGCCTTTTGTTTGTTACTGATGTTTTTAATTCATACTTAATATTTTATGCTTTATGTACATTGGTGATGATTTTGTTTTATTCATTATTGAAGAGAATAAAAAATATAAAGGTAAAGAGATTTAAATGCACTCTAAAGTGAAAACAACTAAGTGTGAGGAGGAAGGTAGGAAGAAGAAAACAACATCCTTTCCCAAATGTTATGAAGTAAAATTTAAGGTCGAGAATATTGTGTTCTAAGATGAGGAGAGTGAGGAAAACATGGAGTTTCCCATCAAATGAATTATTAAAATGCTCAAACTAAAATCAAATATTGAAAAGATAGAATCTAATATATCCTAATAGCTAGAAATTTAGAATGACATAAAGGTTTAAACCAAAGAACTTAGGAATAGCTTGGCCATTATCAATACTGAAGGATTTGGTAAATGAGGTGGAGGGGTTTAGAAAAACCCCAAAAGGCTCCTCAACCCAATTAAAAAAAAAGAGCTGGAGATAGAAATAGTTATTTTAATTGATGAAAATAAGAAGGAAAAAAAATGTAAAAGAGGCAATGAAAGGAAATTAAGATAAAGGAACCCTTGCTAATAAGAGTAAGCCAAAAAATTAAAGTTCCACACCCATCAAAATAACCCCCATAAAAAAGATAGATTTGGAAGATATTACTGAAGGGTCGAGCAAGCATACTAGGGGATGTTTGGCCAAAGATAAAGTCAAGAAATCCAAAGAGGACATCAAGGTAGTTGCACTTGTGGAATAATTTGACTCTAAGGAGTTTTCTCATTAATCCTTGGTTGTTAGTTTATAGTTATTTTTTTATTTATAGGTTTGGTTTTTATCAAATGTTTATCATATTTCTAGTAGTTATATGGGGTAAGTTTGGTGGAAGTCTAAGTGTGTGTTTTTAAGTTCCTAGGGGATATTGTTTCTATTTTAAAATTTGTGTTTTTAATGCTTATCTTTCATACTTATTATGGTTACATGACCCATGAAAACCTATTTATTTACCTAATAATAAAAGTTATGTACATCATTACGGACCCTTTAAAACCCATATTTTTACCCATTATCAAAACAAAAAAATCATGCTAAATCCATTTATTATAATTATAATTTGAATGTATAAGGGTAAATAGTGGTCTAGAATCTCTTTAAAAGGTAAGTCCTCTGATTTAAAATAGATAAGGTTATCATTATCTTTCAAAAAATTAACTATAGAATAAAATTATGGGTGTTTGGTATCATTTGGTAAACCAAAATCATTTAAGGTATCATAAATTATTCCCATATAAAAATTAAATCATTTAAGGTATCTTCTAATTTATTACGAGGTTTAATTTTTATATGGGAATAATTTATGATACCTTAAATGATTTTGGTTTACCAAATGATACCAAGCACCCATAATTTTAATATATGAGTTTTCTTTATTTGATATATGATATAATAATCTTTATCAAATTTCACTCCAATTATTGGAGTTTGACTAAGGTTAGTATGGATTTTTGGTTAGCCCCACCTTGATTTTGAGAGGAAAGATGAGATGTGGTATCATTACATTCTCTACTCACCCGATTTGTTACATTATTTACCTCATGATGAGATCGCATATAATAAGACATACAATATTTATCACTAAATTGAACTAAATAAAATTTATCACTTTCAATGGTGTAAACATATAAAATATCATTATCACACACAACCTTATCATGTTTCAAACCATATGCTTATATTCTATGATATATGTGAGGAAATAAATAACCAATGATAATAATTTACATAAAAACCATCTCATAATGCCTAATAACATTTAAAAGAAAGGAAATTTCCATGTAGATACTATCATAGAAACACATGCCATATATAAATCACATATATCCATGAGGAAGGGTATGAGACACAATAATGTGCATAATCTATAAATTGAAAGAGAACCAAGGATTAGGAAATATGATATAGTATAAGCAAGGATAAGCCTAATGATAAGTCACGAGTATAAAATGGTTTATATAAACCCTTAAAAAATATATCTCATTAAAATAATGCCCAAAATTGATAAAGATATGAAACCCTAAGGTTGGGTGATCATAGGGTTTGAGTTCACAAAATAAAATTATGTGGATGGTACACAAGTGTTAAAAAACACTAAACCAACCAAATAATTTAGGGAGGTAAGGTATATCTTACCTAATTATAATAAATAAATATATACCAATGTCTTCAAAGATTAAAAATACCTTGAATGGGAATTGACAAGAGATATTTATAGATAAATACCTAGTTTTGATGCATTTGGATTTTAACAAAGGCTGATAGTTTTCAAAAGGAGGTTTATAAATAGTGCATAAGAAACTAAAGAAAGTATATAGTGATATGATATAATAACCATAATCAATCTATAAAATAATAGTAATACCCAAATCATAATACTTTGAAAGTGGCAGTCCTCTTGAAAATATTCAACTTGTTCTTAAAATGGTTTTGCAAGTCTAATAGATCCAAGAGTTTATAAAACCCTTTGTCAATAGATAATGTCCATAAATTTATCTCAAATATGTAAATATATTTGATCATATGTCAAAATATTATCTCTTTTTTTTGAACTCAAGTTATACTTGCTAGGGCATAAAATAATAGTGTGTTATTTGAGGGTCCTTCCTTAGTTAGCCATCATCTTCCATTTATGTAGGATTTAAAGTTTGTCAATCAAACCTCATGTAGGTTATCAATAAAACCATGTTTATCTCTAACTCTAACCCTTTATCTCTATGATATGAAGGATAATATATATAATTATATTATCTTTCACTTAGGACTTCTTTTGATACAATTATGTAGAAAAAGAAAATCAATAGAAGTGATATATAGTCATCACCCTTGTTTTAGATTAAGGTAAAAACAGGTTTTGAAGGGGCCCCGAAACCCTTTACATCAGACGAGATATAAACCTTAAGTAGACCCAGGATATGAAATAACTTGGAACCTGTAAAAGCTAGACCAGATTAACCAAAAATCTAAAAATAGGACAAACAGAAACTATTTTTTTTTTACAAGACCGAAGTTTCATGTCTAGAGGGGGGACCAGAGACTTATATTTTTTCCTCTTAACAGCTGTCCAACCATCCTCTACCTTAGTTGCCTCAGCAGACCAGTCCTCAGAAGGCCAAGAACCATGAAGTCTAGAGGGCGACGAAGCCTCAACAAAATCTGTAAGAGAACCAGCCAAAAACTGGCTCCTAGGATAATCCTTAAAAACAAGTGGAGGAACCACCACCTCCTCAGTAATCAGTTCAGAGAGATCACATAATCCAATCTCCACCGACCCTTCAACAAGAACTGTCTCCAATGGAGACTCCTGATCCGTCGATACAGTTTGGATACTCTTTTCATTCTCATTCTCTGAATCAGTCGAAGCTTCCTCAGGTTGTTTTGCAATATTATGATCATGATCAGCTTTAGACCACCAAGAAGATCTTCTGGATCTGGATTTCCCTGCAGTACATTGGGCAGCAACATGCCCCGTCAGGTGACACTTTCTGCATCAAAAAGGTAACCCTTCAAAATCTAACATTTGCATCCAAGAACCCCTAGGGGAGTCCAGACAAATCACCTCAGGAAGGCCCTTAGAAATATCCACCTCAACCAAAAGGCGAGCACAGGTTGATCGAAAATACCTCTTAGTTTCAGCATCCTCGAATAAAAACTCCCCTATAGCATTTCTGATGGTTTTAAACACCGATTCATGCCATAAATGCATTGGTAAATTAGGGAGCCAAACCCAGACAGGGATCTTATTGAAGGTTTCTGTAACAGGATTGAAATCCATATGCCACCATTTGGCAAAAAGAGGGTATTTACCCTGCCAAAAAAAAATTGTTGGACAGAATAGTCTTCCTGTCCTCAGAAATGTGGAATAAAGCTATAAAAAAACCTTTACCATAGGGATAAATTTCAACATTTACATCGATTAGTGGCAGCCAAGTATGGGAAATCTAGCCATGTAAATCTGCAAGAGATGGCCAGAAGCCATGAAATCTACAAATAGCCACAAACTTTGAAAAGTGCTCTACCTGATGAAAGATTGCTTCAACAGTATCAGGTTCTAGATTAACCCTGACAGGGTTTAAAGCACTTACAGGTGAATCGCTCAATCTCCCAATAGAAGCTTGAAGTTTCACGTCATGTATTTCAGCTTCAAAAGTAGCCACATCCACATAAGTTCTTCCCTTAGATCCAGGGACAGAACCAAAAATAGAGGAACCTTTTGCTAAAACCGTGACTAGAGAAGAACCTTCCACAAAAGAGTGAGCGAACAAGATCCCCTTCACAGGTAAAGTCTCAGCCGCTCTAGCCGCTCCAGCCACCAGATCTACGGCAACCTAATCCAGAATGTGTGTTCGCACTCGCGCAGGCGCGTGCTTCGCGTTCAAAATTTCCATCCGCGTGTGCTCAGTCATCACCCTTGTTATCACAATATATGGTTATCTCATGTTAAATAATTTATTATGATGATTTTATTTATATATACTTATTGAATTCAAGTTATTAATTATTATTATGTAATATAAACACATTGAAGATTAAAAATTAAGCATAATGAAACATAACAAACATAAGGGATAAGGGAATAAACTATTTTCAACAAGTGAGCATTCAACATACCTATAGGGAAGGGAATGGTATATCTGACTAGTTTGCCAACAAGGGATTTAATAATGTGGGTTTTTTTAACTTGGATAGGCCATGAGGATCTCCTTAGGGAGTTGTTACTTAAGGTTAAATATGAAGGAAATAATGATGATATTAATCCTATGCATATGGGTGAAACCTCTAATTCTTAAAGGAGCCTTTGGTGGTTTTAAGGTGAGTTGAAGACTCATTTAATTTGATGTAATTTTTAAGGGTTAAAATAGGAAGATTTTAGATCCTTCAAAACAAATCTTAGATGGCCAAAATACAACACCTAGTTGTAGTCCCTCTTAGTTCATTTGGGTGAATTTTGATAGCATGGATAGCTGGAGTGGATGTGAGGGAAATAAGATGGGATTGCCTAATAGAATTGAAAAAAATATATATTTGGATGTTAGGAAAAATGAAATATCCTAGGTAGATCTATAATTTTGTGGCTTTGTGGCTTTTATGGATAAGATTGAAGGTTTTGATTGGCATTTCTCAATCTTGTTTATGAAAGTATGAGAGGATATAACTATAAATATCAATGGAGTTACTCTAGACATTATTGATGAACTCATTTACCATGTGAATAGATTAGATATTGAGGAAATGAAGAGATATTATATGTTGAGGGATTTCAAATTGGATGAAGAGGCATTTCTAGAGCAAGAAGATCAACTGGAGTAGTTGCATAATGGTTTTGATAAGAAATCCTTACCCAGGCCATTTGTAGAGGTAGCCTTCCATTTAATGAATTACATCACCTTTGAAGGTAGGTAAAATTTAGTTATATTATCCATATTTATAATGTTAAATTAATTCAAGCATGGTGTGCCTTAGTCTTCCTTTCTTTATCCTGAAATCTATGGAGGTGTTAATTTTGAAATTTGAACATGGAAATTACTCTAGTCCTAGACACGAGGGATTAATCTACCTAATTTTAAAGTATTTCAAAGGCATAAATCAAATAATGCTAGACATACCATATACCTAGAAGTAAAATCCAAAGGAGGGGCCTGTTAATATTAGAAAAATTAAAAAAGTGTCGATAAAGTATCTTGAAAGCCTGAGTAGGGTTTCTGGGAATAATAAGAAACTTATGGAAAATGTTGATGTGAATGATGATGAAAAGACCAAAAATTAGTAGGATGATATAAATAAAAGACATTGAAGTCCATCAAAGCCTACAGGGCCTAGCCAAGGAGTTAGGGGAAATAGGGGAACTAGGGTTTTCAAGATGTATAAAACAATAGGGGAGTGGAGACTTGTATTGATGTTGAAGAGGATAGTGAGGATTTGGGGGAGAATCAAAATAAAGTGGAGAAGTGAAGCAAACCTGATCAAAATATAATTATATCATAGGGTGACCAAGGAGCCTACGTATACTCCACTGAATAAAGAGGAGACTCATCAAAATCAAAAGTACCAGAATGTGGCATTCAATAATTTTGCTACCTTGATCAAAGGCAAGGAGAGTTTAGACAAAAATATGGAAGAGTTTGACCTCTAAAAATATATCATGTGTTGGTTTATGCATGATATCATACAGATAAAGGGAAATTTTAATGTTCTTTAGTAGGAAAACATAAGGATGAATCAAATTGTATCAGTTAGGGAGGATGACAATCGGATTCAGAGTCTAGATTTTAGGGTGGTGTTGTTAGAATAAGAAAATGAGAATCTTCATAATAAATTAGTTTTTTAATAAATTGTAGCAAAGTAGTAATGTATGAGTGAATGCAAAATGTTTAAAACCTATGATCTCACCTCAGTGAGATTTTTAATCCCAATGTGATGGGTAAAGGGAAGGGAAATAAGGGGAAGAGTAGTGGATCTCATTAATGCATGGACCATGAAAAATTATTATTGTAGATTGATATGAACCTCAAAAATATGAAATCTTGCTGGGAGGATGTTTTTGGTAGTTTAGATTTACACTAGTTCTTTGGTTATATTGCAATTGTTTATGGGGGTTTTCTTCATTATTTTTTGACCTGGATGGTCCTATTTCTTGGTTAGACTATTTATATTTTTGTGTTTTTACTTCTCTTAGGGTCTAGGGACCCTAGTTTAAAAAAATCCCCCCTTTTAACTTGAATAAAAATATACAAGGGAGAAGGACCAATGGACCCATAACCAACACAAACACTAGCATACTATATGATAGTGGTCAAACTAGTATTTGAATATTTTGATATTGGTCAAGATGGCCCCTTATAAAGGGCCTAAATGATTTTTCAAAAATATGATTGAATCCCAAGGTAGAAAAATTAATAAATTATGAAACATTTTAAATGGATAGAAATAAGGGAAGGCAATACAGTGCCAACCACAAAGTAAAGATGCATCAAGAAGAGCCTAATTTGAACCAATGATATATATATATATATATATATATATATATATATATATATATATATATATATATATATATATATATATATATATAATTTTCATAAAATTATAATTATAACCCTTGTACTAAAATTAGGTGTCTACAAAACTAATTATTTGATTAGTTCATTCACACTTACAATTAGATCTTATCAATCGCCAATTTATACTAATTTGTTACAATGAGATTCATGGTTCTTGATTAAAAACAATTATATTTTAAGTACTCACTTGTCTCAATGAGGCATGTAATTGGGGGTAATAAAGCTAAATTTTTCCCTCATTTATTGTAATCAAGTTCATGGGGATCGATTATCTCAAGTTACATACATGATTGAACCAATTACTTGATTGGTTCAAATAGATATGTAATTGGTAATATTTGATCCTAAATTCACACTAATTATTTTCAATTAGGTTCATAGGGTTTGATTATCCCCAATTGTATACAAGATTAAAACAATTAATTGATTTATTTAATCAAACATGCACATAGAGATAATAATTCATACTAATTAGTTACAATTAGGTTCACAACACTTTGTTATCCCTAATTACATGATTGAACCAATTACTCAATTGGTTAAATTATGTATGTAATTGGGGATAATCATGCCCCAATTCATACTAATTAGTTTCAATTATTTTATAAGGCTTGAGTAACTCCAATTAAATACCTAGTTGAACTAATTACTTGATTGGTTCAATCAGGCATGAAAATTTAGCTAATCAAACTCTAGTTTGTATTACTTAGTCATACTTGGGTTCATAGGGTAGTTAGTGTATGCGATGGGAAAAACAAAAAATCTATAAATTAATCCTATCTCAGAGAATATAAATCCTACTTACACTATTAATTAGGGATACATTAGATATGTGGGGTCATGACCAAGATGTATCCACTAGACCTATCCAAGGGATATATTACCACAATAAATTCACTATGGAGGGTTCCAAAGCCTCCAGTCAAGAAAAAATATGCAATAACCCTAACTAGGTCCTATGTTTTCATATTCACTAAATTAATAAAAAGTAAAGTAAAAGTATAAACTAGTGCTCACCAAAAATTGGGGCACATTAAAAGTAAACATGCATAGGAGACATATACTCATGTCAATGTATACAAAATCCTAATGCATAGAAGAGAATTAAAAATTCATATATATATCTAATCTTATAAAGGAGGAACAAACTTAAGAATACTTACCTTTGAAGATGAACCCATCGATCCTCAATCTCTCCCTTGGCCAAGGTGCTTCATAAGAAGTTGGTATGGTATGTAAGGATGGCAATGATAAATCAACTCTAGGCTACACAACCTATCAATGCATCCAAAACAATTATCCACAAGATAATATCCATATCTCCAAAGAAATTATGAAACCCTAAGCCTTCTCCTCAATTATAATGGTGGATAAGTAGATGTGCAATATATCTTACTTCTTCTTCTCTTCTCTTACAAATGGAGAAATGGATGTGTTTATATAGGTGGATCTAACCCTAATCCTTTTTAAAAGTTTAGTCTAATAAGGTTGACCTAGTAAACCTAGTATTTTTATTGATATAAAAAAATTAGGTCATAGATTAGGTTAGCCAAGGGCTGACCTAAACCCTAATAAGTTATATCAATAAGAGTATAAGGTTGATGGGGCTGACTATGTAACATAAATTATCAAAAAGGGTTTTAGGTTAGGAAAGGCCTAATGAATGTGGTAAATGATTCGAAGAGGGTCAAAAATAGGAGGAAAATCTTAATGGAATGGTTTTATTAGATAGGTGTGTAGATAATGAGTTGAAATAAGGGATAACAATCCTATGAAGCACCAGTGGTCTACCTACCCTTTTTCTAGTGCACCCCTTAGCACATGCACTTAGAGAGATTGATAATTGATGGGTTACTATAAGATAGAGAGAATCAACAATCGATAAAGTTTTAAAATATTATGTGTAGACATATATCTCACTCAAATATCATCACCTATCATGTAAATACAACAAGATATGGTGCTTTGGAATAATAATATATTAACACATAACACTGAAACTGAATAAAGTGAAGTGAGGAGAAAATAAAATAAATGAAAGGACAAAATTAAAAAAAACATACCTTTACTTACCTTAGTGTTGTAGATAAAAAAGAAGATTCAATAAATGTGAAGGAATATAATTTAGGGATCATTAGGCAAACCTATAAAGATTAGTGAAAAAGAGAAAAAAAATCAAACTTTTGCAATATGGATATATAATAGTTGAAAATATTATATACAATGTCAAGATTCTAGAACATTTTATGATTTGGAAAAAGAGATTGTAGAGACAAAGATATGATAAAAATAATAAATTTGATGGTAAATATTTGAAGGGTAAATAATTTTGAATAGTAAATATAAATAGGGAGAAAAATAATTCATTTAGTATTTTTACTATTATGAAAAAATAGAGCTCTAATAGACCTAGTGAGAGCCCAAAGAGCTAGGATGGTGAGGAGATGATAACTAAGATAGGGAGGATTCATAGAAGTTTTAGTGAGTGCATTAAAAGTAAGCATCTAAAATTTTTAAATTTTTGAATATTTTTATTTTAAATTAAGTGAATTTTTATAAAATTTACTAGTAGGCAAAATCTAGACATTGAAATGAACCCTAGTAAAATTTTGGGGATACTAGGGGTAAAATGAGGTATTGGGTAAGAATGAGTCAAAATAATAAATTCTCAAGGAATTTATGATTATTTTTCAAAAAATCATCATTGTGGATGAATAAAGTTGACCAGGTCAACTTAGTCTACAAAGGACAAGAAAACCAATAGGTTGACTTAGTAGCAGTTGGATGACTTAATTAGTTAAGGGAGGGACACCAGATGATCACATGGATACAAAATGATTTGGAGAGATGAGCACTAGCCAGATGGGCAATGTGCTTGGATAGGTCTATTGATGCCTTAATATGTACCACAAGGTGCTCAGAGTGTTTAAGAAACACTTCTCATTTTAGAATTTAGAGAATGAGTTACAATTTATGATGGCCCTATTATCTATGATGGAATAGAAGTATAAAAAATGATTGGTTTAAAATATTTATAATGTTTGATGGTTGGGAGCCACTGTGGCCTGCACATCTTTGCAATTAAGAAGATGATCTATGTTAATTAAGGTGAATTATGCTCAGCTCTAAATCTAAGGCTAAACTAAGATGGACATATATAATGAAACTTTAGTCTAAATTGAATAGGTTAAAAAAGAAGAAAAAGGAAGGGTAGGGCAGAGAGAAAATATGTTTCTACTGATCTTCATTCTAGATATCCTAAAAAATTTCAAATATGATCCAAGCATGTATTTAAAATAAATGTATGATATGAAACAACTTAGATTCGAATCTTACCACATGTCAAGAAAACTTTTAAGGAATGTGAAAAATAATGCAAATAAATATTTACCCCTATAATTATATAGATGATGCACATCTACAAATGTAGATCAAATAAAACAAAGTAAACTAGAGAACTTGCAGTTATCCTAGCATAAGCACAAGTTAACAATTCTAATATCAAAGGTACACACCAAGAGTCTACAAGAACTATTCAAATCTAGAATTTAGAATAGACAATTGAGGGAGAAGCCATATAAAAATTCAAATAAATAAAATGAGACAATATTTTCAAAATTCTCTTCTTGCATTAGTTGCTCAAATTTTACACTAGTCTTTAGCTGAAAAACCCCCTCCTTTTTTACAAATGACAACATTCCTTTTATAGAAAGAAAGGAGGTATGTCAATCAGTCATATCAAATTACAAGTGTATAAGTGTAAGGATAGTTATCCTTTCTACCAAATTTATATAATTCACTGGACTTTCCAAAATGGATTGATATATAGGTAAATGTGCTTACAAGTTACACATCTTTACAAAAGAATATTCTATTTTCAAAATATTACAAAGATCTACAAAAGAATATTCATAACTAAATTTGTGGAAACTATGTTGATGAAGTCCCCTATTTTTATTGAAGGAGTCTTACTAACTTTTGATTTTGTTTATTAATGAGCTTAAAATTAATTAAAATTTCTAGAAATAGCTCATTTTCTTGATCAGTTAGGTCCCCAAGGTCCCTATCAATTTTGTTTAAGGTCTCCTTAATGTTCCTTGCCTCAAAAATATTTTATTCTATTGTTAGGATGCTATCTATGACCCTATTTTAGTTTTCCCTAGACTTACCTTAGATCTTACTCCTTACTTATTACATGACCAAAGTGGTCCCATGCTTGAATTCCTCATCTGTTATGATGCCCATGGAGCTGAGTGTTATAGGTTTGGAAATCATGGTCCCAAAGAATTACTCTATCCTATCTAGCAACACCTTATCATGTCTAAGGAGTCTTTACAAGATCTTAGACAATGTAATCAAACCCTTGATGTTGTATATGATCAATCCCATGGTTGTGTTTAAGTGAGCTAAGGTGATGGTCTTGAACTCAGGGATTTGATCTTATACCAAGATGTTGACCAATTCCTTTATTTTGTCCTTTGAGTTTTTCCATTGGGTGACTAAGCCCTTGTATATTTTATTTTGTTATCCCAATACCTTTTGTCATTCTTTTGTTAACTTTAAGCATTCAATCATATCATAGAAATATGCTTAAAACATCTTGATCATAGCATCATGAATCGATAAAATTGCTTGCCTTTCTAAATTCTCATTTTATTGTTGTAGATTGCCTCTTTATTATTGTAGGCCTTTGATGGCATCCTATAATTAAGATGATTGTGTTTGATCCAATTCAAGCACATTTTCCTCAAAGATGAAATTTACACCCAATATTTGGCCTTCAATAGGGGTCAAACCCACAAATGCTTCCACTTTCTAAAAAGTGAATTCTTCTCCTATCACCATGGATTTATTTTCAATAACTCTTTGTAAAATAGTTGTTATTAGGGAAAATTTGATGCCAACTATAGATTTTGTGATTATTGGGGCTATATATTCCACTTTATTTCCACTTGTGTCCCCAAGTGCAGTCATCCTTTGCTCTTCTTCCTTTTGCAGAGTGACTATCCATGGCTTAACCTCATCATGCACATGGGTGTTGATATATTTTTTAATAGCCCATGAATGGTGCATAGTAGGAACTTTTTGTAACTTTCCATATATTAAATACTCTATAATGTAAGGGCCACAAATTGGGTTATCCTCACTAAATAGGTTTCTCTCACTCAAAGGATGAGTGAAGGTCAACTTGGGCTTCTTAGCCCTTAATGGGACCAAGGCTATCTCATCTTTTCTTTTGGGTTGGGTTGCAATAGGGACCAAGTTCAAAGCTACATTCTTCCCCTTATCTTCCCCTATATCTTTGGTTTGATCTTCTTCTTCCTTTAATTCATAGGCACTAGCCAGTGCCTTCAAGGCATCTTCTAACTTCTCGTCAAGACATAATGATACAATGTCAATCCCTTCAATTGAGAATCCTATTTCTTCATGTTGTGTTATAGATGATGTAACCTCATATAGCATTCTTTCCTCAAGGCTTTGTTCAAATTGTGCTTATAGATCTTGTGTTTCTAATGGAGGGAGTTTAGAGGATGGACTTGGTAGTAAATGGTACTTCTTAGGCCCCATCTACCATATATCCTTAGTCGGTTTCTACTCTCTCAACAACCTAGCCTCTGGCTTAATATTGAGTTTATTCAATCTTGTTAATACTTCAATTAATGAACAATATTTAGTGTACACATGGTCATATGGACTAGTCTAGTGCTAATAAGTCATATTGATTCCTTTTGACTTTAAATGTTTCATAACTTTTCCATTGGGGTCCCATTATCTCAATTCATCATGTTGGAATTTAAAAGAGCTCCTATACTTGGAATTAGCTTCCACATTGTCCTATTGTTAGATCATAGTCTGACCAATGGTTAAGTGGAAGGTGTGATTTAATCCCTTTCTCTTTGTTCTATAGAGACCTTCTACCTTACATATCTAGAATGCAACTTCTTGATTAGCTAACTTGTCTGGTACATGGACTAGTAGTTTGAGTGGGGTGTACTGAATTCCTTCAATATTTATTACAATACAATTTAGATATAACTATATATCTCTAATTAATTCAACATATTTATTAATTATAGGGATGACCCTCATCATGACTATCCTTATGATAGCCTCAACCAAAGCTAGATAGACACAATCACATATGAATTGCATATGGTCCCTATACTTGAAAATATACAATTTAGAATAATATTGGGTGATTGTTTGTTTTCCCTTGGGTGACCATTCTTTGATTTTAGGAATCTTGGTGGTGGAAAGTAGGGCATCTAGAAAATATGACATCATATAAAACTAACCCCTAGTCTTCTTTTTGATTCCAAAGAACTACCTGCTCAAATAAATGCTAATAACCTCCCCAAGAGGAGGAGTGAGTTCTCTCTCGACCATAAAATAGACCAGGGGGACCCATAGCTTGTCTACATATGTGGTGGAGGGGTTTTCACATAATCTATTCACTAATGCCATGATCATCCAGATTTTGTGTCTAAATTGGTTGATTGGGATATTTTTATTGAAGTCTGAGAATACTTGATTCCCATAATAGAGCCATAGTGTAAGGATGGTCTTTAGGTCATTTTCCTTAGCCCAATTATTGATTGTAGACATGTATACTTGGGTATTTAGAAAATTCTAATAGTTTTCAAATGCTATAGGAGAAATAAATACAACCTTCCTAAAGATACATTCATGAACTACCATGATTTTATCAATTTTGCAATCTTTAAATATGGGAGATATAACATCAAGGCAATGCAATACCTCTAGTTTGGCTATATTGAAATGAATACTAGTTACTTGGATGGCCACAATGTCATAATATCTCCTTTTCATAGACAAATTATTTTCCTCCTTTCTAGAAATGACTGGTTACTCTAGGATTTTCCAAAATTGTTGGGACCAATTGTTGTCCCCTATGTTCAAAGATGCAACATTGAATTCTATTTCTTTGATGGTTCTCCACTCTACATCTGTAGTCAAATAGATCTTTGTATCTTCCCTATGTTGTTTTTTTGCCACCATGACTGTGAGTTTATTCAAATTACTTACTAGTGGTCTATAGTTTGCCTCTAGATTAGTTTGTACTTGCTCATATGGTAATTTGACTCTCTCATGATCAACTTTAGTCACTCTGGGATTGAATTATGGATTTTAGAGATGCTATGGATTTTCTACATGTATTTTATGATATTTAATGGTGATGAATTTTTGAACTTGAGTGATTTTGTCCTTACATTTGATTTGAACCTTTGCATTTATACATTCACTTTTTGGAGCCCACAAAATCTTTGGTTTTGTTACTTTCTACTTATGTGGCATCATTGTGGCACTTATGTGGTGTCTCTATGGCATTTTTGTGTCACTTCATTCATAAATGATTTAAAATTGACTATTTCATTTTAAAATCTACTTTTAGCTCACATCATTAGATCTAGTAGGTATGAATCAATGTAAACCATAGATCTTTGGATCCAAAAAACTATCTTAAAATTGATGTGCACATGGCCATCATTTGACATCTATAATAATATCTTTAATATCCACATGACCATTAATTTTAAGCTCATTATTAGGAGTCTCTACTAAGCTTAAATTTGATATTCATGTGACCATCATTTGACATATGTGTGAAGATCTTTGACATCCATACAACCATTAATTTTAAGTTCATCATTGGGATCCTATGCTAAGCTTAAAGTTGATGTCCATGTAACTATTATTTTATGTTTGTAAGAACATCTATGACATCTACGAGACCATAAATTTTAAGCTTATCCTTAGGATCTTGTGCTAAGCTTACAACTTACCATATTCTATTTTGCTCTTCACTCTATTAGTTCTATTAGGGAATGCCTTTTTACCACGTATCAATCTAGTGTTAACTTGAATCTTTTTTTGAAAAGTCCTCATTGATCCCACTCCATTATATCTATTGAGTATGAATCAATGTGCATTGTTGATTATTTGGAACTCATCTGATGCTTAAATTGGGATCTATATTTTGACTTTTCAATTGTGGATCTTGCACTGTTAGATTGATCTTGTCCATGTGAATGTGGGTCATAGATTTTGATCTAAGCTATTGATCATGATTATATCCTATGTTTATAAAAAGGGTTACGTAAGTCTAAGAAATATATAAATCCTAGGACTAATGTTTAATCATATTAATGAATATGAATAAACTTTGTTCTAAGGTTTGAAGCTAAATTACAACATAAATAAAACCCTGTGCTTAAGAAAACATAAGTTTATAGCCTAAGTTAGAAATATAATGAAAAAAGGATCCCATGGATAATAAAGTCATAGTATAAAATTTTATCCTAAGGTTTTATTGTATTAATACTATCAAAAACTTATGGTAAAGTCTTAGGCTAGGTCTATGTTATAATAATAGGGACCCCTTTAGACTTTGATTTTGGTTTTGTGCTATTGGATTATTGGTATCCACTCAAATGTAGGATATTTATTATGATCAAATTATTCGAGTGGGATTAGTCTCATGGGCTGAAGTATTAAGCATATTGAACTCAAATTGCACCATCTAATCAACCTTGTTTGATTAAATGTAGGTCATTGATCCTATAAAGAAGTACATGGTTTAAGTTAGGAATCAAAGATATAAAGGGAATTAAGATAAAATATTAAGACTAAGGTCTTATTTGTGTTAATAAACATGAATTGGGCCTTAGGAATAACACAATAGTCTAAGTTTGTAACATGAGGAACCATATGTCATTCATAAAGTTAGATCAAGCTAGGAACATAATAAAAAGACCCTACAAACATTAAAATTATACCATGCTAAAATAGAAAGGGAATGAGGTGCTAAGGACAAGAGGAGACCCAATATATAATTTTTAGGCTAAGATTTGGTTGTGTTTAAAAACACACCCAAGCCTTAGTATAAAAATTAAAATTAAATCCATGGTAATTTTAAAGTGCTCTCATATAGATTGTTCTC
Source organism: Torreya grandis (assembly GCA_037957365.1). Classification (NCBI taxonomy): domain Eukaryota; kingdom Viridiplantae; phylum Streptophyta; class Pinopsida; order Cupressales; family Taxaceae; genus Torreya; species Torreya grandis. Next base: position 42,992 of record JARHVA010005286.1, on the reverse strand, counting down.
GCCAATTTTTGAATTTGGTCCAAAAGAACCCATGCTAGGGTTTTCTGAAGGAGGGTTTCTAGAAGCTTTAAACATGGATTTATCTTGAATTTATACAAACCAAAGGATATTAAAATCCTAAATAGGGATTAAATTGTAAAATCCAAGCATAATCCATTTGATGAGGGTTCTATTAAACCTACAACTTGAGACAAGAAGATCCATTGTTAGCAATATTAGGCAAGATTGAACAAAACCCAAGTGAAAGTGTGGATGATATTCAAATATAGATAATGTGCAAGCATATTAATGACAATATAATCAAGTGAATTTTTAGTGTTAATGTATAAATTTAGAGACTATGGTACAAATAAATAATTAGATTACTTATTCCAATTGATCAATGTCATTATCAAGATCAGTTCATGGTTAAAACAAGTCTTGTACCTATAAAATTAGGATTAATCATCAAAACCTAGTCATGTTGTGTATGTGTTTTGATTCCATTTACTATTTGACATGGGATTTAGGGAACAACTTCAAAGTTTCATGTCCTCAATCATTAACATTGACTGATAGCATGTTTGGATATTCATTAAGAACCATGCTTTAGATCAGGGAGGGTTTAGGCATTGCTTTTCTTCTAGCCAAGCATCCATAGCCCTGATAGAGATGCCTTTGGCTCTACTCAAGGCCTTAATCCACTACAAACTAGACATCCATAACACTAATGGATATTACCAGAATAACTTTTGCTTGGAAAGCTTTTGATTTTTCAATAAGCTCTTATTTTTTAGATCTTTTAGGCTTTCTAACAAAGTTTAAGAACTAATTTATCCAGGTTTAGGGATATGATCAAGTGTTTGATCTTCAAATAATCACATATAGTTGAAACCTTTGTCCCAAGAAAGGATTTTCATTAAGTGCAAGAATTACTATGTCTTAATAATTTAATCTTTCATCCCATATGTGAAATCCTTCTTAAAACCAAACTTAGATCAAAATAATGTTTAGACATTATAAAACAATCAGCCTATCCATTAGTCTTAACAAACATTTCTAACTATAAAATTAATATTTATATTTTAGATCCATGATTAACAAGTGTTGAGGAGTTCATACCTACATTTTTGAACTGTGGAGTTCTTGATTTTCTTGAACTTTGAGCTGAAAGCTATCCAAAAGGACTTATTATAATTAGGGAACAAAGTAGAGAAAGCAAATAATGTAGAAAGGAAAGGAAAATCAAATAAATATATAAAAACTTATGTATAAAAAAGGGATAGGAAGGAAATGTTAGCCAATTTTCACACCCAAGTTTTGCATCTTTCATTTTGGCTAAGTGAAACATTGTTTATTTGTTTATCCCCACAACAAAGTGTCAAGTGTTATTTCTTTCATCAAGGTTTTACTTTGGGTTTTTTGTTCAAGTATCAAAGGAATTGTTTTGGAATTTGTCTAAAACAAAAAGTCCAAAGGAATTGGTCCATTTCATATTTTTGAAGGTTATTTTCTTGAGAATTGGTCCTTTTCAACTTTTCCAAAGGAATTGGCCTTTTCTACTTTTTCGAAGGAATTGGCTCTTTCAACTTTTCTAAAGGAATTGTTTCAGACATTTTGTCTAAAACAATCTTTCTAAAGGGTCTTTTTCTTATCGAAGTGTCCTTTGTTATATTTCTAAAGGGACATTTTCAATTTTTTCAAAGGGTCTTTTCTCTTGTGAAGGGACATTTTCAAAAATTCTGAAGGGACACTTTCAAAAATTCTAAAGGGACACTTTCAAAAAGTTTGAAGGATCACTTCTCAAGCAAAGGGATGCTTATTTATCTTTTGAAAGGATATTTTCAATATTTTTGAAGGGTCTTTTCTTGGGAATTGTTCCTTTGCATTTTTTCCAAAGGAATTGTTTCAAACATTTTATCTAAAATAATCTTTCTAAAAGAATTGGCTCTTAAATTTTTTTTGAAGGAATTGGTGCTCTCTCAAAAAATTCTGAAAGGTCCTTTGCAAAAATCTTGAAAGGACAATTACAAAAATTCTAAAAGGTATTTTCTTAGGAAAGTGTCCTTTGCAATATTTTTGAAGGGACATTTTTTAATTTGTTAAAGGGTCTTTTCTCTTGTGAAGGGAAATTTTCAAAAAGTCTGAAGGGACAATTGTAAAAAGTCTGAAGGGTCTTTTCTCGAGAAATTATCCTATGCAATATTTCTGAAGGGACATTTCAATATTGTTAAAGGGAATGTTCAGGCTTTCCAAAGGGTGTAAAGAAAAGGGTCTATGGGAATTTTTTTTGGTAAAATGCCCTAAAGGAAAGGTCCCAGTAGAATGACAATTATATGGACATCAACTTCAACGTGATGAACTAACCATTGGCTTTTAAATAATGGGTCCCAGGTAAATCGATGGTCCTCACTCAAACACTCAAAAATCTAAGGGCTCATGATCTTCATCCACAAAAGTAGATTAGAGGGTTCATCTCACCATTGGTCAAATCAAGATCTTAGTCATTTTTTTATGGCCAATAAAAGGAACAATCAGTTGAGGTGCTTTGCAAGATTTGAACATTCAACTAAGGTTGATATAGGATGAGATTTAAATGGATTTTTATAGACATACACATAGATCCATCATTCTAAAAAATTCCATGAAATCATGCATGTATACTCCAAGTGATGCCTTTCCAAGGCCAACAGAATGAAAAGGGCTCTTCCCCATGTTATTGCACACCTCAGTGAGCTAGTGAGAAGTTGTTAGTATCAAGAAAAATCCACAACAAGTGGACTCATTTGTCATAACCACATTGATTCCATTTCAAAATATCTTTTATTGGTGCAACTATTGGGGAAGCATATTTGAGAGAGCAAGCTAACTATGTAACCACTTGAGGTGACATAGATCAATCAAATGGCCCAAATGAGCATCATTTACAAAGATGGTTATAACTAAAGATGGAGACTTATAATAGATTAATTCCTCTTTTTGGTGCTAAAGGCCTCCTCCTCTCTCTTATTTTTCACTATAAATATAGCCCTTGGGCTAGTGTGAAGAAGGACCACATAGGTATGGTGAAGCCCTACTAGATTGATGTTATATTTTTCCTTTAAGCATTAGTACAAGTCTTTTCTTTCTAGTTTTAAATAATTTTCTAAGCATGTAAATGATGAATAGTGATAGTAAGTGATGATTTTCTATCCTTCTATATTTTATCCTTCATGCTTGAGAAAAATTTCTTAGTCTAATAGGTCATATAGAGTGTGTTCAAGTGTGTTGAATTGATGTAAGTGTATAACTATTCTTGGAATGTGCAATTTTCCTTTCAGTTCATTTACCTTGTGTCATTATATACATCTCACCTGTATATTGAAATACTTGTGTCATAACCCCTTAGAGCTTGAAAATGGTATGTGTATTTTTTTATATTCATGTGGAAGATAATATTGGTGTATCACCAATATTAGAGTAGGCTTCCTTTTGTGTAATTTTTAAATATTTTCATTTATATCAAACTGGTTTAGATAGAGGTTGTTTTATAAAAATACATTCAGGGAGCTAGCCCCTTTAAATCTAGAGGTTCATGTCCTCTATAAGAATACCCACATGCCTAGAAATGTTCCAACATTTCCCAAATATGGAAGATACTTGATCACTCTCTTCTAGGGTGAAATATTTGGAGAAAATAGTTCTAGCACACCTAGTGGGATAGCTAGTCTTAATTATTTACATGTCATGGTGAATGTTGAATGTTGGTCTTAACAAGCCTAAGGTTGTATAAATATTCTTAATCTAGCATTTTAAAACTCCAAAAAGTGAGAATATTTGGTTGTAGATCAATTTTCCCATGTTGTACTTCATGGTCCTCACTATGTCATCTAGGATTTTTTATCAAACCCCTCTAGATGAAACCCTTCTTGAAGAACAACACCCTGAACCATTCCTAACACTTAGAGATCTTAGACAAGGAGGTTTTGAATAATAATAAGAATAAATTGAAGAGATAATATATCAAGAGGAAATAAGATAAATGGATAGGCAATAACCTTTTTCAGCCTTCAACACCCAAAATCTAATTGACCTTCTTGCATATGACCCTATTCCTCCCAATGCTACCAAGAATCTCCCTAGTTTCAATGGAGAGTGTTCTATTACCCCATATAAGCATATTAGGGAAATTTTAAAAAAAATTAACTTTAATAATGTTAATTGAGCCAACATATCCATTAGATTGTTTGTCATGTCTCTAAGAGGTAAGGCATTTGACTAGTATAGGACTTTGGAAGGTGGTTGCATTACAAGTTGGGATGGCTTTAGGGAATTTTTAGTAACTAGATTTGAGAATAAGAGTGATCATACTTCACTAATCCACCAAGTGAATGTGATAAAGAGAGATCCTAATGAATCTATTGGATATTTTAATGAAATATTTCAAAGGACATGACATAGGTTGCCACCTATCATGAGACCTCCTCCTAGCTTTATGTTTCCCACTTATCTCAAGGATATCAATAATAATGTGGTAGTAATGTTGTAGTCAAGTGGAGGATATACTCTAATAGATTCATATGAGATAGCTATTAAAGCTAAGAATAGATTGATATAAGCTAGAAAGCTACTTCCAAGAGTTTTCATACCTTTGTTGTCTCATAGTTCAGTTGAAGCTCCAAGTGTAGCATAAGTTACTAATGTCAATGTCAAGCTAATAACATTTCCCAATAAGGTGGATAATTCTATGGACAAAGATGAGTAAATTTGGTATTTAGGTGTTTAGTTCAAGCAAGCTCAATTTTAGGCAAGTACTCCACCTAACCCTCAATACTATCCTCAACAAGGCTATGGAGCTCCACCCTAATGCAACTACCAAAGAAGAGGAAAAGGTAAAAAAGGTTTCAATAGGTATCCCAATTCCTATAATAATAATTCCACTCCTTCCATGAAGGTTATTATTCCATTGCATGCTAACCCAATCCAAGGGGAGGATCATTTAGACCAATGGGGACAACCTCAAGTTCAGTTTATGCATGATGGTGGAGAAGATGGCCAATATTTGGTGGAATAATAAGAATCTAATCCTTATGTGACATTAGAAGAATTTAATCTCATGCTAAGGGATATTAATGGAGAAGGTAGCAGCCATAGTGTAGGAATGATGAACTTTTAAGTGAAGGATGATTATGTGCTGAATCAAAGCACATCAATTTCAACCAACACAAGATCCAAGAAAATATCTCTAATATATGTTCCAAGAGTACATTTGACTCTAATTGATGCCTCTCCAAAGCCACAAAGTGTGAATCCTAGTGTAATACCTACTACCAGTCATGCTCCTCAACAAAGTCAAAATGCAAGTATAGTTATCAAGCTTAAAATATAGTAGGTTAAAATTCCCTCACTACCTTAAAAAATGAAATAAAATGTGAATAAATACATTCTAAACATTTTTGATTCTTTGAATAATACCAAGACAAACATATCTCTTTGGGAAGTCTTGCATATGCCTGGTCAAAAGGAGCTCTTACAAGAATAGCTCATGAGCATTCATGTAGCCCCCCAAACTTCAAAACACAATAGTATATCCCTTACCAATACTCCAATTTATGTATTAGATCCATTCACTAAATTTGAAAATCCTCCACCCTTCTATCTCACACTCATTATGGGAGACATGTTGGTTCACAATTGTATTATAGATAGTGGAGCTAGTACCACTGTCATGCCTAAGGTGGTGGCTAATAAATTGGGATTGAAGTATGAACCACATAGTAAACATGTGTTATAGATAAATGGGACTCTAAATAAGATAGTGGTATTGGTCAGAGGTCTGAAAGTCTTTCTACATTATTGCCCAAGTTTTACCCATTATATAATACATTGTGGTGGTAGACCTTCCAGCTCATTTTGCTATCTACTTGTCAAGGGACTTCATGGCTAAGATAGGAAGGTACCTTTCTACTAATTGGTATTTTATATATTTCAAAACAATATATGGAACCAAGGTGACTACAAGGACACAACCCTTATCAAGGTTTCATATTGAACTATATATGGAGACAAGTTCAAATCAGAATTATTTAATTAGTAAAGAATAAGATGTCATGGATGGTGAAGTATCCTCCCACCTTGAAGGTATTTATAATATTTTAATTAATAATTATAGAACTAAAACACATGGAATTGATCCATATACATTCATAAAAGAGACTAATTTGGTATTTTATTGTATGCGTGAAAAGGATGTTTCAATCCCTTCACTCATTAATGAAGATCATGAACTTGAAGGGAATTGTGAAATGTTTTTTGATGGCTCAAGCAAAGTAGGTGCAAGGACTGGAATTATTTTAGTTTATCCATAAAATAATCAATAGTACTCTTCATATATATTCCTCTTTAGCTGCACCTACAATGTGATAGAATAGGAAGGCCTAGTTCATGACCTCCAATGGGCAAAGAAGAGAGGGATCAAGAATTTGAAGGTTTATGGGGATAGTGAGTTGGTCATCTACCAAGTGATAAATCAAGATATAACCAAGAATCCCTTTCTTAAATCCTAAAAACATAGGGTATGTTACATACTTGAAGATACTTTGATGCCTTCAACACACAACCCATACCAAAGGATTCAAATAAACACATTGATAGATTGGCTGCCATAAGAGCATAGTTTGATCTAGTTGTTAATGTAGGAAATGAGAAATATCAATCTCATATCAAGGTCATTATGAGGCATTATATTACAAATAATTAAGTGTCATAGTATGTGTTTGAAAGTGATGAACACATTTCACACTTCTTACAAAATGAGACAGGATTCTCCTTGAGGAGCCAAAAGATACTACATGATCAATATGAAGAACAAGTTATTCAATTGAAGATAAAAAAGATACCTAAGGGGATGATTAATTTGGAGAGTATTTTCAATTAAGGTGATAAAAATAAGAAATAAAGAGTGGGCATGTCAATAAAATAAAAAAACTATGAGAGAGTCATGATTTATAAGGATAAGCTTCTGAAAATTGGTAAGATATGTTCCCTATTCGAGAGGTAGGTCTTTATTGAATTATGTAAAAAGTTCCATGACATCTTTTCTTGAGAATATAATGATTTTAAAAGGTTTGATCCAAGTCTATCTCATCACACCATTGAGTTAAAACCTAGAACTAAACTAGTCAGGAAAAAACAAAGGCCTATTAATCCCAACATAGAGGAACTCATGAAGAAAAAGCTGGCCAAGTTGATTGAGTCTAGGATTATCTTTCCTATCAAACACTCAACTTGGGTGGCTAATCTTGTACCTATTTGAAAGAATAATGGAGATATTAGACTTTGTGTGGATTTTTGAGACTTTAATAGAGTGTCTCTCAAGGATCATTATCCACTACCTTCCATAGAACAAATTTTGCAAGTTATTTTAGGTTCTCAATGCTTCTCACTTCTTAATGGTTATTCAGATTACAGTCAAATACTAGTGAATGAAGAGGATCAGTTCAAGACATCCTTCACTACAAAATGGGGGACCTTTTCCAATAGTAATATTCCTTTTGGTTTATCTAATACTAAAGCTACATTTCAAAGGGGAATGGGCATGGATTTTAAAGGTTTGATCAATAAGTTTCTAATTGTGTACCTTGATGATATAAATATATTTTAGAAGGATGATACTATCATATGAAACATCTAAGGTAGGTGTTTAAAAAATTTATGGAGTATGGAATATCCATTAATCTAAAAAAGTGCATCTTTGTTGTCAATGAAGGTAAGTTATCAGGTCATATTATTTCAAAAGAAGGCTTGTCTATTGACCCTGAGAGGATTGAGGCTATTCTAGGCTTGTCTTTACCTCAACACAAGAAAGGAATTCAAAGCTTCTTGGGGAAAATAAACTTTTTAAGAAGGTTTATTCTAGGCTTTACAACTATGGTAAATCCTATCACAACAATGCTCAAGAAGAACTAAGATTTTGCTTGGACAAAGGAAGGTAATAGTAGTTTTGAGGAAATCAAGCAAGTAATTACAAAATCTCCTACTCTCTTAAACCCAAAATTTTCCAAAGATTTAATAATCTATACCTTTGCTAACCTTGATACAATCTCATCTATGCTTATGTAAAATAATGATGAAGAGGTAGAGTAACCAATTACATTCTTTAGCCAAGGATTGGAATATTATGAGGTCAAGTATACATTTGTTGATAAGTAAGCTCTAACAGTAATAAGAGGACTGAAAAAATTTAGACACATTGTTTCAAACAACAAGACACTCTCATCCTAGTACCAAGGAGTTTTTCTTAAGCAAAGACCTTAATGAAAAGTGAGTTAGGTGGATTACCAAAGTAATGGAGTATGATGTAGATATTAAGGTGACAAACTTGGTAAGAAGAAAAGGGTTATATGAGAATTTAGCTTCAGATTTTCAAGAGACAAAAGAGGAAGTCTTGATCAACCAAGTTTTCCCCTAACCAGTTGATCACATACAAGTTCAAAGTTGGACACAAGACATCATTAGTTTTCTTCAAAATGGTGGGTGTCCCAATAGCTTGAATAAGTCTCAAAAGAGATATTTTAGATTACATACCATTCCCTACTATCTTGTAAATGGTGTTCTCTTTAGGAAAGACATGAATGGTGTGTTATTGAGGTGTGTTAATAGTGATCAAGTTGATATGCTACTAGAAAATTTTTGCAATGGTGAAGATGGATGTCATTTCTCTCCTAGGATGATAGTTGCAAAGATAATGAGGGCTGGTTACTATTGGCCTAGTATTCTTAAGGACTTTTACTATTAGGACAAGATGCGTCCTCAATTTGCCTTTTTTGTATGAAAATAGAAACTTGTAAACATTACATTAAATCCTATCCAAGTAGACCAGCCTTTCATGCAATGTGGCCTTGATTTCATTTGTGTGATAAACCCTCCATCAAGTGCTAGATATAAATGGATATTGACTGCTATTGACTAATTCACAAGGTGGGTAGAGGTTGTTTCATTGAAAGAGGCAAGTAAAAATGCTATCATGGAGTTCTATGAGAACATTATAACAAGGTTTGGATTTCCCCATGTTATCATTTATGATAATGCACTTGCTTTCATAAGTGCTAAAACTTTTGATTGAGAAAATAAGAATGGAGTTTATTTTAGTACCTCATTCAACTATTACCCTCAAGGTAATGAATTGGCTAAATATAATAACAAGAATCTCATCAAGATCATCAAGAGGACATTGGAGAACAATCAAAGAGCATGGCACAACAAGTTGAATACAACATTATGGGATAATAGGATTACTCATAAGAGATCAATTATTAATTCTTCCTTTGTGCTTATTTATGGAAGAGAGGCTAGGTTATCTATATCTCAAGAAATCCTTGCTCTATAACTTGCATATCAACTAGAACTACTTGAAAATACTCCAATGGAAGTTAGATTGATATAAATAATGAAACTATAAGAAGCAAGAGAAAATGTACACAAGGCCATAGAGCACCACCAAGTACTCATAAAGAAGTCCTTTGACAAAAGAGCAAGTGAAAGAGTGTTCAAGGAAGGTGACTTGGTCCTAAAATGGGATGAGGATAGAGCAAAACCAAGTAGACATATAAATTTTGACACTTTGTGGAGTGGCCCTTACATCATTAAAAAGTGTAGGCAAATCAACTCTTTTCAGTTGACAAAGATGAATGGAGAAGAATTACCTATCCTTGTGAATTAAAAACATCTAAAGTTATATTATTAGTCCTTGCAAGACATGTTTTGTAAATAGTATCTTAGGTGTGTGTGTTTGGTCTTTTTTTTTTGGTTTGTTGTTGTATTCCCTAAGTGTTTTATAGCACAAGTATGTTTCCTTCCTTTTTGTTTGATGTGTCGCTTTGCCTATATGCGTGACTCCATGCCCAATGGAAGGATTTAGGCAAATGGTCTTAGGCATAGCAGGCATGCCACCCCTAGGAATCACCAAGAATGTTATCCAATTTTCACACCCAAGTTTTGCATTTTCATTTTGGATAAGTGAAACATTCTTTATTTGTTTATCCCCACAACAAAGTGTCAAGTGTTATTTATTTCAACAAGGTTTTGCTTCAGGTTTTTTGTTCAAGTCTCAAAGGAATTGTTTTAGACTTTTTGTCTGAAACAAAAAGTCTAAAGGAATTTGTCCATTTTAAGATTTATGAAGGGTACATTTTCAATATTTTTGAAGGGTATTTTATTGGGAGTTGGTCCTTTTCAACCTTTCTAAAGGAATTTGCTCTTTCAACTTTTTTGAAGGAATTGGCTCTTTCAACTTTTCTGAAGGAATTGTTTTAGACATTTTGTCTAAAACAATCTTTTTAAAGCGTCTTTTTCTCATGGAAGTGTCCTTAGAAATTTTTTTTAAGGGAAATTTTCAATTTTGCCAAAGGGTCTTTTCTCTTGTGAAGAGACATTTTCAAAAAGTCTAAAGGGACACTTTCAAAAAATTCAAAGGGGCACTTTCAAAAAGTCGAAAGGATCACTTCGCAAGCAAAGGGATGCTTATTTATCTTGTAAAGGGACATTTTCAATATTTTTGAAGGGTTTTTCCTTAGGATTGGTCCTTTGCATTTTTTTTGAAGGAATTATTTTAAAAAATTTGTCTGAAACAATCTTTCTAAAAGAATTGGCTCTTATATTTTTTCAAAGGAATTGGTGCTCTCTCAAATAAGTATGAAAGGTCCTTTGAAAAAAGCTTGAAGGGACAATTGAAAAAAGTCCAAAGTGTCTTTTCTTGGGAAATTGTCCTTTGAAATATTTCCAAAGGGACATTTTCAATTTTATTGAAGTGTCTTTTCTCTTGTGAAGGGACATTTTCAAAAAGTCTAATGGGACAATTGCAAAAAGTCCAAAGGGTATTTTCTTGATAAAGTATCCTTTACAATATTTTTGAAGGGACATTTCAAGATTATTGAAGGGCATGTTTAGGATTTTTGAAGGGTGAAAATAAAAGGGTCCGTATGAAAATTATTTGAGAAAATTCCCCAAAGGAATAGCCCTAGTTGAATGATGGTTATATAGATGTCAACTTCAAGGTGATGAGTTAGTCATTAGTATTTAAATAGTGGGTCCTAGGCAGATCAATGGTCCTCACTCAAACACTCAAAGATCCAAGGGCTCATGTTCTTCATCCACCAAAGCAGATCAGAGGGTTCATCTCACCATTGATTAGATCAAGATCTGAGTCATTTTTTGATGGCTAATCAAAGGAACAATCGACTAAGGGGCTTGAAAGATTTGAACATTCGAATAAGGTCAAGCTAGGTTGAGATTTCAAGGGATGTTTGTGTACATACACATGGAGCTAACATTATAAAAAATGCCATGAAAACATGCATGTAAACTCCAAGTGATGCCTCTCTAAGGATAATAGAAAGAAAAGGGCTCTTCCCCATGCCGTTTCACACCTCAAAAAGCTAGGGAGAAGCTATTAGTATCAATAAAAATCCACAAGTGGAATCATTTGTCATAACTTCATTGATGCCATTCCAAAATATCTTTCATTCATGTAATCATTAGGGAAACATCTTTGAGAGAGCAGGCTAACTTTGTAACCACTTGAGGTGACATGGATCAATCAAATGGCCTGAATGAGCATCATTTGCAAAGATAGTTGTAGCCAGAGATGGAGACTTTTAATAGATTGATTCCTCTTTTTAGTGTCAAAGGCCTCCTCCTTTCTCTTCCTTTTTGCTATAAATACAACCCTTAGGCTAGTGTAAATAAGGACCACATAGGTATGGTGAAGCCCTATTGGATTGATGTTATATTTTTCCTTTAAGCATTAGTACAAGTCTTTTCTTTCTAGTTCTAAACAATTGTCTAAGCATGTAAGTAATGTATAGTGATAGTAAGTGATGATTTTTCATCCTTTTATCCTTTATCCTTCACTCCTGAGTAAAATTTATTAGTTTAATAGGTCATATATAGTGTGTTCAAGTGTGTTGAATTTATATAAGTGTATAACTATTCTTGGAATGTGAAATTTGCCTTTCATTTCATTTTCCTTGTGTCATTTTATACATCTCACCTCTAAACTAAAATACTTGTGTTAGAACCCCTTAGAGATTGTAAATGGTCTGTGCAATTTTTTGTATTATGCATTAGAATATTATATTCATGTGAAAGATAATCTTGGTGAATGACCAATATTAGAGTAGGTTTACTTTTGTGTAATTTCTAACTCTCTTTTTTAAATCAAACTAGTTTAGACAAAGGTTGTTTTGCAGGCATACATTCAAAAAGCTAGCCCCTTTAAATATAGAGGTTCATTTCCTCTATAAGCATACCCACATACTTGGAAATGTTCCAATATTTACCAAATATGTAAGAGACTTGAACACTCTCCTCTAAGGTGAAATACTTGGAGAAAATAAGAAATAATAGAAAGAAACTAATCTATCCTACCTATTCTAACTCTAATCATTCTTACAATTCACTCCATGAACATCGTAGGTGGGACAACAGAGAAGTAATTCTTGAGGTATTATCCATTGGTAGGAAATGTGAATTATAATCCTTGTAGGTCTTTCAATTTTAAGGTGTTATTTCCAAGTGTCTCAATAATATAATAAGGACCTAGCCAAAAATATGTGAACTTCACATGCTTACCTTTTAGGCTCAGATGCCTTGTCCCAAAGAAGAACTAAGTCTCCTTACCTAAACACCTTTATCTTTGATCTCTTATCAAACCACCTTTTCACCATGGTTTGGTGTCTACTAAATTTGGAAAAAGCCTCTTCTCTAGCATCTTCCATCTAAATAATGTCCAGTAGCCTTGAATTTACCAATTCATGTGCATCCTCCATGTACTCTTACATGAACTGATATGTTGGCATATTGAGTGTAATGGGTAATATGGGTTTTTATCCATATACCAATAATAAGGGTAATGTTTTGAGAGCCTTATTGACTCTTTTTATATCTACCCATAGGGAATATTTTAGTATCTTATGCCAAGTTGTAGGCTTGTCTATAACAGACTTCTTTATGGCCTTCATCAAGTTCTTGTTTATTGATTTAGATACTCCATTACCTTAAGGGGAATGGTTGGATGAGAAATTGAGAATAATAATATTATCATATGCCCATTCTATCATTTCAATGTCTATGAAAGTAGATATATTATCATTGACTAGAGATATAGGTATCCCAAACTTGGTGCATATGTTTTCTTCTATAAAGGTGATCACTTCTCTAGTCTTGCATTGCTTAATGACCACTACCTTAGTCTATCTAGTGTATTAGTTAGTAGTAGTTATAATGTATTTATGACCTTATGATGAATTGGGGTTAATTACCCCCATGAAATCTAGTCTCCACTGAGCAGTAGGTTTATCTATCATAATTAGTTGTAGTGGCATAGATGCTTTAGGCTCTTTTGTGCTAAATACTTGACATGAATAACACTACCTCACATGCTTGTGGGCACACTTGAAGATTGTGGTCCAGTAGTAACTAGCTTTAAGGATTTTATGAGTTTTTGTCCTTCTAGATGGATGTCCACTTCCCAAATTCTCATGAAAAGTGATCATGATCTTAGCTACCTCTTCTTTGGATACACACTGCAAGTAAATGCCTTTAACTTTTTTTTATATATCACTCCATATTTGAACAGGTAGTGGGATGCCTTAAGTCTTAGGGATCTTCTTTGTTCCCTAGTCATCCCTATAGGACAAGTGCCATTAATTAGTATATGGATAATTGGATTATACCAATCATTGGACTAAAACTTTTATTATTCAACCAACATGACATTTAGCTTGGGGTTAGCATTAGTAATAAATTGAATCAAACCTTGACACCTTACCAATTTTACAATCTTTAGTTCAATATCATATTCTTGTAGTAATGGCATCCACTTAGCTCTCTTTTCTCCTAGTTTATTCTAACTCAACATGAGATTAGTGGTAGGGTCTGGTAAGATAGCATGCAACTTATTTCTAAGAACCTAAATTTATTCACTACCTTAACTAATGCACATACTTGTTTGTCAAATAAATAATAATTTAACTCGGCATTTTTAAAGTTTGTGCTCATGAAATAAATTAGATGATCGCATCCATCAATTTTCTAAGTTAAAACTACAATAATAGTATGATCAAAAGCAAAGAAACAAAGGTAAAAATCCATGGATAAATATAGACTTATTAGGACTGGAGCTTATCTAATTGCATCCTTGTTGTCCTTAAAAACCTTCTTGGTTTCCTCATTTCAAGTGATTTTGGCATCTTTCTTCATCATATCCTTCAATGGCTTAACAATTTCTATAAATTCAGAACTAAACTTTCTTACAAAGTTAATTTTTCCAAAGAATGGCTTTAGTTCTTTACTACTATTAAGAGGCTCTATCTTTGATATAGCTTCTACTCTTTCAGTATATATAGAGATTCCCTCCTTAGTAATGACATGGCTTAACAACTTTCCATTAGTAACACAAAAAATACTCTTCTTTGGGTTGAGGTAAATCCCATACCTTTTGCACCTTTCAAATACTTGTTGCATATGTATGATCTAGTCTTTCCTATTTATGAAAAAGATAGTCAGATCATCCATGTATATAATAATTCATTTACCTACCAGACCTTAGAAATCATGATTCATGGCCCTTTGGAATGTTGTCCCTACATTGAGTAGCCCAAATGTCATTCTTTTGTAAGAAAACATACCCTACTTAGTACTAAAAGTAGTCTTTATCCTATCTTCTTGATTCACCAACACTTGGTTATACCCTTAAAATCCATCAAGAAAGGAAATCATAGTAGAACCAAAAACACTTTGTATAACTTGGTATAGAGAAGGCAAAGGATAGTTGTCTTTTTTAGATAATTTATTTAGATTCCTAAAATCAATGCACAGTATTATTTCACCATTATTTTTCCTAAATGGCACCAAATTGGTGACCTAGGTAGAGTGTTGAATGGGAAATACAATCTTGGCATCTAAGAATTATTTGACTTCCTTGAAAATCATAGGCTCTAAAATAGGGTTGACATGCCTCTACTTTTGTATAAAAGGTTTGAAATTTGTATTCAAGGGTATGGTATGGGTGATGAATCTTGGATCAAAAATATTCAAGTCATCATAGGACCATTCTATTATGTCCTTGTAGTTTTTCAGCAAGTTTTTGGCTTTTTCATTTTCAATTCATGTACATGTTGTCCCAATATTAACTAGTTGAGGTTGATATTGAATTCCAAGATCAAATACCTTGTAATTCTTCCCACTCACCTTAGTTATTCTAGTATTTTTAGCTACTTTTTCCTGATCAAATACTCTTTCCAAGATAATCATGATTTTTGGTATTTTGTTGTCATTTAGTTGAATGACTTTGCTACCAAATCTCCCATCATATTCAAGAGTATTCTCATTGTCCTCATCTATGACATGGGCCTCAAATACTCTTGAGTTGGTAATGAAATCTAGGATCTATTGGTCATCATCAAAAACCTACAAATGGTTTATGTTATCTAGGACCGAAGGGTATGGAACCAGATAAATGTTAAATTTTTGAGAATCAAGGTTTGGCATAAGATTGGTTGTAATTGAGGTAAGCTCATCAGTAGCCTTATTCTCCTCCCTAGGGATGAAAACAATATTGAAAGCATCAAAATATTCTAGTAAATCCTAAAAACTAAACTTATATCTTTTGAGATATGATAATTTAAACTGGTATTTACTCCTCATTTGATTAACCATAAGTTATAAGTCACCATGAACCAAGATTTATTTAACCTTATGCTTAATGGAAAATTTCAATCTTAAAATCAAAGATTCATACTCTACAAGATTATTAGTATAAGGAAACATAAGTCTATAAGCAACTTTTAGTTATTTCGTAATAGGATTGGTAAGAACAATTCCTACTCTAGATCTAGACTTACACCTAGCACCATCAAAATGTAACTTACAATTCCAGGTAAAGCATGAGAAGTTTTATAACTACATACCCTAGAATTCTTGAGAGTATAAACTCCTAATTTAGAATCCATCATGTTGATCTCATCAAAGTCCAGCATGTTGACCCTTTCATTTATAGCATTATACTCAGTGATCATGTGTTTCATCTAAGGCTCTCTTTCCACTCTGATCTGATTTAGGACTCCTTTCCATGGTAGCCACAAATGTGAATAGTTAATGGACATATATCCATTCATGGATTTTGCCCATTCTCTACTTAATAGTATCCCATAAGCATCAAGAATGTTCACCACCTAGATGCCAATAAATTATTAGACCCTTAGCTCAGAGGCAAGATACATATGAATATTTAATAATTCCTTAATTACTTTGACTCTAGATTTATTTAATTGAGTAACAACTCTATCAAATTTAATAGGATTCAATCCAAGATATTGATAAATACCTATTGGCATAATGTTTATGGATGCACTAGAATCTAATAAACAATTACATAAATTCTTACCAAGCATTCTAATAGTAAGCAGGAAAGGTGGGGATTATATCTTATTTCTATACATAACAACATTAGTGTTGTCAATTTTGGGTGGCCTACCATGATTTTTATATAATGACTCCAACAATAGGTCCCTTTACTCAATTATCTACATTAACTCATGAAATATAATTTTAACCTTAATTTTCTTCATGTCTTCCACAATATTATACCCAGTCCTATTAGAAGAATTAGATGCATCAATACAATGTTTAGAAGTACTTCCCTTTGGAGGCTCTAGGTTATTATTTGAGGTAGTATTTAGAGGAGTGCCAAAGTTGTTTGGATGTGTTGAAGTAGTTAGGGTCTACCTCTACTCCTTATTTCTTAGAAGGTGGGTCTTCTTTAGGACTACTAAAAAGCATATACTTCTTTAGGAATATCATTTGGTTCATTGTCTTCATGGAAAGGGAAGTAAAACATCTCCACTATGAAGGATTGGTCAAAATATTTAGATCCTAATGTACTTGTACCATTATATTTATTAATAACCACTTCAAATGTATCCAACTCTTCTTGAAAGGCCTCATAAGCTTTATATAATTCAATGCAATCTATTCCACTATGTCTAGAAGTGCAATGTACTCTACAATAATCAAGTAAAGCAATATCAGTAAGATTTATATCCATTATTTTCTTATGATAAGTTTTACAACAACAAAATAATGTATTTAAACCATTCATATGTAACATCTATAAAAGTGAAAGTAAATAGTCTACATACTACATCTTCATAAGTGACATTTAACAATCTGAAAGCATCTTTGAATGATTTAATATGTTCCTCAGTGGTTTCAATACTAGTAGGACTAAATATTGGAAAATATTTCTTAGGGTTATAGGGAAGGTCATGTACCACACATGACACATTTATGGAAGATCCACCTTACTAATCCATACCTTGATTGGGATTGAATACGTGGGCACCCTAAGTTGGTGAAGTTGGCAAAGATTTTGAAAACATGTGCTTACCTTTTTCCTACCTAGCTCTTCTATGTGTTTCTTATTCAAGCAGAGGTTCCCTAGTTTTTGAATGTGACTTTGTTTTGATTGTGGGTAATTTTAGCTTGAAAACATGGATTTTTTTTTAAATACGATGTGTCAAATCAACCTTCATATAGAACAATGATTAGACTTGAACATTAAGCAAATTTTGCAAAGATTCATATAAAGAACAATAAAGGATAGCAACCTTTAACCAATTATCTCAAAGAAGTGTCCAAGTACATAAGTATGAATGATATTTACATGTTAAAGTCTAAATAAACTCAAATATGCAAATAATTTATGATTTTTTTATCAAAACAACTATTACTAACCTCAAACCTATTGGTTTCACAATTCTAAAGATATCTTTACCATAATTTAAGATATGTCTTCAATGGATGTCAATCTTTATCTAAATAAGCACAAAGACTAGTCAAAAACCATGAAGATCACCAACCTTTGCATGATTATGCTAAAATAAACACAAATATGCAAAGAGTAAAGTGACCTTTAAATAGAAATAATGAAAACCAACAAAGATACTACAAATCTACAAAGAGTTTGGATGCCATCCTTCTAGTGACAGTGAAGCTTACCCTACTGATGCCTTAATATGTACCACAATATTATTAGAGTGTTTAATAAACAATTCTCATTTTAGAATTCAAATAACTTAGAGAATGAGTTGTAGTTTATGATAATCTTGTTATCTATGGTGTAATAGAGGTAGAAAAAATCATTGTTTCACAATATTTATAATGTTTGGTGGTTGGGAGCCACCATGGACTACAAATATTTGAAAATAATAAGATTATCTATGCTAACTAAGGTGAATTATGCTCAACTCTAAATCTAAGGCTAAACTAAGATGGATATATACAATGAAACTTTAATATAAAGTGAATTGTTTAAAAAAGAAGAAAAAAGAAGGGTAAGGTAAAGAGAAAATATGTTGTTGATGATCTTCATTCCAAATATCCTAATAGAGTTCAAATATCCTTCAAGCATGTATTTAAAACCAATGTATGATATGAAATATGTTAAACTCAAATCTTACCACACATAGGCAAACTGCTAAGGAATGTGAAAAATAATACAAATAAGAACCAATATTACTTTAAATATGTACCCCTATAAGTAGATAGTTGATGCACATCTACAAATATAGGGTAAATAAAATGAAGTAATCTAGAAAACCTTTAGTTATCCTAGAATACGCACAAGTTAGTAATTTTTCATTCAAAGGTACACACCAAGAGTCTACAAGAACTATTCAAATCTAGAATTTAGAATAGACAATTGAGAGAGAAGCCATATAACAATTCACACAAACAAAATGAGATAATATTTTCATAATTCTCTACTTGCATTAGTTTCTCAAAGTTTACTCTAGTATTTAGCTCAAAAAATCCCTCATTCTTTACAAATGACAACACTCTTTTTATAGAAATCAAGGAGATATGTCAGTCATATCAAATTACAAGTGTACAAGTGTAAGGATAGTTGTCCTTCCTACTAAAGTTATATAATACATTAGACTTTCTAGAATGGACTAAGCTATAGGAAAATGTGCTTAAAATTTAAACATGCATTTACAAAATAATATTCTATTTTCAAAATATTACAAAGCTCTACAAAATAATATTCATAACTAGCTTTGTAGACCCTATGTTGATGAAGTCCCATGTTTCTACTGAAAGAGTCTTACTACCTTCTGATGTTTTTCATTAATGAGCATATAATTAATTACAATTTCTAGGAAGAGTTCATCTTATTGATTAGCTATGTCCCCAATGTCCCTATCATTTCTCATTAAGGCCTCCTTAATGTTCCCTACCTTGATAATCTTTTCTTTTACTTTTAGGATCATATCCATGACCTTGTTGTTGTCTACCCTAGACTTGTTTTGGCTCTTGCTCCTTAATTTTCACATGACTAAGGTTGTATTTTTATTGAATTACTCATCTCTTATGATGCCCATGGAGTTGATTTTTGTATGTTTGGCAATCATGGTCCCAAGGAATTATTCTATCCTATTTAGCAGCACCTTATCATCTACAAGGAGTCTTTCCAAGCTCTTGGACCATGTACTCAAACACTTTATCTTGTCTATGATAAATCCCATGGTTTTGTTCAAGTGAGCTAAGTTGATGGTCTTAAACCCAAGGATTTGATCACGTACCATGATGTTAACCAAGTCCTTTATTTTGTCCTTTGAATTTTGCCATTGGGTGACTAAGCCCTTGGCTATTGTATCTTATTTGCCCAATACCTTTTATCTTGCCTTTGTTGACTTTAGGGAGTCAAACATATCATATAAATATGCTTCAAACATTTTTACCATAGCATTAAGAAACAAAAAAAAACTTACCCTTCTAAATTCTCCTTCTATTATTATAGATTGTTTCTTTATTACTGTAGGCCTTTGATGGAATCATGTAACTAAAATGATTATGCTTGATCCAATTCAAGCACATTTTCCTTAAAGATGTAGTTTTCACTTGGTCTTTGTCCTTAAATAAGGTTCAAGCCCATAAATGGTTCTACTTTCTAAAAAGTGAATTCTTCTCCTACCACCATGGCCTTCTTTACAGTAAATCTTTAAAAACTAGTTGTTGTTGGGTCAAATTTGATGCCAACTATAAATTTTTTGATTCTTGGGGCTAGATATTCCACCTAAGTTCCACTTTTTTCCCCATGTTAAATCATCCTTTGTTCTTCTTCTTTTTAGAGAGTGACTATCCATGGCTTAATCTCATCATGCACATGGATGTTGATAGATATTTTAATATCCCATGAATAGTGTAGAGTAGGAACTTTTTGTAGCCTAACATATATGAAATACTCTAGAATGGAAGGTCCATAAATTGGTTTATCCTTAATAAAGAGGTTGATCTCACTCAAAGGATGAGTAAAGGTTAATTTGGGATTCTTGTCCCTTAATGTCACCAAGGCTAGCTCAACTTTTCTTTTGGGTTGGGTTATAATAGGGACCAAGTCTAAATCCACTTCATTCCCATTATCTTTCCTTATTTCTTCAGTTTGAGTTTCTCTTCCTCTCATTCATAGATACTATCCAATGCCATCAAGGCATCTTCCACTGTCTCTTCTGGATCCAATGCTATAATTTCAATCCCTTCAATTAAGGATCCTAGTTCTTTAGGCTAGGTAGAAGATGATGTAACCTCATTTGGCCTTATTTCCTTAGGCCTTTGTTTAACTTGTGCTTTTGTATCTTGTGTTTATGATGGAAGGGGTATAGAGTATGGACTTGGTAGTAAACGATACTACTTAGGCCCCATATACCATATATCCTCAGTTGGTTGCTGCTTTCTCAACAACCTAGCCTCTAGCTTAATGTTTAGTTTCTTCAATCTTACTAATACTTCAATGAATGAAGAAGCTTCAGTGTACATGTAGTCATAAGGAACAAGCTAGTGCTCATAGGTCATACTAATTCCTTTTGACTTCAAATGTTTCCTAACTTTTTCATTAGGGTCCCACTATCTCAATTCATCATGTTAGAATCTAAAAGAGCTCTTGTGCCTAGAAGTAGATTCCACATTATCCCATTGTTGGAACATATTATAACTAATGGTTAAGGGGAAGGTGTGAATAAAACCCTTTCTCTTGGTTTTATATACACAATTTACCCCATTGCATATATATAATTCAACTTCTTTCTCAGCTAACTTATTTGGTACATGGACTGGTAGCCTGAGTGAGGTGCACTTGGTTCCTTCAATCTTGATTACAATGTAATCTAGACATAACCAGACATCTCTAATGAATTAAATATATTTATAAATTAGAGGGTTGATCTTCATCATGGGGATCCCTGTGATACCCTCAACCAAATCTAGATAGACAATCAAAAATGAATTACATATAATCCCTATACTTGAAAATATGCAATTTGGAATAATACTGGGTGACTATTTTTTTTCCCTCAGGTGACCATTCTTTGATGATGGGAATCTTGGTATCAAAAAGTATGGCATCTAAAAAATATGAAATTATATAAAAGTGACTCCTAATCTTCTTTTTGATTCGAGAGAACTGTCTAACCAAACAAGTGCTAATAACCTCCTTAAGAGGAGTGAGTTCTCTCTCAACCATAAAATATACTAGGGGACCCATAGCTTGTCTACATATGTGGTGGAGGGTTTTCCAAATAATTTATTCATTAATTCCATGATCATCCTAATTCCAAGCTTAAATTAGTTGATTATAATATTACCACTAAAGTCTGAGAATACTTGATTCTAGAGCCATGGGTTAAGGATGGTCTTTAGGTCATTTTCCTTATCCCAATTATTGATTATAGACATATCTACTTGGGGCTTTGAAACTTATAATAGTTTTAAAATTCTATAAGTGAGATAAATGAAACCTTCCTAAGGCTATTCTCATGAAATACCATGCCTTTATCAATTTTACAGTCTTTAAATATGGGAGATATAACATCAAGGTAATGAAGTACTTCTAGTTTGGCTATAAAAAAATGAAGACCAGTCATTTGGATGGCCAGAATGTCATAATATCTCCTTTTCATGGATAAATTCTTCTCCTCCTCTCTAGAAATGACTATATGTTCTAGGGTTTTCCAAAATAGCTAAGATTAGTTGTTTTCCCCTATGTTCAAGTTTTAGCATCAAATTCTATGTATTTTAAATTTCTTCCCTTTGCATCTATAGTCAAATAGAGCTTCGTATCTTCGCTATGTTGTTTTTGGGCCACCATGACTATGAGTTTATTCAAATTACTCACTAGTTGTCTATAGTTTGCCTTTAGATTAGTTTGAACTTGCTTAGATGGCAATTTGACTCTCTCAAGCTCAATGTTGGTCACTTTGGGATAAAATTAGGGATTTTGGAGATGTTAGGGTGTATTTTTAAGTTTTTTCTAAGATTTAATGGTGATGAACTTTTGAAATTTAGCAAGATTGTACCTTAGATTTTATTTAGGCCTTCACATTTATACCATTGCTTTTCTAAGCCCATAAAATCTTTGGTTTTGTCACTTTCTACCTATGTGCCACCATCATGGCACTTATATGGCATCTCTATGGCATTTTCATGGCACTTCATTCATAAATGCGTTAAAACTTATCATTTCCTTTTAAAATTTAATTTTACCTCACACCGTAAAATCCAATAGGTATGAATCAACACAAACTATAGATTTTTGGATCTAGACAACTATCTTAAAATTGACATATACATGGCCATCATTTGACGTCCAAGATAAAAATTTTGACATTCATACGACCATTAATTTTAGTCTCATTGTCAAGACTTTTTGCTAAGCTTAAGGTTGACATCTACACAACCATAATTTGGCATTCACATGAACATCTTTGACATCTACATGACCATCAAGTTTAAGCTCATCCTTAGGATCTGGTGCTACGCTTAAATTTGATGTCTACATGACCATCACTTGACATCCATAGGAATGTCTTTAACATCTATGAGACTGTCAATTTTAAACTCATCCTTAGGATCATGTGCTAAGCTTGCCACTTGTCATCTTTTGGTTTACTCTATACTCTATCATTTCTACTAAGGAATGATTTTTTTCCATGTGGTGGTCTAATTTTAACTCAAAGCTTCATTCAAAAAGTCATCATTGATCTTTCTCCATTAGATCTAGTGAGTATGAATCAATGCACACCATTGATCATCTGGAACTCATTCGATGTTTAAACTAGGATCTATGTTCTAACTTTTCAATTTTGGATCTCACACCATTAGATTTATCCTATCCAAGTGAACATGGGCCATAGATTTTGATCTAAGTAGTTGATCATGATTGGCTTCTACATTTATAAAAAGGGTTATGTAAGCCTAGGAAATATATAAATCTTAGGACTAATGTTTAATCATATTAATGAATATGAATAAACTTTGGTCTAATTTTTAAGTTAAGTTGAAACATAAAGAAGACCCTATGCTTAGGAAAACATAATTTTCTAGTCTAAGTTATAAATATAATGAAAAAAGTATCCTGTGGATAATAAATTCATAACATAAAATTTTATCCTAAGGTTTTATTGTATTAATACAATTAAAAACTTAGGGTAAATTCCTAGGCTAGGTCTATGTTATAATAATAGGGACCCCTTTAGACCTTTATTTTAGTTTTATGTCATTGGATCATCAATGTTTGCTCAAATTTAGGTTGATGATTATGATTTGAGAAGTTGAGTGAGATTGATCTTGTGGGCTGAAGTCTTAAGCATATCAGGCTCATCTCACTCTATTTGATCATTCTTGTTCAATTAAACATGGGTCATTGATCTTGTAAATAAGTACATGATTTAAGTTAGGACTCAGAGATCTAAAGGGACTTAGGATAAAGTCTTAAGTCTAAGGTCTTGTTTATGTTAATAAATATGAATAGGGCCTTAGGACTAAAATGTTAGTCTAAGTTTGTAACATGAGGGACCATATGCAATTCATAAAGTTGGACCAACCTAGGAACATAATAAAAGGACCCTAAAAATATTAAATTTAGACCATGCTAGAATATAAAGGGAATGAGGTGCTTGAGACATGAAGAGATCTAGTATATAATTTTTAATATAAGGTTTGGTTATGTTTAAAAACACACCCAAGCCTTAGTATAAAAATTAAACTTAAGTCCATGTCAATTTTAAAATGTTCCCATGTAAATTATTCTTGCAATTTTTTTAATTTGGTCCAAAACAACCTATGCTAGGGTTTCCTGAAGGAGGGTTTACAAAATCTTTAAACATGGATTTAACTTGAATTCCTATAGACCAAAGGCTAGTAAAACCCTGAATAGGAATTAAATTATAAAATCCAAGCATAATCCATTTTATGAGGGTTTCATTAAACCTGCAACTTGAGACAAGAAGATCCACTGTTAGCAATGTTAGGAAAGATTAAACAAAACCCAAGTGAAGGTGTGGATGATATTCAAATATAGATAATGTTCAAGCATATTAATGACACTCTAATCAAGTGAATTTTTAGTGTTAAGGTACAAATTGCATAATTTGGCACAAGGGTCCCCATTTTTTAGAAATGGGGGTATGTTGACCTCAATAAGATCTTCATAAGGCTAAGGGTGAGCTTATTAGATGTATATATTGCAAAAATTCTAGAAATATATAAGGCTATGATCAAAATTATGATAACACAAGTGTTATGTCACAATTCAAATGGTAAGGTACCATTGTATGTGATAGCCTTATACCAGTCTATTTTGGATTAGGGGGTGATCTATGATTTTGGATATGTTATTAGGGTCCAGCTCATGTATGGTATGTATGGGATGTTGTCTAGAGGTTAGAAGACCATGTGACTAGTGGTGTTGCTTAGCATATGGATATATGAGAGGTTCTTAATGTATTGACTATATGGGTTACCCCATGTGGTTGATGATAGGTTATCTTGGGTGACTAGATGGAGATAGGAATAAGAAGCATGGGTCATGCCCCACATGCCATCACTATAAAAAATCACACAATGGGGGATCATGTGCTAATCTTACACACATATTATTACTATTTGGCCCAGTTGGGTAACCATGGTGATAGGGCTAACTTGAGTTCCAATCATGGGCTACTATACCTAGTGAGTGGAGCTACAACTAGTGGTACACTTGCTAGGGTAGTTTAGAGTCCTAAACCTAGTGGATCCTCTAATAGTACCTACTTTTTGGGCATGGAATGCTAGAGATTCAAGGGGGAGAGGAGAAGGAGGAGTGTCAGTCAAGAGACTAGTGATCAGGTCACTTCATGGCATGTGAGACCATGGACTAGTCAAGCATGATAGTTGATAGCCATAATAAGAGAGGGAATGGATGTGGATGTAGGTATGTAGTAGGTACCATAGCAAGAACCACATTGGGAAGAGTAATGACCACTTTAAACACACCAAAAATAGAGACACCATCAATGAGATTAAGAATAGATGAGGGTGGTCATAAAGGATGATATGATAGTTAGCCTAGGATAGATTTGGTTGATAAAGCCACCTCGAAGGAGAGTCCCACAATATGTATGGGTGGTGAATCTTGTCTTTGCTATGATAGAGAGGTGACCCAAAAATGAGGTGCTCAAGGGATGTGATGATGGAGAGATCATGCTCAATAGATGAGTAGTTAGGGAGATGGTGGTTGGTGACATTGGGACTAGTGAGAAATGTTATAATTTTTGGTTTTGATATAAAATACTAGTTTTGTGTGATTTTAGGTAGATATATAGATTTTGAAATTTATATGTGATCTAATATCTATCTAGTTTTGGGTTTGCATATCCTATGATAAAAGAGGTCAAATGGGGATCCATATTCATAGTATTACACCATGAGATTTTAGATGGTGTGACAGTACCATACGACCACACCATGTTGGATGATCTATGGTATTGTCTACCCCATATCAATCACAATGGTTTAAACTAGTAGGGGAGGTCATGAGGTATCTACAGAGATGTGAGGATATATTTTAGCCATCAATAGGGATGGGAAAAGAGAGGCATAGGCATGGTAGGCCCTAAATCAAGAGAGATTTGCACACATGGATACCATGATCTAGTTGGTATAGGTACATGCTTAAGTGGACAACCTATAGGGGCAGTAGTAGGGTTTATATATTTTGTGGTTTCATTACATCTTGTTGTGTAGAGGGGGCATTTTGAGGCATCTATGGGCAACATTTCTAGGCCATAAGATAGGCATGATGGATCCCAACCATAGATATGGGGCAATGTAAGATTTTATATTTTGTATCATTGTATAAAACACATTATATATAGATATATTATTTTTACAATTGGATTTTGGTCTCATGAGTTATATTCTAGTTGTGGTTGTTAATGCATGGATATATTCATTTCTAGTACATATATTTTTTCTTTTGTTGTATATGTTGTGGGAAATATATGTGGAGTGGTTTATTTTCTAGAATTATGTGATACACATACATGGTTTAAAAATAAATAGGCAAAAATGATTTGGAAAAATATAATTAATCATAAAAAAAATGTACTACACACTATATCATGATGGTAAATGTGCAATAACAAAATATGATTAAGGAAAATAAACCAAAAAGTGGTAAACAAGAGAGCAAAATGTCTTTAAACCATGAAAAATATTGGCACTAAATTAAAACAAGTAAAGTCACACTATATCATGTTGGGAAGTATGAAAATAATGTATTAAAATGGATAGAACATGAAAGATCAATGGTATAAAAATAAAACAATTAATTCAATCAATAATACTAAATCATGTTGGGAAGTATTAAAAAGAAATAAAATTGTCAAAATGGACTTAAATTGATCACACTAATTCAAGCTAGGAAGTATGAAAAACTTAAGAAAAATGGTTGTATTCTTACATGAAATCAAAAAATAATAATATAAAAGTGAAATATCAATGAAGTAAGAATAAAAAATACTATATAAATATGGGAATCATGTCAATTATGTGTAACTCATAATCAATCATGACTTATCTCAAATTTGACACATGTAATTTCATTGTGACTTGGGTATTGGAAAATTTTGTGAGGAAGGCCAAGTCCTATCCATGGGATTACACTACAACTCACAAAGGGAACACCAATGAGGAGGAAAAAACTTGAAAAGTATGTTAAAAAGCTATGTTTGGAATGGTAATGTGAAAATTTGGTAATTTGTGAGGAAGGCTTGGTCCTATCCAAGGTCTTACACTACAACTCATAAATGGCGTCCCTAAGCGAAGTGATCAGTGAACAAAACAATATTTCTCAAGGGGATATATTAGGATTGTAGGGAATGAAAGAGGTAATGTATAAATAATAATTTATGTATCTTATCAAAATATCTTAGGAAACATGAGGCACACTAAGGACATAGAAAGACACTAAATGACTAGTGACCATCAATATATAAAAGATACATTTTCACTATACGCACAAAGCTATGTAGGCAAATAAGTGAGGTGCTAAGATAAACTCATGTTGGTTGTTTTGAATAAGAAAATTAAAATGAAACTACCTTCCTACAATGTGTTCCATATTCCTCAAGACCTCTTATAGAGTTGTAGTACAAAGATTGGGTACTTGTGTGAGAAAGTAGGTATCACTAAAAGATTGTTTTATTCTCCTTTTCCAATCTACTAGATTACCACACCCCAATGTACCTTGACTCTATCATGAATCCAACTATGTATTTTTATCTTCAATTAGAGAAAGGAGATGTGCTTATAATTATGTCTTTTAGTGTGATTTGATTTTTGAAAATTTTGAATGTTGCCTTTAGATTTTGTTAAATGATTTCAATTTTGAATTTTTATGGATTTTAAGATTCCTCCTCCATATGTACTTTTAATAAAAAATAATGAGAGACAAAGTGATACACACAAATGAGATTTAGGATTTGGATAAAAGAAGCTAAGTATCCAAAAACATGACTAACTAAAACACTTAGGCTTACCTATGAACTAACATGTTATCTCAAGTTTTAACCATGTGTATGCTTAGTTTGCAAAAGGAAATAAGGGGGATAAAGGGAGGTCCAAGGTTTATTGATAAAATTAGATTATAATGAGATGATTTTTTTTTCTAATTGATCACATGGTAAATAATTAATTACTAAAGGGGGCAGGGTTTATATAACCAAGTCATAATAAATATTATTTGTGTTTATAGAGATAAGGTAGCTAACAATCATGAGAATGAACAAGATATCCATAAAAAAGTAAAATGGAGAGAAAAAGGATGTAATCATGAAAAATAATCCATAAGAGATCATAAGGAATAAAACATTATAAACAACATGTAGTGTGAAAACATAAGTTGTCATGTAAGGTAATTAAGAATTTGACACAATGCCAAATGATATAAGATAGAAAAATGTGAATATGGAGCACACATCCAATATAAATGATGAAATAAATTAAATAACACCATGATGTGTTCATAAATGGTTGTATATTTTTCCACACACATTATACATAACATCTGATAAGTATCTATGAAGCTGAACTCAAACTACAACCAAAGTCTCATCGATCTTCAGGGAAAGTTGAGAAAATACTTCGCATCGAATCTCCTCGATGGAAAATGTAATAATTACTAAAGTATAATGTTGACAAGGACTAACATGGCTCAAGATAAGCAATTGGAATGTACTTTATATGAGAGGAAGGGGTCACTGGTGGAGAATGGTCCATAGGTTAAGGATTCATTGGTGGAGAAGGGGCCACAAGTGAAGGAGGATCTATGGGTGAGGGAGTCACAAGTGGGGAAACTATAGGTGTATAATGGACCATAAGTGGAGGAGCCATGGGGGAATAAATGTGAGCCTTCTTATGAGGGTTAACTATGGGAGGAAGGGTAGTAGGCATAAGAATGATCATGAGGTGATTCTTGAGATGTTAAAGAATGTGATAATGATTAGTGTGATGGGTACCACATTAGTGCCACAAATAATATACCTCTCCATATTTAGAAAGATATTCAGGTAATACTTTTAGGGTATGTATATCCTTATCTATGGGATGAGTAATATTGGGATGCAAGGTGTCTATATATTGTTATAGCTTATCACAATGCATGGAGGAATGAATATATTTGTCATGGATGTAACAACCCCACAAAGATTTATTAAAATAAAGCAATAATTTTTTTTAATATTTAATCAACACTTATTATTTCATTAGATTACACCACAAGAATATAATTAGTGATCTTCAACATACTAAATAAGCATATCAAACTTAATTAAACATGTACAACTATATTTATTGATCACTAACAACTTATGTAAACAATCATAACTACTAAAGGAAAATAATCAAAATAAAATACAACCATAGATGGTATAATAATACAACCTCTATCATCAATGTAAAATAATAACCAATTGCATTTCCATCAAGAACAATGCCTTAATATAAGTAAAAAAATAGACACAATGATCCACGAAGCTTGGGCCACACTAACTCCTATATCTTTAATAATCTCAAGTGTAATCTCCAAGTAAGTACTATAGTGGGGAGGGAGAATATCATCCAAGCACTTTTACACACTAACCAAGGACCATCAATCCCTCACAAACTCCCTCAAATAGGGAATGGACCTTCCTTCATAGATGGGTAGATAGTGATAGTGTAGGAATCTATAGAGACATGCTAGTACTCGTGTGCTATATGATTTATATTACATGATGTGTAACATAAAGAAATACATTCTAAACATGATATCACACAAAAATGTAAATCATACATATAAAATGGAAATTTTTATATAAAAATTAATTTGACAAAAGTTTCTAAATAACATATGATCTCTAGGATTAGTCAAATTCATACACACCACTTTATCATATTACCTTCATCTAGCATTAGAAATATTAACTAAGCCAGTGAATTCCATCTCATTGCTTAGTTAAGATCAGAAATGCTAGATTTGGATAACATTTATTATAACCAATAAGTTCATACAATTATTTATACTAGAAAGTAAAAACACATGCTAATTACAAAAATAATTACTATACATACATTTAATCCATCAAACATGTGAATTAACCCTATTTATATTATTCATCATATAAACACTATTTATGAAAATGAATTTTAATTATCAAATGATTAAAATACAATTATTTCCAAAGAATCTACTTAAGTAAATGTTAATGTACAAATTTATCATTTTCATAATACAAAGTTCATACTACTCAATATAAACTAGAAATCATAACTTATATAATGATTTTCAGTAACTCATATACATATACTTATTCATCCATTAATGAACTTAGGCTATGCTCAGATAGTTATAGTTCCCTATCATTTATAATTTCATGACTTGACTAATTAATCATTATAATAACTATAGGCATGCTACCTATTCTATAAATATAAGCTATGCACATATAGGAGGACCTAGGTTCTCTTATATGTATATTATGTATATTTATATGATCTTATTGTATAGATCCCATAATACACACACACACACACACACACACACACACACAGAGAGAGAGACACACACACACACACATACATATATATGTATATATATATATACATATGATATGCATACGT
>JARHVA010005286.1:0-7500 GCA_037957365.1 Torreya grandis | reverse complement strand
ATAGTCTTATGCATGACAATCAAAGACTAGGCTTAGGTTTTTAGCATAATCAACTTCTTTTGTAAATGTATATAGATAATTATCTCTTTATCAAAAAGATAGATAAATCAATTATTGATTTCAATTATATCAAGATAATTATTTTAATCAATTACTAGTGTGTGTGTGTGTGTGTGTGTGTGTGTGTGTGTGTGTGTGTGTGTGTGTGTGTGTGTGTGTGTGTCTTAATTTATTTTAGTAGTTTGACTTATATTGATATTCTCGAATATCAATAATAATAAGATTAACATTCAATAACATTTTTAAAAACATTATACTAGTGTATATATAATAGTAATTAGATATCTTTTATTTGATTTACTTTCAAAAATCATACACAAACATAAGTCAAGTAACCTTATGTAATCTTACTACACATTAAGCACTGAGTCCACATATAATAAACAAAATGCAATGACAAACAAGATTTATACCATAACTACATACTAACTTTTAAAACATTCAAACTTTAATATCTAACAATACAAGCACACAATGCATATAACTTTTTTAATCTAATGTGGTGTGTGTAGGGGTCTTAGCAATACCTCTATCCTCCTTCACCATCTCCATCTACACTACCATCTCTGATGATGCTCACCCTCCATCATGCTCTGAGGGATGGATTCTTATGCATCTAACTCATGACAATAAGATAGTTAGCCAAATACATTGATATAAAATAATGCTATTATAATAAAGTAACATAATCATTATGTACAAAATTCATAATTAGCCATCTCGTAATAATGAACTCATGAAATTTAATTAACATATATCTATCCCATAACAACATATAACTTATAATTTAGTTAAAAAATACCAAACTAATTTAACAACCATATTAATCCATGGATAATTAGGTAAATTAGTTTAGTGAGAGAATCAATATGTAAGATCCTTCCCCCCTAAAATTGGTCATCATCCCAATGACACTTATTCAAATAATAATTTTTAATAACAAATAGAGTTTAGAAAAATATAACATAGTATCTAGCATTAAATCAAACAAAAGATGTGGAAATAGCCTATAGAACTCATCATAGTCCTATCAAGTAGAACTATCTTTAGAGTATTGGTCCCATAAGACTCTGCACTGTGAAAATAAAGTAGCATAATAATTATATACATAATTCATAATTAGCCATCTCATAATAATGAACTTATGAAATCTAAGTAACATATATCTATCCCATAAAAGCATATGACTTATAATTTAATTAAAAAGTAACAAATCAATTTAACAACCATATTAATCCATGGATAATTAGGTAAACTAGTTTAGTGAGAGAATTGGGATGTAACATCCTTCCTCTTAAAATTGGTCATCATCCTAATGACACTTATTCAAACAATAATTTTGAATAACAAATAAAGATTAACAGAATATAACATAATATCTAGCATCAAATCAAGAAAATAAATGTGAAAATAGCATGTCAAACTCATCATAGTCCTCCCAAATATTAGTATCCTTAGAGTATTGGTCCCATAAAACTACTATTACAACAAAGTAACATAATCATTATGTAAAAAATTCATAATTTTCCATCTCATAATAATGAACTCATGAAATCTAAGTAGCATATATCTATCCCATAACATCATATAACTTAAAATTTAGTTAAAACGTAACAAATCAATTTAAAAACCATATTAATCATGGATAATTAGGTAAATTAGTTTAATGAGAGAATCAGGTTGTAACATCATTCCTAACTAAAATGGGTCATCATTCCGATGACACTTATTCAAATAATAGTTATAAATAATACATAGAATTTAGTAGAATATAACATAATATCTAGCATCAAATCAAGCAAACAAATATAGAAATAGCTTGTAGAACTCATCATAGTCTTCCTAAGTAGTACTATCCTTAGATTATTGGTACCATAATACTATTATTATAACAAAGTAACATAATCATTATGTATATAATTCATAATTAGCCATGTCATAATAATGAACTCATGAAATCTAAGTAACATATATATGTCCCATAATAGCATATGACTTATAATTTAGTTAAAAAGCAACAAATAAATTTAACAACCATATTAATCCTTAAATAATTAGGTAAATTAGTTTAATGAGAGAATCAGGATGTAACATTCATCCCCCCTAAAATTGATCATTGTTTTGATGACACTCAAACAATAGTTCTAAATTACAAATAGAGTTTTGTAGAATATAACATAGTATCTTGCATCAAATAAAGCAAAAAAATGTATAAATAGCCTGTAGAACTCATCATAGTCTTTTCAAGTAGCACTATCATCAAAATATTGGTCCCATAAGACCTTGCACTGTGACACTTATATATTATGTAAATGAAGTTTTTAAGTGTTAATTACTTTGATTAGTTCTACTATGACCACCTCAGGATCTAAAACCTACAAAATATTTTAATTCAACACATGTAAAAGATCAGTTATATTTATTAAGATAAGATACATGGAAGACATTATGTAATAGATCTACAACTTGTGGCAATGAAATCTTATATGCTATAATATTTACCACTTCTAAAACATTGAAGGGTCCCACATAGGTGAAAGTTTTGTTGACTTCCTAACTTTAATGGAGCTCTTTTATAACTTATCACATAAGAATATTTCATCACCTACTATAAACTACCTAGTTATTATCTTCAAATCAACATAGCTCTTCTACCTATCATTAGCCTTGGCCAAACTTTACCTAATTTTTTTAATATATTCTTTCATTTTTGAAATAATATTAGGTTTAAATACTACCTTGTCTTCCAACCTATCATAACTGATTGGTGTCCTATACCTTCTTTCATAAATTTCTTCAAATGGTGTCATCTTCAAAGTAGATTAGTATGAGTTATTGTAATCAAAATCAACCAATGGAAGGTATTATTTTATTTATATTTCTAATCCATGTAATAAATATGAAAAAGATCCTCTAACACCTAATTAATTTGCTCAATTTGACCATCAGTCTATGGGTGATAAGAAGTGCTAAAATTTAGTTGCATACCCAAAGCTAAATTGAAAGTTAATCAAAATCTAGAAGTCATTCTCAAATCATGATCTGATATGATTATCTCTATAAAACAATTTAATTAATTCACTTCCTTTATGAACCTCTTCACAAGAGTTGGTGCATTGGCTGTCAAATTTTTTGATATAAAATATGCTACCTTAGCTAATTTATCAACTACAACCAAGATCATGTTATGCATGTTTTGTGATAATGGTAATCCTTGGATAAATTCCATATTTATCATATGCCATTTATACTTGGGTATGTCATGTGGATATAATAATCCATCTAGATGCACATGTTTATCTTTTACCTGCTAATATTCTAGACAACATGACACAAAGTTTATAACATCTTTCTTGATTCCCTTATAGAAATAAAGTGGTCTAATTTCTACCATAATCTTGGTTACTCTTGTATGTCCTAAATATAGGGTGTTATGTTTTTCCTTTAGCATTTTACTCCTTAGATTTTTCCAATATGGCACATATATCCTTCTGTTATAACATAGAAGAACATCACTCTCTAAGTTGTATCTTTTATACCAATAATTTTGAGCATTCTCAAAAAAAAAATTCTTGGCCTAATCATTGAACTCATTCCTAGTGAGAACTCAATCACAAAATCCCTAAAATTACTCTTGACAGTAGTCATGACTATTATGAACCCTATATGACTCAAGGCATTAGCTAATCTATTATCTTTATCTTTGATGTAATTGATATCAAAGTCATAGTTAGACAGAAATTCTAACTAGCACCTCTAATGAGCATTTAAATTTGGTTAGGTGAATATGTATTTGAGTCCCAAGTTATCATTCTTGAGCTCAAATAGTTTTCCCAATAATATCTCCAAACTTATAAAGCATGAATAATTACTATAAGTTTAAGATCATGAGGGGCATAATTCACCTTATAAGGCTTCAGCTTCCTTGACTCATAAGCTACTACTGCACCATCCTACATAAAAACCCCTAGTTTGTCCCCAAATGTGTCTATAATATTGAAAATTAAATATTGGGATCAAGAAATTGTTGAGGTCAACATAACCCCATTTTTGAAAAATAGGGACCCTTGTGCTAAATTCTATAAATTTTGTAACTTAAAATTGAAAATTAACTTGATCAGAGTACCATCAAAGTGTTTTTCACATTATCTTGATTTTAATATCATCTATAATTAGTTCTCATTTGCATTAATTGACATGTTTTTAAATGATCATGGTTTTACCCTTCTAATATTGAAAATGGTTGTTGACTATGTTTTTGTATTGCAAGTTCAATGGAGTCCATCAGAAATAGATAATATATAGGGCTTCATGTTTTAAATATACAGGGTTTCATATTTTAATATTAATTTGGCCTTCTACTAGCCTTTGGTTTATCAAGGATCAAATTAAATTCATGTTGAGCATCTTTGAAACCCTTATTCAAATTAACCTAGTCTAATGTTTTAACCTAGGTCCCTTTGGATTAAATTCAAATTTGGTGAAAATAATTTGTGTAGAAATAATTATCACTCCATAGAATTAGTTTAATTTTTATCCTAAGGCTTAGTCATGTTTTTCAACATGACCAAACCTTAGTCAAAATCTTATGTTTGGTCTCTTTATTTTCTTGAGCCCCCTTGGTCCCTTTTATTTCTATATGGTCTAACTAACCATTGGGACCCTTTGTTATGTCTATAGACTTAGCCTAAAAATTTTTGTCCTAATACTTTATGCCATGTCTTGTTATTATGTGTAGGGTCCTCCTTATTATGTTTCTAACTTCACTTAAGAATTTAGCTTAAATATTTATTCATATTTATTAATACAAATAAAATCATAGTCCAAAACATTATGCTAAGTTATTTATGTTCCCTAAGCACTAACTTACACATTTTTTGTATTCACATGATCAATGCTTCATGTTTTCTCAAATGATCATAATCCATGGTGTGAGATTAAAGACAAAGACCATGACCCTAAGATAAATCTCAAGCATCTTATAAATATAGATGATATGGGTTTGTTCATGCTAAATTGATTTGATGGTGTATGTTGAGTCAAGACTTCAATGAATCCCTAGGAAAAGCAACAAGGTGTTAAGTGTTACCATCTTGGGGAAATAATATTGAGAAGCCAATGGGATTTGACCTTAAAGATTAAGATCTAATGGATCAGATGATAATGATCTAATGATGCAAAATGAATGTTGAAAATTTAATACAAATGTAGATATGACATGTGACAGAGCCTCAAGCCACAAATTCAAGCTCGAGCATATTTTGAAGATTAATGGTACACATCAAAGCATACAAATACCAATTGATGGTCCATAGAGTAGGATGTATAATTTAATAGATTAAGATCAATAGAGCATGATTAATCCATGCAATCAAGATCAATGTTGACATTTTAATAAATCTCTAAGTAAATATAGAAATTGCAAGTGTCATAACTATAAGGAATGTAACAACTAGATAATGGAATTCAAGTTCTCATATTGAGATCGAAGATTTATGTTGATCTATTCAAGGATGATCTAATGGTATAAAATCAAGTGGGAATTTTAAAAATCAATGATCATTTTTTAAATATGAATTAAAAATTTGCTATGAATATGCGACATGGATGCCACAATGGAACCATATAAAATAGACTAGTCAGTTCAAGATATTTTGTAGACCTAGGAAATGCAAAGTTATAAACATGTAGTCCAATTGGGAACAAATCATACATAATCTCAAATAACTACCACCATGAGTGCACCATTAAAACCTTAAAAAATCACTAATCACATATAAAAACCCTAATTCAGCCATGTATTCACCATAATAAAAAAAAATAAGTTGAATTGTCATCTATGTAAAGTTAATTTGATCTAGAGTCCACTAGTGAGAAATTTGATATAATTTGCAGCAATGATAGCTCAAAAAAGTGTCTCTAAGGAAGATGTCAAACTATACTTGACCTTGGATGATCAATGTCCTCATAGATGACTAAATCCCTAGTTTTAAAATAGTAATTATAGCTCACCTAAACATGGCTATGACAATACCAATAGACAAGATCAAGGATGTGAGAAAATGGTCCTAAGAAATGGGAAAACTCTATAATGACCTCAAAAAACTTGAATAAAAGATAGTGCATGTATTGGATAGCTTAATTAGGTACCCTACTATAGTCAATTTAGTTGGTCTAATTATAGATGATGAGTTCAATCAAAGATATTCCCAATTTATGAAAGGGTTAAGGCACTAAAGCATAGGCAAGATTTTTATTGATAATGATAGGATCATGGGTATGATTCTAACTACAAAGGAAAGAATATTAAAGATATAAACATCAACAAGGAATTAAGTAAGGTAGAAAAAGACCACAAGATCTTAGTAGTTCAATTTAAAGAGCTCTTAATGAAACCAATGTCAACCTTGAGCTAATTGAGGAGCAACATTGTAGATTAAAGATTCTGCTAGAGAAACAAAACTGCAATAGAGGGTTCTCAAAGTTAGATGAGTTGACTTAGGAACATTTATTTTGTATCTTAACATTGTATATTTTAAATATGGAATATTCTTTTTTGTAAAGGTATATGTAGATTGTAAAACACATTGCCTATAGATCAGTTTATTAGGGAAAGTCTAGTGTATTCTATAAGATTGGTAGAAAGGAAAATTTTCCTAACATTTGTACTTTTGTAATTAGATATGACTAACCAACATACTTCCTTACATTTTATAAAAGGATTATTATAAATTGTAAAAAAGGGAAGGAGTTTTTGAGCCAAAGCTAATTGTAACTTCTGAGCAATTAATATAATCAAGGAATTCTACAAAGGTTTTCCAAATTTACTTATATTTTGTTATCCTAACTTCTCTCTCACTTTTTTGTTCTGACTTCCAAATTTGAATGCTTCCTATGAATTTATAGTATGTATATTTGAATGTATATTTGTTAACTTGTACCAATGTTAGGTTAATTGAAAGTTATTAGGCTCATTTCATTTTCTTACTCTTCCTGCATTTAGGCTAATATTGTTTTCTTATAGGGGTAAATATTTAAAGTAAACTTGGTTCATCTTTGCATTATTTCCACATTCTTTAGATGTTTCCCTAATGTATGATAGGACTTGAGATTTATCTATTTCATGTCATACATTGGTTAAGTACAAGCCTAGATGATATTTAAACTTTTTCATGATATTTGGAATGAAGATCATCAACATCTCTTCTTTACGCTAACTTTCTTTTTGCCCCCCTTTTTTAACCAGATCACTATAGCTTAAGTTTCATTGTAAATATACATCCTATATTAATCTTTAGATTAGTTATTAATCATAATTCACCACTCTTAACATAACATAATTCATATTTTACATAGATCAACTATTTATCCATGGTGGTTCCCAACCACCAAACATTATAAATATTATGAAACAATCCACTTGCTTTGCCTTTATTTAAT
>JARHVA010005285.1:1160000-1247500 GCA_037957365.1 Torreya grandis | reverse complement strand
ATCTTTTGGAAGATAAAAATCCCTTATTTCAGAAACCTTGGTTGATATTAGTAAGAGTGAATTTTTTGAAACATTAGGAATTTTTAACACTTTAGGTTTTTAATTCACTCTTCTTTGTGGTGCCTTAATATTATTTGATAAATATTTTATGATGTATTTATTTACCTTTCAAAAAAATTCAATATCAAATGAAGGAAGACACAAATAAACACCCTTAATGAGGGGGATATTTTTGGGAAATGTTGGAAGCATGGGAGCTTGAATCAATGTAATTGAATATGTATTGCATTTTTAAGTAGTTTTTAAATTATCCATGATGTTATTGTGTATTTGGTGAATTTTTTTTAATTTTTCATGATCATAAAATGGAATGTTTTTCCCATATGAATCAAATGTGGATATAGGTGATGAAGGAAAAGTTTGGATATCTTTTTTTAACATTGCTTAATTAGATATTGGGATGGTGGTGGCATGAACCCGGTTAGCAGGATGGTAGATACTACCATTAAAATATTTGAGTGAACATGCTTGTGAATTTGGAAAAATATAATTATAGTCAATTTTCACTCCTTTTTTGATAGAAATTTGAATAGTTTCATAATCATAGTTATCAAAAATATATTTATCATCCATGGAGGAAAAAAATACAATAAATATTCATAAAAATGGGGCAAATATCATCAAATATAGAATATATATGTGACAATAAAACTCATACATTATGTTCACCAAATGTTTAACCCTAACTTTTGATATGCATGGGTTATCTAGGCTTAAGAGGATGTTAGATTAAATTTTACAAAAAGATGGTGAACTAACCTAATGAGTAGGCCAATTAATAGAAAACTCAAAAAAATAGTATTCTAAATTTATATGATTGAGATTGATGAAAATAATAAAATATAACTATTGATAGATATTTAATGAATTTGAAGCAAATGATACTTAGTTGGTTTACTATGCACATGTAGGTCTGATCTAGAGTAGGTTGGAAGTGAATTGGAAGATGATCCTAAAATAGTAAGTAAATTATAGGAATATTATTTCTAGACCCTTAGACACTTGTGTTAGATCCAAATAGTTACATCAACACATGTGTCTAAATTTGATTTAGGTATCCTATACAAAATACTGACTAGATCTAGATGTGACCAACTATAATTTTTTGGGTTTTATGTCACATTTATTCTAATGTTTTTAGATCATACGAATAGACTATCAATTTTTTTCAAATAATCATACCCTAGCTCTTCACCCTTGGAGTAATTATGGGAAAATGGGTTAGTGGGATCTTGGTGTCGAGATACCCCAAAAACCCCTCTATTAATAGGTGTTGGCTACATCACCAATAATTTTAAGAGGGCCTCAAAATCATGTAGTTATCTCCTACCTATTAAATTGTGTGTGTATAAGGATGAAATGTATGATAATGAAATACATGCAATGAACTAGTATATAACTTAGAAAATATGCTCATGAAATACTCTTAAAATGCTTCAGACCTATGGAAATATTGCTCCTATGCGTGATATATAATTAGATATGAATAGGGTAGGTTTTATCACTTGAATTCTTGATTGAGTCTTTCCTAGTATGTTTCCTTATGATTTCTAGGTGAGGAATGAATAAGGATTGATATTGTATCTATACCAATCCATTTTGGAAATATATTTCAATAAATCACTTAGGTTGAGATTTAGGATACATTTAAATTGTAAATTGGATAACTTTTGGGAACTAGACACATTGTAGGAAAAGTGG
This sequence comes from Torreya grandis, assembly GCA_037957365.1. NCBI lineage: Eukaryota > Viridiplantae > Streptophyta > Pinopsida > Cupressales > Taxaceae > Torreya > Torreya grandis. The sequence continues at coordinate 1,245,739 of JARHVA010005285.1, read as the reverse complement.
ACACTTGCATCAACATGGGTGTCTATCTAGAATGTAAGTATCAAGGAGCTAGAAAATAGGTACAAGTCTAAAACTAAAATTGAAGGATAATAATTAGGTTTAGAGTTTTTTTCATAGTATAGAAGGCCTATTAGTCATAATAACAATGGTAAAACTAAGAGATAAGTGATTAGGCATAAAGATACAGTGAACATGAGAATTTTGGCATCAGGAAAGTCTATATCTAAAAGTTAAAACCATGATAGATATTTTCCAAGTGTACAAGATTGAGGTACTATATAAAATTATATTTTAGTATTTACATATGCACATATGTTTCACACATCTTTGACTGTGATACACACATACCCAAACACATAAACTATACATTTTCAAATGTTTGACCTTTTCTCTACTCATATCATATAGTGCATTGGGGTCATCTACTTCTTTGATAATGATTAATATAGGTTACATATAATATATGATCATTTCTATATTATCATGTTTGATCTTATTACTAACACTTACACATGTCTATATCTATGTTCATATCTTTCACAGTGTACTTGTTATTCTATAATACATAACATTTTTTGCTAACACATTTATGTAGGGACTAGTATATATGCTTATACTGGTTGCTTATACTTCAAATAATCACATTGTCATTTATTTGAGTGTATTACATTACTTAATATTTTTTTTCTTTTGGAATATTTAAATACGTTCCTTGCTTGTTGGCCCCTATGCCATTGTAAGTTGATTGGACATTTGAATATGTCATTCTATGTGGATTGTACATTTAAATATGTCATTCATATTGACTATGTAGCATTTAAACATTCCCTTTGTATGTGGTATCCTTGGACCATTCCTTTGCATTACCATTGAGTGCTCTTGTCTATGTGCTTGATTACTTTTTGAGCTTGTAATGTTACCCTATAAACATTTCCATGATCTATATCATGCATCTTAGGACTTGATTTGATCACATACTATGAACCTAATTAATATATCTATTTTGATACATTATCCCTATATGCCATATAATTCATACATAAGTTATATAACTAAATTATCCTTTTGAGGTAAGGTACCTACCAATTTATATTTCCTTCACCTGTAAATGGGGGGCATGTCTGTTTGGGCATATCATAGAAGCATGACCTCCACTTTTTCATAGTTTTTAAATTTATGTAGGGGAATGTTGCAAAGAATCATGACTTCCACATTTTTCATATTTTCTAGATTTAAGTTGGGGCATGTAACAAAAACATGAGCTCCACACTTGCACAATCTCCAATTTAGTTTCAGAATTTAGATGTACACTTGGGTTAGAATCCTATACAATGCACCAATTTAAATAGATTTGAAATTGAATTTTTAATATCTATGACACACATAATCTAGCTCAAACATATTATAAGTGTATATGCCATATTATTTTACTAAAAATTGTAAAACTTACTAATTATACTACTCTCTAGAATGTACCAATTATACCAGGATGTACTATTATTAAGCTTTTTCAACTATAAAAGTGGGTTCATTTTATGAGTTGAAGTGATTAAATCATTCAAAATCACCATATTTATAGATTGGATCAATTAAATTATCTAATCTCACTATATTCATAGGAGGAGTTTATCAAATAACTCACCCTTACTAGATTATGTATATTCACACTTGAGTTGTGTGATTGAGGTATAATGATATCAATGGTCATGTCATAACTAATCCTTATATCAGATTGGGGGCATAATACCTTTCAATATCTCTATGAAAAACTCTAAGGTTTAGGTTTGACCTTTTCTAGCTCCAATGATTCTTAAGAAAGCATATTTACCAAGTCAAGGCATCAAGAGGCAACGTGGTTGCATTGACACACAGGGGTACTCCTTCCTTTCTCTCTTTGTTTTCAAAAATTTCAATTATTTCAAATTTTTATATTAGACGCATTGATTTATATTGTAACATACTATTTGTTACAGTTCATACACCAAAAAATCACTCAAAGTGGACTCAAGCAAAGGCAACGTGTGTTATACACACCTAGGGATGCATTTCTTTCCTTTAACCTAGTAATTTCATCTTTATGCATTAGTAAATTAAAAAAAAGGGAAAATTTAGATACTAAGACTAAATATTTATATCATATTAGTCTTGCACATTTGACAAGTGTCAATCAAGGCTCTACCTCTTAGTTCTAGAACTCCCTACTACAAAAAGGCTACATTCACCATATCAATGTGCCTAGATGTTTATCTCTTAGTATGATCCATATCATTATTTTTGATGGGTTGTTTAAAACATATAATTACAAGGGATGGGTACTGTCTAACCTCTCCTGAAAAGAGATCAAAAAATCTCTCCAAGGTCTATATCTACCAGGTCTTGGTAGATTAGATCTCACTAAGCTGGTTCATTGTAAATTGTTCCATATAAGGGGCCTTTGATGATTTTGGAATATTTTAAAAATATTTTGGTACTTAAAAAATTATAGGAAAATTATTTTTTTCTATTTTTTTTATAGGTTTTGAATATATTTGTAAATGATAACATATGAATTTATTCACCAATAAATCAATGGATCTCATGCAATAAAAACAAATAAACTTGCATTTTCAACATTTCCATGTGAATACAAATCAGTTTTGATGAGGATTTCAAATTGAAATGAAAATAAATTATTTACGTGTGTTCTTTCCATTACATTTATATATTCAACAATTTCACAATAAATAATAGATAAATTGTTTGCAATCAAAATTGACATTAAAACATATTGCATTTAAGATTTCCCTATGTGATAAAAATAAACTTTTAAAGGGTTTTGATATAAAAATAATATGGATGATTTGTATACTCATTTATTCCATTATATTGACATTCAAAAATACATTTAAAATAATGTAAAATACCTTGAAATCAAGATAAAACAATAATAACAAATTGCATTCAAACCCTAGATCTAGCTACTTATTTAAAAAATAACAAAAGAGAGGGCAAGGAAAGAAAACCCCTATGATATTAGAGACAAAGTTGATCCACTTGATTTAAAAAACTTGTAAAAATAATCCTTTTATTATCCAACATTCACGCAATCGGGTAAAAATATGGTGTAAGAGTCTAAGGAGAGCATAGTTTGAAAGAGAAACATAAATCCATCATATTGCATATACAAGAAATGATAATATTCTTCCACAAATTAAATTAGAATCCATAGATCCACTTGAATAGAAAAATAATAGAATTGTTTACAATTTGAGTGATCCCTAGTTTTGATAACATAACAACATGGTAGTAAATGAGAGGGAAAATTTACACTAAAATTACATAAAAATATGGAAGACTTGAAGTGTTTTGGGACAACAAAAAGCCAAACCTTGGAAAGAATCCAATGGGACAATATATAGAAAAGATATCTCCATGGGGAAATGATTTCCCTCCAAAAGGTATTAAGGCACCATTAATATAACCACCAACCCACTATTTCACTAGATCCCATGCCACTTTTTCTTAATACACTTTTCCAACCTGCAAAAAGATTAAAAAAAAAACATTATCTTTTAGCAAATTAAAACCCCCAAACCAAACATTAAACTTAAAGGGATAATAATTAATGACATACATATAATTTATTAAAACTAAAGGTACTTATATGTCTATGGTGGAGTCATATTTCTAATGGTTCAAACAGTTCTAAAAATTGACACCCAAGATAAATGTCATGGCCAAAATACTAACTTGGGATCCAAAAGGATTTCATAGACTTATTCAAGGTTTGGAAAATGTGCAATCAAGTCATTAAATGCACTTTTTCTAGTTTTTAAATTCCCAGACCTAATCTCATAAAACTTTCTAATCAGGTTTATAATTTTTTTTTAATCATAGACCTAATCTCATAAAAAATATTGATTAGGTCTAGAAAGTGAAAATTTGAAAACATAAACCTAATCTCATAAAAATTTCCAGTTATGTCTAGAAAGTGAAAATTTGAAAACATAGACCTAATCTCAAAAAAGGTTTTGATTAGGTATAGAAAATGAAAATTTGAAAACATAGACCTAAACTCATAAAAAGTTCTAGTTAGGTCTATAAATTGAAAATTTGAAAACATAAACCTAATCCCATAAAAAGTTCCAATTAGGTCTAAAAAGTGAAAATTTGCAAAAAATAGACCTAATCCCATAAAAATTTCTGGTTAGGTCTAGAAAGTAAAAATTTGAAAACATAAACCTAATCTCATAAAAAGTTTTGGTTAGGTCTATGGAACTTAGGATTTTTAATTAAGACTAAATCAACTCCAAAAATCCTAATTATAACTAGAAAGTGATATGTTGACCTTTAAAAAATGATGTTAGCATTGGAAGATGAGAAATTTGACCTAATAGACCGATTCTATAAACAAGGTAAGTTTATCTAAGTAAGACTAGATTGTTATTGATTTAATGAGATTTTCCATGTGCCATAAGTGCATCCAGAATACATCTAAGGTCCAAGTGTAAAATATAAAAATTATTCAAATGAGATTGATCATCTTAATAGGATAGGTTTTAGGAACTGTACTAGCATGAAAATTAATATGACCCCTTATAGGGACTTAGAAATCTAAGTAAGCCTAACTTCAAATGCAAATTGGGAGGGCTAGACTCTAGCTAGACACTAAGTGTCTTATATAAATTTTATCTCACAAACATGACCCATATAATGGCAATGGCTATGGGACCCAATTTGACATTCAAATTAAGGTGAACTACCAGGACAACTTGAGAGTGTCAAGACCAACAAACCATGAACACAAATGGGAGAAAATACAAAATAAAAAAGAAGTTACCTTATTATAAAAATAATGAGAGTATTTTGTACAAGGAACAACAAATGGTGACTCTACTGTAAAATAATAATGAGTATTTTAGAATAATATAAACATGTCTACAAACCTAAAATATCTAGTTGAGACTGCATATGGAACATGAATGGATTCAAAATAGGAGAAGATGATAATAGTTAAGAGACTAAATCGCATATTCATATTGACCTAGTGTGTACAAATGAGTTAATTTCCACTTCTTAAAGACTAACTACTATATATACAATCATTAGGCTAATGAATCCTACCTTGAGAATGCTTACCCAAACATTGTTTCATTACCAACCATGCATCTATATCCCCGATGGAGTTGTCTCTGATACCACTTTAGGATTTGTTCTACTACCATTAGGACATCCATAACTCTGGTATAGATTATTTGAATCACATGAGATTGAGTTTTCCTAAAATTGATTTTTTGATTCTCTTTTCTTTTTTCATTATTTTAACTATCTCAATTCTGGGTTGGGGATCACCGTGGAAAATGCAAGGTGTAAATTTATATTTTTTTACCTTAGATTTTAATCATATAAATTTCATCCTAATAAACCAAAAAATGAATTAAGATGTGATTTTGTGTGTGGTTTTGATAGAATATATTCATTAACCAGATAGTTTACCAAAAATTCTACAAACATGAGCCAAATAAAAACACACATGATAGCTTAAGACTTCAAAATAAACTCAAAAACATAATCTAATGCTTCAAACTAATCAGATTACTTCACACTAGAATGCCATTTTTTTCACTTGTTGTTGGAACACAACTATCTACTAAGAGCTGGGGGTAAATCAGTAGATCAACTAAAATCATTCCTTAAAATAATTTTTAAAATATATTAAAAAGCATATGTAGATTAAATAAAATATGTAGAGATCACACACACACAAATACACATGTCACTAAATATATACATGGAAAACCTAATGAAAAAAACCATTGTGAGAATAGCTGATAGAGTTTACTATTCTAATCCAACTTCACAGTCAAAACCTCACTAGTTACAATGTTTAAGGGAACCAACCCTAAAGAGATACCAATCCCCTAACTAAGCACTAAATCAACTTGTCTGATGGCACCAATCAATTAGATCTCTATGGAGATACAATTCTAATTTACAAAATAGATTCATAAATGAATCTAGCTCTAACTCTCTAATACAAGTCTAATATGTAACTACTCATTCTATGCACATTATACCTATGTGCCTTTATTCCTCTCTAACCCTCTCTCTATGTCTATATATGTATCTATTTGACATACTTCATCTCTCTCTTTATATCATCTTATTTTCCTCTCTGCCCCTTTGGTTTTATGTCTCTATATTTTTTGTTTGACACACTCAGTAGCTTTAACTTTGGAAATAACAACCTATGATAGTATCCTAGATGTTGTATATATAATATTTTTATCTAAGGTTCCATATCTTCTCTATGTTCACACTAGTTTGCTAACACATCACACTTTTTTCTAGAATTAGCTCATTATCTCTTGAACTATAAGTTTCTCACATCTTGAACTGATGCATCATCATTATGATTCCTAGTCTTTTAATATATATATAGGCTTTAATTTTGAGGCACATGCATCTTTACCTAAATTTGATTGATTACAGTAATCAAACTCATTATTTGTGTCATGATTTATGGCTTAAATATAAGTTCCTACATGTTCCAATGCTTGACTTTTAGCATGATCATATCTTTAAATATTGATTATTGATCTTAAGTTTGGCACCATAATTTTATGGTCTTCATTTAAACTACTCAACTTTAAAATGCATCCATTCGATCAATATCTGATAGGATTACATGATCTATTGGATCCCTATACATTTATAAACTTTAACTATTCAACTTTAAAATGCATTCTTTGATATTTTTGATCCAATCTTTTGTGTGCCATTATATATTCAAACTAGCATGATATTTACTTCTATCTTGATGTTAAACATTGAGCTCTTTATCCCATCTCACTACTTCCTCAGTCTTTAGAACACTTATGATCCATCAATATTTTCAAACTTGTTCAATCTTTAACTCACCATTGTGTTGATAAAACTTGAACACTTTATCCCATTAAGTCTACTCACTCTTTTGGATCTCCTTTGCATGATCATCTACTTACTATCAACTTTTCTAATAAGCTCGATCATTATCTCTGCTTAGTTCTCAATAATGTGGCAATTGACATTAACATTTAACTTATACACATTGTTATTAGTTCCTAATATTGAGACACTTGACAATCCTATATTTCTCATTAAACTTTTAACTTTAAACCACTCTATAGATTTATTATGCAAGCTCCATGATTGTGACACTTATTACTAGTGCATTTACTCAGAGGTGTCTTTGAAAAATTAAATTTCCTATAATTAATTAGATTTTTATCATATGATTAAGAACTGACCATTGATCAAGTTGGGAAAAATATTAAGTCAAAGAATTAGGAAATATAAAGTCTAGGAACATTTGCTTGAGCTGGTAATTACTAAGTCTAAGGTGCTAGTTTTATAATGATGACAAGGACTTAAGTTATAACTTAAGTTACTGGGTCTTGGCTATATTTAACCAACATAAAAATAGAACATGTATGTTTATGTCATGACATAATCCCTTAGGGTTTAACTGAGAAACCCTTTAATTTCTGAGAGCAAATATAATTCAATTCTAAGCTCATTCCTTCTCATTTGAACCTGCTAACCATATATTTAAGATGTTCATAAAAAACCCATAATGGATATTCTATCTGATTCACTTCAAACATCTATAAATGCTCTCTATAAAATCAAGACAACTTTGTATTGTGTAACTTGTAAAACATGCTCTTCTCTTTATCAATCCTGTATGATCCTTTTGACATCAATGGCAATCATATTGCCAACATTACCTACATGCATTTTCATTCTTCATTATTTTAATAATAGGGGAAACCTATAGGGAAAAACATACATGACAAACTAAAAAGAAACAAACAAAGAGGTAAGACCGATGAGGAAAAGAATTAAAAAAAATAAAAACAAGAAAAAACAACCAAAACTAGCAATGAAAGTAGAAAAGGAAAACAAGAAACAAAATAGGAAAGGGAAAGAGAAGTAATTACAAGAACTACCAAGCTAATTTAAGTTTGGAATTAATGTTTTAGGAATGCCCATTGATAAGCAATGTGACATCCTCACTAGGTAGACACCTTAGGTAGAATGCATTCTCACCTAGGATTTTGAGAGGGTTGGTAGAGATCCTACCAAGGGATCATTCGTACTTAAAAATATAATGCCATTTTTGTTCATATACACCATCCTAAACTACCCTACTTAATATGTTTTAATGAAAACTAATCAGACTCTTGGGATTAAATTCAATAATATACTTACATTTAATCTACAAAAATCATTTGGGATAGAGTTTGATAAATACATCTAACCATACATTGAATTGATATGAGGGATAGGGGTGGTTATCAACACATATCAGATTTATTTATGTACCCAACCTAGTGATGAAATGCTCCTTGATGAAGCTAATTACAACTTTGTTGTGCACTTATTGAACACTTGAGCTCTAGTCCCATGGGAACAATATTTAGTCATGTACATTGGACTTTGAAAGATGGGGGATACTATAGCAACACTTGGTTTTCACTCTTATATGCCAAGGTATTACTATGCAAAGAATCCGTTTTAGATGCACAAATGATATCCTCTCCATCTATTTCATCCAACTACTCAAGTTCTAAATTTTATTAAAAAAAAAATTAATGAATAACTTTCAATGAACTTATATTTCTTTCTCAAGTGTATAGACCCCAAGTTCTGACTCCTCCTACAAGATTTCATTTGTATTATTGTACTCTATGATCATATGAGTTAGTCTCAGTTCTATATCAATTCAGATTTAATTAGATAGCCCATGCCATGGAAGCCACATATGGGATAAATTAGTCACCATGTATCTATTGAGCATCATTGACCAATCTCTACCAAGAATCATACTGTATGCATTAGGTATATCAACCACCTAAATATAAAAAAATTGATGCACTTGTGGATTGGAAACCAGTTGCATTTAGATATGATTAAGTTCACCAACCACCCTAACCTCTAAATTATCCATCTAAAAAAACTTTTTGTTTGAATTTATAGGATTCAAACTCAAACTCTAATAAACTCTAAATTTTGTTCTTCTCCCAAATTTTATAGAGAGCATTTGCACTCTTTCTCCCCCTTTGACATCAATGGCAAAAGGACTCCAAGTTTCTCCCTATTTGTCCAAAATTTTCTCCCATTTTATTATATAAAGGAGTTTGTCCAAGAATCTTCAACCACCAACTCATTAGAAATTTACAAAATATGCATACTTGAGTTTCCTTTTGTCTCTTCTTCCATGGACTAATAAGACTTTTGTGATTCTCCACCTAGACTCATGCCCTATCACTAGGATCTAGTGATGTGCTGTAGGAGCCACCACTCCCAACTTATGTCTTAAATATTCAAAATATTCATTGGGAAGAGGTTTGGTGAATATGTCTGCAATTTGATTCTTAGTTGGCACATATTCCATTGTGACCTCTTGATCTGAAACATTATCTCTTAAAAAGTGATACTCAGTTGATATGTGGTTGGTTCTAAAATGCATCATTGGATTGTTTGATATTTTAATAGCACTTGAATTTCCACAAAGAATATAGATAGGTGATTTATATTCTACCTCAATGTTTTTGAGCATTTTCTTCATCCACAAGACTTAAGTGCAACATGCCACTACTGTGACATACTCTACTTATACTATATAAAGAGTAACTGACTCTTGATTTTTGCTCAACCATGAAACAAGTTTGTTTCCAAGAAAGAATCCACCACCACTAGTGCTTCTTATATCATATACACTTCATACCTAATTAGCATCTATGTATGTTATCAAAGTGAAATCTTAACCTTTGGGATACCATAGTCCATAGTCAATTGTGCTCTTGATGTATCTAAAGATTATTTTCATTGCATTGACATGTGACTCTTTAAGAGGATCTTGAAATCTTGCAAACATGCATACTACTTGCATGATATTAGGCTTTGATGTAGTTAGGTATAACAAGCTACCTATCATTGATATGTACATAGTTTGATTTGCATCAAGGGACTCATCCTCTTTGCTTAACTTACATCTAGTTATCATGGGAGTACCAAATATCTTGTTATCTTCCATTCTAAACTTCTTGAGAATTTCCTTAGCATACTTTATTTTGGATATGAATATCCCTTCATCAGATTGTGTTATTTGTAGACCAAGGAAGAAATAAAGTTCTCGAAGCATGGACATTTCAAACTCATTTTGAATTTGAGTAAAAAATTCTTTGCACATCATATTGTTACTACCACAAACAATAATGTCATCTACATATACAACAACAATTAACATATGCTCACCTTCAGATTTGAAGTACAGATTACTATCCCCATAACCTTTGTTAAATCCTTATTATTGAAAGTACTAGTCCAATATTGAGTACCATGATTGAGGTGCCTACTTTAGATCATACAGAGCTTTCTTTAGTTTGCAAACAAAATCTTCTTCTTTAGATAGCTGATAACCTTCTGGTTGTTCAATAAAGACTTCCTCTTCTAGGTTTCCATTCAAGAAAGCAGACCTGACATCCATTTGATATACTTTGAACTTCTTATAAATAGAGAATAATAGAAAAATTATTATGTATTCCAATCTATCAACTGGATCAAATGTTTCCTCAAAATTTATGCCCTCAACCTATGCATATCATTTGCACACCAATCTTGCCTTATTTATTATAATAGCTCCATCTTCATTGAGATTGTTTCTAAAGACCCACTTTGTACCTATTAAATTATTGTTAGAAGGTATTAGAATTAATTCCAAAGTTTTGTTCTTTATATCTCACTCTATTGGATCTCCTTTGCATGATCATCTACTCACTGTTAGAATTTTTGACAAGATCGATCATTATCTCTACTAGTTATCAATAATGTGACACTTGGCATTAACACAGGCCTTTTGCACATTATTATCATTTCTTGATATTGAAACACTTGGAAATCTTGTGTTTCTCATTAACCTTTTGAATTAAAACTGCTCCATAGATTTATTGTGTAAACTTCGTGATTGTGACACTTGTTCCTAGTGCATTTACTTGGAGGTGTCTTTGATAAATTGAATTTCCTATGCTTCATTATATTTTTAGTGTATGATTAAGCACTAAACATTAATTGATCTAGGAAAAATATTAACCCGAGGACTTAGGAAATATAAAGTCTTAGAAAATTTTCTTGAGTTGGTAATTACTAGGTTGAAGGTGCTAGTTTCATAATGATAACAAGGACTTAACTTATAACTTAAGTTACTGAGTCCCAACTATATTCAATCAACATCATAATAGAACATGCCTATTTATGTCATGACTTAATCCCTTAAGGTTTAACTGATAAAACATTTAATGTTTGAGAGTAAAGATAATTTAATTATGAGCTCATTCCTTCTCATTTGAACCTACTAACCATATATTAATGATCATGAAAAACCCATAACGGATCTTCTATCTGATTCACTTCAAACATCCATAAATGGTATCTATAAAATCAAGAAAAATTTGTATTATGAAACTTGTAAAACATGTTCTTCTCTCTATCAATCATGCATGATCCTTCTGACATCAATGACAATCATATTTCCAACATTACCTACTTGTCTTTTAATTATTCATTATTTGAATAATAGGGGAAACCTATAGGGAAAAACATACATGAAAAATTAACAAGAAACAAACAAAGAGGTTAGACTGATGAGGAGAAGAATGAAAAAAAAAAGAAAAACAAGAAAAAACAAACAAAACTAACAATGAAAGTAGAAAAGAAAAACAAGAAATAAAATAGGAAAGGGAAAGAGAAAGTACTTAAAAAAACTTACCAAGATAATTTAATCCTGGAAGTAATGTTTGAAGAATGCCCATTGATAAGCAATGTGACATCCTCACTAGTTAGACACCTTAGGCAAAATGCATTCTCACTAGGGATTTTGAGAAAGTTGGTAGAGATCATACCAAGGGGTCATTCGTACTTATAAATATAATGCCATTTTTATTCATATACACTATCCAAAACTACCCTATTTAATATTTTTTCATGCAAAATAATCAAACTCTTGGGATTAAATTCAAAAATATACTTACATTTAATCTACAAAACTCATTTAGGATAGAGTTTGAGAAATTCCTCTAACCATACATTGAATTGCAATGAGGGATAGGGGTGGGTATCAACACATACTAGATTGATTTGTGTACCCAACCTAGTGATGAAATTCTCCTTGATGAAGCTAATTACAACTTGGTTGTGCACTTATTGAACACTTTAACTCTAGTCTTATAGGAAAAATAGTCAATCATATACATTGAACTTTGAAAGATGGGGGATACTACAACTTGTTCATTCACTTTTTCACCTTCTATTGAGCAACCACTTTTTTTCTACTATCAATAACCTTATAATTTGGTATTTAGTAGTAGATGTAGGTATTGATGAATTCATAATAGTATTTTCCCCACCATGTAAGCTTGAAAAATTTGGTTTTCACTCTTATATTCCAAGGTATTACTATGCAATGAATCTAATTTAGATGCACAGATGATATCCTCTTCATTTAGTTCATCCAAATACTCAAGTTTTTAATTTTATTGCAAAAAAAATTAATGAATAAATTTTTATGAACTTATGTTTCTTTCTCAAGTGTATAGACCCCAAGTTATGACTCCTCATAAAATATTTCATTTGAATTATTGTTCTCTATGATCATATGAGTCTATCTCAGTTCTATATCAATTTGGATCTAATTAGAAAACCAATGCCATGGAAGCCACATGTGGGATAAATCAATCTCCATGTATCCATTAAGCATCATTGACCAATATCTACTTAGAATCATATTGTATGCATCAGGTATATCAACTACATGAATATAAACAAATTGTTGCACTTGTGGATGAGAGGCCAATTGCATTTGGATATGATTAAGTTCACCAACCACCCTAAACTCTAAATTAAACATCTAGAAAACCTTTCTATTTGAATTTATAGGAGTCAAAATCAAACTCTGACAAACTCTAAGTTTTGTACTTCTCCCAACTTTTATAGAGAGCATTTGCACTCTTTCTCCCCCTCTAACATCAATGGCAGAGAGACTCCAAGTTTCTTACTATTTGTCCAAAATTCTCTCCCCCTTTATTATATAAATGAGTTTTTCCAAGAATCTACAACTACCAAATCATTAATAATTTTCAAAATATGCATACCTAAGTTGCCTTTTCTCTCTTATTCAATGGATTAATAATACTTCTGTGATACTCCCCCTAGACTCATGCCCTATCACTAGGATCTAGTGATGTGGTACGGGAGCCACCACTCCTAGCTTATGTCTTAGATATTCAAATTATTCCTTCGGAAGAGGTTTGGTGAATGTCTATAATTTGATCCTTAGTTGGCATATATTCCATTATGACCTCTTGATATATAATATTATCTCTTAAAAAGTGATAATTGATATTTTCTTGGTTCTAGAATGCATCATTGGATTTTTGGATATGTTAATATCACTTGAATTACAAAAAAGAATAGAGATAGGTGATTTATACTTTACCTTGATGTATTTGAGCATTTGATTCATCTACAAGACTTGAGTGCAACATGCCACTATTGAAACATACTCTAGTTCTACTATAGAAAGAGTAACTAACTCTTACTTTTTGCTCAATAATGAAATAATTCTATTTCTAAGGAAGAATCCACCACCACTAGTGTTTCTTCTATCATCCACACTTTTGACCCAATCAACATCTATATATGTTGTCAAAGTGAAATCTTTTGAGATACCATAGTCCATAGTCAATTGTGCTCTTGATATAACTAAAGATTCTTTTCATTGCATTGACATGTGACTCTTTAAGAGCATCTTGAAATATTATAACCATGCATACTGCTTGCATGATATCAAGTTTTGATACAGTTAGGCATAACAATATACCTATCATTGATATGTACATAGTTTGATTTGCTTCAAGGGACTCATCCTCTTTGCTCAACGTACATCAAATTATCATGGGAGTACCAACTAGTTTGGTGTCTTCCATTCTAAACTTCTTGAACATTTCCTTATCATACTTTGTTTTGGATATGAATACCCCTTGATCAGATTATGCTATTTTTAGACCAAATAAGAAAGAAATTTCTCCAAGCATGGACATATCAAACTCATTTTGCATTTGAGTAAGAAATTCTTTGCACATCTTGTTATTTATAACATAAAAAATGATGTCATTTATATATACAACAATAGCTAACATATGCTCACCTTCAAATTTGAAGTACAAATTGTTATCTACATAACCTTTATTGAATCCTTAATGTTCAAAGTAGTGGTCTAATATTGATTACCATGATCCAGGTGCCTATTGCATATCACACAAAGCTTTCTCTAGTTTGTAAACAAAATCTTCTTCTTTTGATAGCTGAAATTTTTTTAGTTGTTCAATATAGACTCCATATTCTAGGTTCCCATTCAAAAAAGTAAACTTGACATCCTTTTTATATACTTTGAACTTATTATAAATAGAGAATTCTGAAACATTTTTATGGCTTCCAATCTATCAACTAGAGCAAATGTTTCCTCAAAATTTATGCCCTTAACTTGTGTATATCCTTTATACACCAATCTTGCCTTATTTCTTATAACAACTCCATCTTCATTGAGATTGTTTCTAAAGACCTGCTTTATACCTATTAAATTCTTATTATAAGGTATTGGAACTAGTTCCCAAGTTTTGTTCTTTTATATTTGTCTTAGTTCTTCATCCATGGATTTTAGCCAATTCTCATCCTTGCTAGCTTCAACATAGCTTCTAGGCTCAATTTCAGATATTAGAGCAAAACATACTTGCTCCTTGTTTCATGAAACTCTTCTCCTTATTTTAAATCCATCATTATTATTGCCAATGATCTACTCTATGGGATGATCCTTTTGGACAAATCTTGTAGGATCTTTTTTATTCATTTCCTTAGCCTTGTCATTATTTTCTTCTTCAATATTTGATTCTTCAATACATATTTTCTATTCAAGTTCAACATGTTTTAAGCCTTCTTCAACCTTGATATTGATGCTTTCTAAAATCTCTTTGTAACCTTTTATTTTAACATATATAGGCTTTGCTTTAAGTGGAATAACCAAGAAGTATTCCTTCATCACATATAGATTCAAAGCTTCCCAATTTGTCCTCCTTTCTCCTGATGTAGCATTTGCTACCAAACACTTTAAAATATTTCACAAAGGCAGGTTTTCCATACCATAGTTCATAGGGAGTTTTGTCAATATTTACCCTTAATTAAACTTTGTCCAAGATGTATCTACTATTTGGACTACTTGTCTCTAGTATCCATCAATTTAACTTGGCCTCTTTTAGCATTGTTCTGGCCTTCTCCTTTATTGTCCTATTTTTTCTCTCAACAACTCCATTTTGCTGTGGAGTCCTTATTGTAGAGTAGTGCCTTTTAATTCTATGCTTCTAACAATACTCTATGAGCTCATTTGGGGTAAATTCTCCACCTTTATTAGATCTTAAGCATTTGATCTTTCACCCAATCTCATTCTCTACCTTGGCTCTAAAGATCTTGAATCTTTAAAATGCATGAAACTAGTCTTTTAAAAAGGTTATTGATGTCATTATTGAGTAGTCATATATAAATAACATGAAATATCTTTCTCCTTTAGATCATCTTATCTTAGTAGGACCACAAAGATTAGTATGAACTAACTCTAGAGGATTTATAGTTGAATACTCCTTTGCTTAAAATGTGGCCTTTGTCTTCTTGCCTTGTTGACACTCCTTAAAAGTAGTGTTTATAGGTTTGGTTATCTTAGACACGTGTTTAGCACACTTATTTGAGCTCACTTTGACTATGTTATCAAAATTGACATGACCCATTCTTCTATGCCATAACCAACTCTCATCAATATTACCTATAAGGTAACTATTTCCATTTACTTCACTAAGATTATAGATATTGCTTTTTGTTCTTTTCTCTTCTACAATTATTCTTCTAGATTTCCTTATCTTGTATCCTTATGCATTGAATGTGAACTTATATCCATTATCACACATTTGAATAACACTTAGCAAATTATGCTTCAATCCTTCAATATAAAGGACATGAGTGTGCATTTTTTCCATTAATGTTCAAGGTTCCTTTACCTCAGATCTTTATTGTAGTATTATCTTCTAAGCCGATAGATCCTTCCTTACATTTTCTTAGTTTTATGAACTTGCTCTTATTACTAGTCATATGCTTTGAGAAACCACTATGTATTACCCATAAATGCTACTCCTTGACATGGAGTTCTATTTGAGCAATCTTAGATTGATTTTTGACTTTCCACACATTTTTAGTTTTCTTGTTGGGCTTCTTTTTCTCTTTTTAGAGACTAGTGAACCTTTTTTCACACTGGAAGATGTTTTTTTTAATTTTTAGTTTTGGTCTTACAAAGTTTGTTCTACATTATTTAGCTAGGTGACCAAAATTATTATAGTTATAGAATATTACATTTGTATCTAGCAAGGGTGAAAATGAATTTTTGCTTACAAAGTTTGTTATTTTTTTAGGTATAACCCTAGATTCACTAGCCTTATGACCAAACTAATTACAAGTATAACAATAACCATCGAAAGATGAGGAATACCTAGTCATATTATTTATTTGTGATGGATGAGGAGGTATTCTCAATATTGGCTTCTTTAAGTCTCTCACCTTTACCTAACCATCTACATTAGCTACCTTTGTCTTCTACATCTTCTTCGAGTTTGTAGATATTGAGTCAATGTCCTTCTATTCAAGATTTTTTTAATCTTTCTTCTCATCATTTGTGCTTGTGTCTTTCTTTGTATCCTTTCAATATTTGAAGTTATCATATAGGTTTGTAGATGCACTAGTTATAGATTTTTTACATTTTTCATAACCCAAATTGGATCTATCTTTTGAAGGATTTTGAGAGTTGATTAACTCAGCAAGAATGTCTGAACTTCCTTTTAGTTTTAGACCTTTATCTATTTATACTTTAGCCTTTCAATTTATTTTTTCAAATCCATTATTTTTCCTTCTAGCTTCACACATTCATCAGATTTAGATTGTAATTTAAGTTTGACTACATCTTCTATTCTTTTAACCTCTTCAACTTGTGTCTTTAAGCTCACTACCATCAGATTAGATCATTCAAGATTTTTGGCTAATTTTATTTTGATTTAAGTTTTCCTTTCTACTCTTGGTAATCTCATCTGGAGCATAGATGATTTCACACTCTTTATGTATTTCTCCTTCCTCTTCTTCATCAGAATTTGTAACTTCTTCTCTTTCTTGACTCACAAAATCTGATCTTTATGCCACGAATAGGACCTCATTTACCTTAGCCACAAAGGCACAATAATGACTATCATATGAGATATCACTATCATCCAATGAGTCACTATATTATTTTAAGTATAGACCCTTCTTAGTTTTAAAGAATTTCTTCTTCTTAGAGTAGTGTTGTTTCACCTTTTTACTCTCCTCTTCTTACTTAGAGTTATCCTTTTTGTTAAAAGGAAATTTAGAATCAAAATGTCCTACCTTACCATAGTTAAAGCATTTAAAGTGTAACTTACCTTTGTACTTTGCAGATCCTCCTTTTAATATTTTGACAAAGTTGGCTTTTTCTTCATGAGTCTCCTTAGATTTGGATGAGGATGTTTCTACTTTTAATTGCTTGGATACTTTGAATGCATTTTTTCTCTTAAAATTGTCTGCTTCTCCCATTCTCATCTCATAAATAGTGAAGGTTATATGCAACTCATCAAGAGTGAGTTTATCTAGATCTCTTGCTTCCTCTATTACAAATATTTTATATTCATGCCTTGATGGTAGATATATTAGGACATTTTTGATAGTAAATGATTATTTTATCTCTTCTCTAAGGCCTTTGATTGCATTGAATATTTCATCCACTTTGAGGAGATAGTCTACAATTTTCTCTTCCTCATTTATTTTAAGGCTTTCAAACTTGCCTTTGTAATTTTTTATCTTGGATTGCTTTACCTTGTCATCTCCTTCATAGATGATCTTCAGTGTGTTCCACATATCTTGTGAATTTTGACAATGCATCACTTTGACAAATTCTAAATTAGAAAATCCACATAGAATAATATTCTTAGTCTTGGCATTACTCTTATATGATTTCTTGGTAGCTTGATCAATAGGAGTTATAATAGGAGCTATATATCCATTCATAATAGACACCTATACATCAAACCCTAATAAAGATAGATATTCATCCATTCTAATGCTCCAAAATGCATAGTTTGTTCCATCAAAAAGAGGTGATTTATTTGAGGAAGAACCTTCTTGACTAGCCATTTATGTTCACCTTCCAAGATATACCTAAGCTGATTAAGCTTCTTTTAAGGAACTAGTGATCTGATACCAATTGTTGGAACACAACTATCTACTGAGAGGGGGGTAAATTAGTAGATCAACTAAAATTAGTCCTTAAATAATTTTAAAAATAGATTAAAAAGAATATGAAAATTAAATAAAATATGCAAAGATCATACACACACAAATACACATGACACTTAATTTATACGTTGAAAACCTAATGGGAAAAACCATGGTGAGAATAGCTGCTAGAATCTACTATTATAATCTAGCCTCATAGTCAAAATCTGACTGGTAAACCTCACTAGTTATAATGTTTAAGGGTACTAACCCTAAGAAGACACAAATCCCCTAATTGAGCATTAACTTAGCTTGTCTAATGGCACCAACCAATCAGATCTCTATGGAGTTACAACTCTAATTTATAAATTATATTCATAAATGAATCTAACTCTAACTATATATTACAAGTCTAATATGTAACTAATCATTCTATGCACATTATCCCCATGTGACTTTCTTCCTCTTTGAACCTCTTTCTGTGTCTATATATGTATATATTTGACACACTTCATATCTCTCTCTCTGTAGCCTCTTCTCTTCCTCTTTGTCCCTCTAGTTCTATGTCTATATATTTTCTATTTGACACACTCAATATCTTCAACTTCAACAATAGGAACCTCTAATAGTGTCCTATATGTCATATATATAAGATTTTTATTTAGGATTACATATCTTCTTTGTGTTCACACTAGCTTGCTAACACATCATGTTCTATTTTGGACTCAATACATTATCTCTTGAACTATAAGTTTCTTACATCTTAAACTCATGAACCACCACTATGTTTCCTAGTATTTTAGTATATATATCATATACTAATCTCTGATTTTGATGCACATGTATATTTACATGAATTTGATTAATTAAAATAATCAAAATTTTTATCTATGTCATGATTTATGGCTTAACTACAAGTTACTGCATGTTCTAATGCTTGATCGTTAGCATGATCATATGTTTAAATATCGACAATTGATCTTAAGTTTGGCACCAAACTATTATGGAATTCATTTAAAATTCTCAATAATAAAATGCATCCACTTGATCAATATGTGATAGGCTTATATTCTCTATTGGATCCCTATACACTTCCAGAATTTAACTATTTAACTTTAAAATGTGTCCATTGATCTTTCTGATTTGAGTTTCTATATGCCATTAGATATTAAAAATAACATGATCTTTACTTTTATTTTGACATTAAACATCGAGCACTTTATCCATCTCACTACTTCTTCAGTCTTTAAAATGCTTGCGCTTCATTGATCTTCTCAAACTTGCTTAGTATTTTAACTCACCACTATGTTGATAAACCTCAAGCACATTATCCCATTATGTCTACTCACTCTATTGGATCTCCTTTACATGATTATCCATTCACCATCAAATATTATAACAAGCTCGATAATTATCTTTGATTAGCTCTTAATAATGTCACACTTGGTATTGGCACGTACCTTTTGCATATTACTTTCAATTCTTACTATTGAGACACTTAGAAATCCTATATTGCTAATTAACCTTTTGACTTTAAACCACTCCATATATTTACTATGCAAGATCCATGATTGTGACACTTATCACTAGCACATTTACTTAGAGGTTCCTTTGATAAATTGACTTTCCCATGCTTCATTGGATCTTTAATGTACAATTATACATTGATTCTTGATCAAGCTGGGATAAATCTTAAGTCAAAAACTTAAGAAATATAAAGTTTTATAACATTTTCTCTAGCCAGTAATTACTAGGTTAAAGGGGTCAGTTTCATAATGATGATAAGGAATTAAGCTATAACTTAAGTTACCAGGTCTTAGCTATATCCAATCAACATCAAAATAGAACATGCATATTGACACCATGACTTAAACCCTTAGGGTTTAATTGAGAAACCCTATAATGTCTAAGATCAAAGATAATTCAATTTTGAGCTTATTCCTTCTCAATTGAACCTACCAACCATATATTTAAGATGCTCATGAAAAACCCATAACAGATCTTCTATATGATTCACTTTAAACATCCATAAATGGTCTTTGTAAAATCAATACAACTTTTCATTGTGCAACTTGTAAAACATGCTCTTCTCTCCATTAATCCTACTTGATCTTTTTGACATCAATGACAATTATATTTCCAACATTACCTACATGCCTTTTCATTATTCATTATTTGAATAATAGGGGAAACCTATAGGGCAAAAAAAATGAAAAATTAACAAGAAACAAAAAAAGAGGTTAGAACTATGAGGAAAAGAATGAAAAAAAGAAAAACAAGAAAAAACAACCAAAATAATAATGAAAGTAGAAAAATAAAACAAGAAAAAAAAAGACAGGGAAAGAGAAAGTACTTACAAGAACTTACCAAGCTAATTCAAGCTTGGAAGTAATGTTTGAGGAATGCCCATTGATAAACAATGTGACATCCTCACTAGTTAGACACCTTAGGCAAAATGCATTCTCACCTAGAATTTTGAGAAGGTTAGTAGAGTTCCTACCAAGGGGTCATTTGTAATTATAAAGATAATGTCATTTTTGTTCATATACACTATCCAAAGCTACCCTATTTAATATGTTTTCATGAAAATTAATCAAACTCTTGGGATTAAATTCAACAATATACTTACATTTAATCTATTAAAATCACTTTGGATAGAGTTTGAGAAATACCTGTAACCATAATTGAATTATGTTGAGGGATAGGGGTGCGTATCAACACATACTAGATTGATTTGTGTACCCAACCTAGTGATGAAATGCTCCTTGATGAATCTAATTAAAACTTAGTTGTGCACTTAATGATCACTTGAGCTCTAGTACCATGGGAATAATAGTCAATCATGTATATTGGACTTTGAAAGATGGGGGATACTACAAACTTTTTGTTTACTTTTTCACCTTACATTAGGCAAACACTTTTTTTCTACTATCAATGACCTTCTAGTTTGGTCTTTAGTAGTAGATGTAGGTATTGAGGTATTCATAATAGTATTTTTTCCACTATATGAGCTTAAAATGTCTAGTTTTCACTCTTATATGGAAAGTATTACTATTCAATGAATCTATTTCAGATGCATAGATGATATCTTCTTCATATAGTTCATCCAACTACTCAAGTTTTGAATATTATTGCAAAAAAACATGAATGAAGAAGTTTTAATGAACTTATGTTTCTTTCTCAAGTGTATAGACCCCAGGTTCTGAATCTTCATATAAGATTTCATTTGAATTATTATACTTTGTGATCATATGATTCCGACTCAATTCTATATCAATTCAGATCTAATTAGAAATCCCATTCCATGGAAGCCACATATGGGATAAATTACTCGTCATGTATCCATTGAGCATCATTGACCAATATCTACTAAGAATCATACTATATGCATTAGGTATATCAAGCACCTAAATATAAACAAATTACTACACTCATGGATTGAAGGAAAATTACATTTGGATATGATTAATTTCACCAACCATCCTAACCTCTAAATTATCCATTTAAAAAACCTTTTTGTTTGAATTTATAGGAGTTAAACTCAAAATTTGACAAACTCTAAATTTTGCACTTCTTATCCCAACTTTTACGGAGACAATTTTCCATATTTCTTCGCCTTTGACATCAATAGCAAAGGGAATCTAAGTTTCTCACTATTTTTCCAATGTTTTCTCCCCCTTTATTATATAAAGGAGTTTGTCCAAGAATTTGTAACCACTAACTCATTATAAATTTGCAAAATATGCATACATGAGTTACCTTTTCTCTCTTCTTCTAGAGATTAATAAGACTTTTGTGATTCTCCCCCTAGACTCTTGCCCTATCACTAGGATCTAATGATGTGGAGTAAGAAACACTACTCCCAAAATTTTCTCTCAATTATTCAAATTATTCCTTCAGAAGAGTTTTGGTGAATATGTCTATAATTTGATCCTTAGTTGGCACATATTCCATTATGACCTCTTGATCTACAACCTTCTCTCTTAAAAAGTGATAATTGATATGTGCTTGGTTTTGGAATACATCATTGGATTCTTTGATATGTTAATAGAACTTGAATTAACCCAAATAATAGAGATAGGTGATTTATACTCTACCTTGATGTCTTTTAGTGTTTTCTTCATCCATAGGACTTGAGTGTAACATGCCACTAATACAACATTCTCTACTTCTCTTGTAGAGAAGAGTAATTGACTCTTGCTTTTTTCTCAGCCATGAAATAAGTCTATTTCTAAGGAAGAATCCACCACCATTAGTGATTTTTATATCATCCACACTTCTTACCCAATCAACATCTACATATGCTTTCAAAGTGCAATATTCACCTTTGGAATACCATAGTCCATAGTCAAATTTCCTCTTGATATATCTAAATATTTTTTTCATGGCATTGACATGTGACTCTTTAGGAGAAACTTGAAATCTTGTAACCATGCATACTAATTACATCATATTAAGTTTTGATTTATTTAGGTATAATAAGATACCTATCATTGATTTTTACATAGTCTGATTTACATCAAAAGACTCATCTTCTTTGCTCAACTTACAGCTAGTTATCATGGGAGTACTAACTGGCTTGCTATCTTCCATTCAAAACCTCTTTAGTATTTCCTTAGCATACTTGGTTTGGGATATGAATATCCCTTCATTAAATTATGCTATTTGTAGACCAAGGAAGAAATAAATTTCTCCAAGCATGGAAATCTGAAAATCATTTTGCATTTGAGTAGCAAATTCTTTGCACATCTTGTTAATTCTACCACAAAAATGATGTCATCTATATACACAATAATTAACATATGATCACATTTAGATTTGAATTACAGATTGATATCTGCATAACCTTTATTGAATCCTTATTGTTGCAAGTATTGGTCCAATCTTGAGTACCATGCTCTAGGTGCCTATTTCAGATTTAAATATCTTTCTCTAGTCTACAAAATAATTGTCTTCTTCTGATAGTTGAAAACCTTCTGGTTATTCAATATAGACTTCATCTTATAGGTTCCCATTCAACAAAGTAGACTTGACATCCATTTGATATACTTTGAACTTATTTTAAAAAAAGAATTCTAGAAATTATCTTATGGCTTCCAATTTATCAACTAGATTAAATGTTTTTTCAAAATCTATGCCCTCAACCTGTGTATAGCCTTTGCACACCAATCTTGCCTTATTTCTTATGACAGTTCCATCTTCATTGAGATTGTTTCTAAAGACCCACTTTTTACCTATTACATTATTTTTAGAAGGTCTTGGAGCTAATTCCCAAGTTTTGTTCTTTCTATCTGGCTTAGTTATTTACCCATAGCTTTTAGCCAATTCTCATCCTTGTTAGCTTCAACATAGCTTTTAGGCTCAATTTCAGACATTAGAGCAAAACTTAGTTTCTCATTATTTTTTGAAACTCTTCTCCTTGTCTAAACTCCATTATTATTTCTAATGATATTCTCTATGGGATGATCCTTTTGAACAAATCTTGCAGGAGCCTTTCGATTCATTTCCTCAGCCTCTTCATTATTTGCTTCTTCTTCAAGATTTGATTCTTTAATACAAATTTCCTTGTCAGGTTCAACATGTTTTAAGCCTTATTCAACCTTTAAATTGATGCTTTATAAAATCTTGTGTAGCCTTTTATTGTAACATATATAGGATTTTCTTTGAGAGGAATAACCAAGAAATATTCCTTCATCACATCTAGATTCAAAGCTTCCCAATTTGTCCTCCTTTCTCCTGATCTAGTATTTGCTACCAAACACTCTAAAATACTTCACAGAGGTAGGTTTTCCATACCATAGTTCATAGGAAGTTTTTTCACTATTTACCCTTAATTAAACTTTATCAAGATGTATACTACTATTTAGACTACTTGTCTCTAGTATCCATCGGATAACTTGGCCACTTTTAGCATTGTTCTAGCCATCTCCTTGACTATCCTATTATTTATCTCAATAACTCCATTCTTCTATGGATTCCTTACTATAGAGTAGTGCCTTTTGATTCCATGCTTCTCACAATACTCTATGAACTCATTTGAGGTGAATTTTCCACCTTTATTAGATCTTAAGCAATTGATCTTTCATCCAATCTCATTCTCTACCATGGTTCTAAATATCTTGAATCTTTCAAATTATTGAGACTTGTCCATCAAAAAGGCTACCCATTTCACTATTGTGTAATCATCTATAAATAACATGAAGTATCTTTCTCCTTTAGATCTTCTTATCTTAGTAAGACCATAAAGATCAGTATGAACTAACTCTAAAGGATTTGTAGTTGCATAATCCTTTGTTTAAAATCTTACCTTTGTCTAATAGCCTTGTTGACACTCCTTACAAGTAGTATCTGTGGGTTTGGTTATCCTAGGCATGTGTCTAACGTACTTATTTGAGCTCAATTTGACTATGTTATCAAAATTGACATGACCCATTCTTTTATGCCATAAGTAACTCTCATAAATATTTATTATGAGGTAATGATATCCATTTAATTTTCTAATATTATAGTTATTGATTTCATTTCATTTCCCATCTAAAATTATTCTTCCAGATCTTCTTATCTTGTAACCTTATAAATTGAATGTGACCTTATATCCATTGTCACACATTTTACTAACACTTAGAAGATTATGATTCAATACTTAAAAATAAATGACATCATGAGTAGGAATTTCTCCATTAATATTCAAAGTTCCTTTACCTTAGATCTTTATTGTAGTATTGTCTCCCAAGCTGACAAATCCTTCCTTACATTTTCTCAATTTGATGAACTTGATCTTCTCACTAGTCATATGCTCTGATCAACTAATATCTATTACCCATAAATTTTGTTCTTTGACATGGAGTGTAGGTTAAGCTATCATATATTGATCTTTCACTTTCCACACATCCTTAGTTTTCTTTTTGGGATTATTTTTCTCTTTTTAAGAGACTAATGAACCTTTATTCACATTGGGAGGCATGATTCTATTTTTAATTTGTACATTTGGTTTTACAAAGCTTGTTCTATATTATTTATCTTTGTGATAAAAAGTATTACAATTATGACATATTACATTTGTATCTAGCAAGGGTGCAAATGAATTTCTGCTTACAATTTTTTTTCTTATTTTAGGTATAACCGTACATTCACTAGCCATATGACCAAACTAGTTATAGGTATAACAATAACCATATAAAGATGAGGAATACCTGGTGATAGTATTTATCTATGCTACATGAGGAGGTCTTGTCAAGACTAGATTCTTCAAGTCTCTCACCTTTATGTAACCATATGCATTAGCTACCTTTGTCTTTTACATCTTCCTTGAGTTTGTAGAGATTGACTCAATTTCCTTCTTTTCTTTAACCTTTTTTCAGCTTTATTTTCATCAGTAGTTTGTGTCTTTATTTGTATCCTTGTAAGATTTTAAGTTGTCATACAGGTTTACAGATGTATTGTGTAAAGGAGCTTTTCCCTTTTTCATAACCAATACTGGATCTCTCTTTTGAAGGATTTTGAGAGTTGATTAACTCATCAAGATATCTAAACCTCCTTTTAGTTTTAGACCTTTGTCTATTGGTACTTTAGCCTTTTCAAGTTCTTTTCTCAAAACCACTATTTTTGCTTCTAGATTCATACATTCATTAAATTTATATTATAGTTCAAGTTTGACTACATCTTTTATTTTGGCCTCTTCAACTTGTGTCTTTAGGCCCACTGCCATCTAATTAGATCTTTCAATATTTTTGGACAATTTTTTAATTTATTTTTATCCAATCTTATCTTCTTTAAGTTTTCTTTTCTCAACTTGACAATCTCATCTAGAGTACAAATGACTTCACACAATTCTCCTTCCTCTTGTTCATTAGAGTTTGTAACTTCTTATCTTGATTCACGAAATATAATCCTAATTTCATGGATAGGATTTCATTTCCCTCAGCCACAAAGGCACAATAATGACTATTATCTGAGTTATCACTATCATCAATGAGTGACTATCTTCTTTTATATATAGACTCTTCTTATTTTTAAAGAAGTTATTTTTGGAGTAGTGGTGTTTCAAATTTTTACTCTCTTCTTCTTGCTCATATTTATATTTTTTTATAAGGGCATTTAGTAGCAAAATATCTTACCTTACCACAATTAAAGCATTTAAAGGGTAACTTACCTTTGTACTTTCTAGATCCTCTTTTTAATCTTCTAAAAAATTTAGCTTCTTCTTCATCAGTATCCTTAGATATGGATTAGGATGCTTATGCTTTTACATACTTGGATACTTTGAATGAAAATTATCTCTTGAAATTATTTTCTTCTCCCATTCTCATCTCATAGATAGTGAAGGTTCCATTTAAATAATTAATAATGACTTTATCCATATCTCTTACTTCCTCTATTGTAGAGATTTTAGAGTCATACGTTGATGGAAGATATCTTATAAACATTTTGACAATGATTGATTATTTCATCTCTTTTTCAAGGCCTCTAATTGCATTAACTATTTCATCCACTCTAAGGAGATAGTCTACAATTTTCTCTTCCTCATTCATTTTAAGGCTTTCAAACTTCCCTTTGTAAGTTTGTAGCTTGGCATGCTTTACCTTGTCATATCCTTCATAGATGCTCTTCATTTTTTTCTAGATATCTTGTGCATTTTGACAATGCATCACTTTCACAAACTCTGAATTAGGCAATCCACATAGAATGACATTCTTAGCCTTGGCAATTCTCTCATACGCTTTCTTAGTAGCCTGATTAGTAGGATTTATAACAATATCTATATATCCATTCAAAACATACATTCATACATGAAACCCTAATGAAGATAAATATGATTTCATTTTAATGTTCCAAAATGCATAGTTTGTTCCATCAAAGAGAGGTGCTTTGTTTGAGGAAGAACCTTAATGACTAGCCATTTGTGTTCTCCTTCCAAGATCTACCTAAGTTGATTAAGCTTCTTTTAAGGAACCAATGATCTAATACCAATTTTTAGAATACAACTATCTACTAAAAGGGGGGGGGGGTGAATTAGTAGATCAACTAAAATCAGTCCTTAAAATAATTTTTAAAATAGATTAATAATAATATGTATATTAAATCAAATATTTAGAGATCATAGACACACAAATACACATGACACTAGATGTATACATGGAAAACCCAGTGGGAAAAAACATAGTGATAATAGCTGCTAAAAACTACTATTCTAATCGAGCCTCATAGTCAAAACCTCACTGGTTACAATGTTTAAGGGAACTAGCCCTAAGGAGACACCAATCCCTTAACTGAGCACCAACTCATCTTGTCTGATGGCACCAACCAATCAGATCTATATAGAGCTAAAACTCTAATCTATAAAATAGATTCATAAATGAATCCAATTATAACTCTCTATTACAAGTCTAATTTATAACCACTCATTCTATGCACATTATCTCTATGTGCCTTTCTTCCTTTCTACGTCTCTCTCTCTCTATGTATATATATATGTATCTATTTAATGCACTTCATCTCTCTCTATAACCTCTTCTTTTCCTCTGTGCCCCTCTAGTTTTTTGTCTTTATATTTTTTGTTTAACACACTCGGTAGCATAAATTTTTTAACAACCTTTGATAGTATCCTAGATGTCGTATATATAAGATTTTGATCTATGGTTTTATATCATCTCTATGTTCACACTAGTTTTCTAACACATCATACTCTATTTTGGACTTTTTTTGTTATATCTTGAATTGTAAGTTTCCCACATCTTAAAATCATGCACCACCACTATGATTCCTAGTATTTTACTATATATAACATATACTAGGATCTAGTTTTGATGCACATGCATATTTACATGAATTAGATTGATTATAACAATCAAACTCATTGTTTATGTCATGATTTATGACTTAACTATATGTTCCTGCATGTTCCAATGCTTGACTATTAGCATGATCATATCTTTAAATATCAATCATTAATCTTAAGTTTGGGACCATAATATTATGGTCTTCATTTAAATTTCTCAACTTTAAAATGCATCCATTTAATCAATCTATGATAGGATTACACACTCTATTAGATTCCTATACACTTCCAAACTTTAAGTGTTTAACTTTAAAATACATTGATTGATATTTTTACTTTGATCTTTCACATGCCATTAGATCTTCAAACTATCACAATATTTACTTTTGGCTTAATATTAAACATCGAACTCTTTATCCCATATCGCTGCTTCTTGAGTCTTTAGAATGCTTACACTTCATTGATCTTCTCAAACTTTCTCAATATTTAACTCACCACTATGTCAATAAACCTTGAGCACTTTATCCCATTGAGTCCACTCACTCTATTAGATCTCCTTTACATGATCATCTGCTCACTCTTTTGGTAAGCTTGATCATTATCTTCGCTTAGTTCTCAAGAATGTGATACTTGGAATTAATATGTGCCTTCTACAAATTACCATCAATTCTCACTATTGAGACACTTGGAAATCCCATGTTTCTAATTAACCTTTTAAATTTAAACCACTTCATATAATTATTGTGCAAGCTCTATGATTATGACACTTATCACTAGTGCATTTACTTAGAGGTGTATTTGATAAATTGACTTTCATACGCTTTATTGGATCTTCAACGTATGATTAAGCATTGACCATTGATCGAGATAGGATAATTCTTAAGTTGAGGACTTATTAAATATAAAGTCTTAGAACATTTTGTCTATCCATTAATTACTAGGTCAAATGGGTCAATTTCACAATGATGACAAGGAATTAAGTTATAACTTAAGTTACTAGGCCCTGGCTATATCCAATCAACATCAAAATAAAACATGCCTATTGACACAATGAATTAAACCCTTATGGTTTAAATGAGAAACCCTATAATGTCTAAGAGTAAAGATAATTCAATTTTGAGCTCTTTCCTTCTCATTTAAACCTGTTAACCATATATTTAAGATGCTCATGAAAAACCCATAATGGATCTTCTATCTGATTCACTTCAAACATCCATAAATGGTCTCTATAAAATCAAGACAAATTTGCACTGTACAACTTGTAAAACATGCTCTTCTCTTCATCAATCCTACCTAATCCTTTTGACATCAATGACAATCATATTACCAACATTACCTACATGACTTTTCATTATTCATTCTTTTAATAATAGGGGAATCCTATATGGAAAAACATACATGAAAAATTAATAAGAAACAAACAAAGAGATTAGATTGATGAGGAAAAGAATGAAAAAAATAAAAATGAGAAAAAACAACTAAAAACTAAAAACAAAAGTAGAAAAGGAAAATAAGAAAAAAATAGGAAAGGGAAAGAGAAAGTACTTACAAGAAATTACCAAGATAATTCAAGCCTATAAGTAATGTTTAAGGAATGCCCATTGATAAGAAATGTAACATCCTCACTAGTTAGACACCTTTGGTAGAATGCATTCTCACTCAAGATTTTGAGACTGTTGGTAGATATCCTACCAAGGGGTCATTCGTACTTACAAAGATAATGCCATTTTTGTTCATATACATTATCCTAAAGTACCCTATTTAATATGTTTTCATGCAAACTAATCAAACTCTCAAGATTAAATTAAAAAATAAATGTCTATTTAATCTACAAAAATCACTTGGGATAGAGTTTGAGAAATACCTCTAACCACATTGAATTATGATGAGGGATAGGGGTAGGTGTCAACACATACTAGATTGATTTGGGTATCCAACTCAATGATGAAATGCTCCTTGATGAAGCCAATTATAACTTAGTTGTGTACTTAATGAACACTTGTACTCTAGTCCCATGGGAACAATAATCAGTTATGTACATTGGACTTTGAAAGATGGGGGATACTACAACTTCTTCATTCACTTTTTCACCTTCTATTGGGCAACCAACTTTTTTCTACTATCAATGACCTTCTAGTCTAGTCTTTAGTAGTATATTTATGTATTGATGTATTCATAATAGTATTTTTTCCATCACATAAGCTTGTGATTCCTAGTACTCACTCTTATATGCCAAGGTATTACTATGCAATGAATCTATTTCAGATACACATATGATATCCTCTTCATCTAGTTCATCCAACTACTTAAGTTCTAAATTTTATTATAAAAAAACATTAATAAAGAACTTTCCATGAACTTATGTTTCTTTCTCAAGTGTATAGACCCCAAGTTCTGACTCATACAAGATTGCATATGAGTCAATCTCAGTTCTATATCAATTTGGATTTGATTAGAAATCCAATGCCATGTAAGCCACATATGGGATAAATCAGCCACCATTTATCCATTGACCATCATTGACCGATCTCTATTAATAATCATACAATATGCATCAGGTATATCAACCACTTGAATATAAAAAAATTGCTACACTCATAGATTAGAGGCCAATTGCATTTAGATATGATTAAGTTCACCATCTACCCTAACCTATAAATTATCCATCTAAAAAATGTTTTTATTTGACTTTATATGAGTCAAAAACAAACTCTAAAAAACATAGAAAGGCATCAAATTACTAGAAACACTTAAATCCTATAAATAATTATGAAATTTCTTACCAAAAATATAGATTGTTATAAGGAAAGGAGGAGTTTCAATATTTTCATTATAAATTAAAACATGAGCATCAATTGTAGTACCAAATTCCTTCCCTTTAAGAGTGGATAATTCTCTTAACAACAAGTCATTTTGGTTAGATTTTTCTAGCAACTCAAACATTGTTATGTTATCCATAGTTTTCTTCAGGGCTTCTAAAATATTGTATTCAAGTTTTTTTGATTCTAATGGTTTTTTAACTTAAGGGGATGTAGTGTTTCCCTTAGTTTGTTAATATACCTTAGGTCCTTTAGGCAAAAATAGATTTTTAATCGAGTTATCATCAGGTGGAACTTTAGCATTTTTTGGAGGAGTGGATCTAGTTAAAATATTTTGAAACCTACTCCTAAATTGATAATTATTTCCTATTTAGAAATTTTTAAATGTATGTAATTTATCTAAGTTGTCCTAAGGCTCAATATCACACTCAAATGATAATTTGTAAGCTTTTAAAATTGAAGTTGTACTTGGATTTGCTCCAATTTCATTTGAATCATTTACAGGTGTAATAACTATCTCAAGGTTATCCATTTCCTTTTAGAAGATGTTTGAGGCTAGGAAAAACTCAACACAATCAACTTTAACGTGATCAACTGTGTTATGTAGTTGAAACCAAGTGTGCAAATATAAATTAGCTAAGTTAATAGAATTTGAACCACTAATGATATTGTTTTGATTTATGTTGTCAAAAAGATTAGGTATACCTCCATTATTTGGCCTAGTGTTCCATTGCCTATTAGTTCTCTAAAATTTAAAATTATTATTTTCATAGGGTTATTAATGGATTAATTGTTGTTTTGAGGCATTTTTATTCTCAAATTAACCATGCCATTTATTAATCATTGAACCATCTGTTGTAAATTTTCTAATTCTAGGTTTATGTTAGCATTCTATTTATTTATGGTTTATAGTGGTGGATTAACCACATGTGTATTAGTGTTTAAAAACATAGGGAAAACATGATTTATTTAGTTAGGTGAGTTATTGATAGGCATCTAATTATTCAAGAATGATGGGATAACCTATTGATTGATATTAGGGGAAACATAGCCACTAGTGCTAGGCATGGAAACATCATTGCCATATGTAGCATGAGAAAATTGTTGATTAATTACTTATGGTAATGCAAGATTTAGAGGAATAAAAGATCGATTGTTAGGTACTATTACATTGTGATTATAGGGAGAAGTAATAATTTATTAATTTTTATCTTGAGGGAATACTTGATTTTCAAGAACAAACTAGTTTTTAGGCATATGATTTAAGGGAGTAGGACTATAAACTAGATTTTGGTTTGGGTACATAACCCCTAGAATCAGGTTCATCAAGGGAGTGTTCTTCATGAGAGCCTAATTAATCATATAAATTTTATTGTATCCACTAGGTTATCCTAATATAAGTAAGGGAACAACACCATATCCTTATGGTACCACTTGATGTCTAATATTGATGACTTCATTATAGTCTAAAGATAAAGATACAAGTGTTTCTAGAGTTCTTCTAAGAGACATAGATGTCAATAGATCTAGTGTTCTTAGGTAAGTTTGAATAGAAAGACCTTATGCTAGGATATATGGGTCTTTTAACCTCTGGTATAACTTATGTAAACATGCACTAAAGAGGCTCATTAGTTTAATTGGCTCCTTATGAGCAAAAGCAAAGTGATGATATAGAATATCTAGATCAATATGTAGCCTAAAGTCATTGACAAACACTATTTATAGACCATTTTAATAAGTAATAGATCCCTATAATAATTAAAGATACCAAGCATAGGAAACCTCTCTTAAGAAGTAAGGAAATAAGCGTTAAGACATATCCTCATACTGTGCATAAGTTCAGATAAGCACATCCTTAAATGCCTTAATATGTTGTTCAAAAGTTTGAGTACCACTAGGTATGTACTTCAGACAAAATTTATTAGGATTCTTAGGTAAGTCATGAGCAAGCCCTAGAAAATTCACATGATAACCACTTCCACCAAGCTAGGTAGAATTAGCCATTGGTGGGTTTTGAGGGACAACAAACAAATTAACAAACTTAACCACAATAGATGTAGGATAACTATTGGATGATTAGTTTTGTTTGGTTTTCAATATTATTTTGTTTGCTCTAGGTTTCTTGTGTTCAGTGAGTTTTAATAGTTCAAAGTCAGTCCCAATGGACTGTGATCTAGTGAGTATTTTTCTAGTTTCTAGTGTGACTATTTAAGTACATGAGCATGGGAAAGGTTTCCAAAGTGTTCAAGTTTTGGATTTTTATTAAAAATTTCAATTTTTGGTTAAAATGTATTGGTGTCCCTCTAGTCCTAATATGTTTATATATATTTAAATCACACAATAGGTTGGGATAAATGTAAAGGATGGCCATAAGACCAAAAATAGATGATAAGTTAAAATATTTTATTCAAGGCCCTCCTTCTAGTGTCACTCTATTGATGGGTCACTTATTACAATAACTTAGGAGGGATAAGACCATCCAGACTTTCCTAAAAAGAGATCTAAGAATCTCCCCAAGGTCTATATCTACTAGGTCTTGGTATACTAGATTTCAATTAGTTGGTTCATTGTAAATTATTCCATATAAGGTATGTTTGTTGGTTCTAGAATATTTTAATAGTATTTTGGTACTTAAAAAAATTAGATGAAAAATATTGTTTTGTTATTTGTCTTGTGGATTTTGAATAAATTTTGAAATGATAACATATACATTCATTCACCAATAAATCAATGGATCTCATGAAATAAAAACAAACAAACTATCATTTTCAGCATTCCCATGTGAATGGAAACTAGTTTTTTCCTGCCTAGTAGGGCCCTCTGAGTGTGACCATAGTGATCATGGATCCAATGGAGGATACTACTAGTGGCAATGCCTCTAGGGACCTAAACCAGAATATGATAGAGGACATTCCCTCCTAACAGATGGAAGAAAGCTCTAACAGGTGAAAAGACGTGTTCCACTAAAAACATGTCGAGCCTCCCTATCAAAAATGATTCCACTGAGGGTATGGACCTGACTATCCCAGATGATCTGGTGGAGGAAATCATGGCATCCATGGACCTTGCATTGGTAGGTAAGTTTTTCTCCTTCTGTCCTAATATTGAGATGGTCAGGAAATGGGTTTTGTCTAGGTGGAAAATTAAAGGTAGTGTTTCGATCACTGCTATGGCAAGAGGCTTATTCCTATTTAGATTTATGAATAGGGAGGATATGATAGCTATTCTTGCTAGAGGACCACGGCTGTATGGTCCACATTCTCTTGCGTTATGTTCATGGAAACCAAGATTTGATCCCAACTCAAACCTCAGTAAGTCTACTCTTGCTTGGGTAAGATTACCAGGGTTCCCATTGGAATTTTGGGATGAATTTTTTTTTACGGCTATTGGTAATTATATTAGACAATACGTCACTATAGATCATACAACTAGAACACAGTCCATATGTGTGTATGTTTGATTGTGTGTCAATGTTGAGATTAATCAGACCCTCCCTATGTCTATAGAGCTAAACTCTAAATATGGGACTTAGACTCAGCTGATCATTTATGAAAATGCTACCACTCTCTATCAAATATGTAAAAAAAAGGGACATATAATGACACAATGCAATGTGAATCAAATGGGAAGGAAAGATGATTCCCTGTTTGAAGGTGAGGATCAGTCTTACAATCCCAAATTTTTTGGCAATTAGGGAATGGGGGGTAATGCAGAAAACCCTGACAATACCGAAAAGGTAAGGGATAAGGATGGAAAGGAGGATGTCTCTGATAATGGGGGAAAAGCTGTCCTAGAGGAAAATAATAAGAAGGTATCAAACAATGATAGTTAGAAGGCTATAATAGACATAACTAACCCTTTAGATCAACAGACCAATATGTCTGAGGAAAGAGAAATAAGTGTTCAATTGATAGAGGAGGATAACGTATAAGGTAAAGTTTTAAGAGATGCATAGGTAAAATTAACTCCAAAAATATTACTTACTAAAGGAGAAGCAGCCTTACAGTTAAACATAGATATTTTCCATGCTCTAGAAGTTAGAGACCAAGCAGACAATAATTCAGCAACAGGTAAAACAGGACAAAATGGTAGTATCAATGAATAGGATGAATGGGTTACCCCAAAGAAAAAGAATTGAAAAGGTAAAAAATCTGCACATGTTGGCATTGATCCCAAATAAGGGAGACCAACCCTAAGAAAAACAAGACAAAGAGAGATTGCCGGGGAGATCGCCAGTGGTAAACAAAAAACATTAGAGACCCATCCCCTCAAATCCTCTAAATGAGAATTTTATCTTGGAACCTGAGGGGATTAAATAGTCCTTCAAAATAGTTTGAGGTTAAAAACTACATTTTAGATAATAAATTAGATATTTTATTACTCCAAGAAGTCAAGATGAATGAGGAGAGTTTTAAGAAAATTGCTGACTACATATGGCCTAAGGCTACTTTTGTACATCAGTCCAACTGAAGGGGCTTCAGGTGGGATTGTAACTATGTGGAATAGTGCTAAAATTCAGGGATCTCTTATAGATTATAACAAGCATTTCTTGATTACCAACTTCTCCTTTCACTCTTTGAACTAGTCGGAGATCAATGTCTATGGCTTGAACAATAGAGCATTGACGCAAAATTTATGGATAGACTTGAGCAGTCTCAGGAATAACTCCTAGAACACTGGATGGATGCTAGCTAGAGATTTTAACACTCCACTATACCCTTTTGAAAAATAGGGTGGGATTGTTGATTACTCAGATAGTATGTTTGACTTTGCTAAATTTATAAATGATTGGGGACTGTTGGATATCGAATTGCAAAATCAAAATTTTACCTGGTCTAATAGAAGAAGAGGAGATCAAATGATTCAAGTTAAACTAGATAGATTTCGTATCTCAAGTAACTAGAATGATTATCATAATATGTATGTGTAAGGTTTTCCTAGAACCATGTCTGATCATTGCCCAATCTTCCTCAGTTGGAGAGATCAGGGACAACATGGTCCTTTCCCATTCCATTTTGAATCCATGTGGATCAAACACAAAGACTTTAGACAAATGGTGGCAAATTCCTATTTAGGGCACTCCTATGTTCAGAATAGTAAAAAAACTCTAGCATATCAAACAAGAAGTTTAGGGATGGAATAGATACAGCTTTGGTTAGGTCTTTTAGTAGAAGAAAAACATAGTAGGAAAACTCACAGATATTCAGCAGTGGATGGCTCAAGGTGATGATTCAGAAGCCACTTCTAAAGAAGAGAATGTCCTATATTATGAATGGAAGAATCTTATGGAAAGAAAAGAGGTTTTCTAGAAACAAAAATATTGTGTTCAATGGCTTAAAGAGGGGGACAGGAACACTGCCTTCTTTCATCTCTCGGCCATGAAACACAGGAAGGCCAAATCCATAACAAAGCTATGTTTGGATAATGGCAACATTATAACTGAAGATAATGAGATAGGGGAACAAGCCAGTGTTTTCTTTTAGAATTTGCTCACTGAGGAAAACAATGAGGATGGGAATGATAGATCTATGAACCAATTCATTTATAAAATCCCCTATTTGATAACTGAGGAAGATAATCTAGAGATGCTAAGGCTTATATCCAAGGAGGAAGTTTGTGCTATTTTATTTTCCATGGGTGCATTCAAAGCTCTGGGTCCTGATGGCTTCCCTCCTATATTCTTTTAGGAATATTGGGAGATCATGGGAGCAGATCTTACTACTATTATTCATGACTTTTGTAGATTAGGTAAACTTTTGAAGCAAGCTAATAATACTTTCATAGTACTTGTTCCTAAAAAATCACAGCCCACACACTTTATAGATTTTAGACCTATTAGTCTATGTAACACTATTCATAAGCTCTACACTAAAGTGCTAGTTATGAGGATTCAACCTTTATTAGACAAAATTATTTCCCCTGCAAAAAAAGGCTTTGTCTTAGGCCGACAAATTCTTGATGCTGTGATCACCACACATGAGACTATTCACTCCATGGACAAGAGCAGAATCCCTGGATGGCTCTTAAGCTAGATATTTATAAAGCTTATG
Organism: Torreya grandis; assembly: GCA_037957365.1. NCBI lineage: Eukaryota > Viridiplantae > Streptophyta > Pinopsida > Cupressales > Taxaceae > Torreya > Torreya grandis. The sequence goes on along the minus strand of JARHVA010005285.1, from coordinate 1,208,699 downwards.
ATAGGGTCTCATGGACCTTTCTATTCCAAGTCATCAAAAAATTTGGGTTTAATGATAAAATGTCTCGCTTGATATGGAATGTTGTCTCTTCTACAAAAATTTTAGTTCTGGTAAATGGGGTCCCTAAAGGGTTCTTCTCTTCTTTGAGATGAATCCACCAAGGGGACCCCCTCTCCCCTTACTTATTCATCATAATGGTGGAGGCACTAGCAAGATACATACAAGCAGATATAGTTTCTAAAAATTTAGTTGGCATCAAACCTGCCTGCTCCCTTTATCCTATGGCGGTGCAACATTTTGTGGATGATACCATCCTTTTTGGCATCTCCTCAGTGATTGAAGCTAGAATATGGAAGAATATTTTAAATAATTATGCCATAGAGTCTGGGCAAAGCATAAATCTATAAAAAAGCAATGTGTATTTCTTCAATACTCCTAATGACCTTAGACAAATAATCATTGACATACTTGAATGTGCTAAAGCTATTCTACCAGCTACCTATCTGGGTCTTCCCCTCATGGTCAAAGAGGTATCTCCTAGTTTTTGGAATGGAATTCTGGAAAGAACTTAGAAAAAACTTCTTGGTTGGAAAGGGAAACTCCTTAGCAGTGCTGGCAAACTGCAGCTTCTTCGGGCCTCTCTTTAAGGGATTCCTACCTACTTCCTGTCTCTCTTTAAAATTCTTGCATATTTTGCCGACAAATTGGAATAGATTCAAATAAAATTCTTATGGATGGGACTAAAAGATAAATAGATAATGTCTTTAGTTAGATGGGAAAAAGTGTGTCTTTTGAAATCACACGGTGGCCTCAATATTAGGTCTATTAGGAACATGAACAAAGCCCTTCTCTCAAAAATTAATTGGAACCTGATCCATAACAATAATGATTGGGGGGAAATAATGTATGCCAAATATATGCATAGCACTGATGGTTCCAACTTTCTTCAACGGGCTACCCCAGGGATCTGTGATATGGAATAAAATGCTAAAAAGCAGAAGCCTTCTTAAGCAAGGAATTATATGGAAACTAGGAAATGGCTAGCATATTAAATTTTGGGATGATATTTGGTTAAAGGACAAGGCTCTCATCACACAAGGAAACTATGGAGAGATTGTTGACATTGCTACTCAATTTTTTGGAGATAGAGTCAGTGATTACATGGATAATAACAATGGTATGCAGAGCTAGAAAAATCTATTAGATTGCTATGATCATAAGCCTGAGATTTTCCCTAGAGTTTAGGAGATTCAATAGTTGATTCAGGGGACCAAAATCCCTCTCTTCCCTTGTGAAGATGAATAGTATTGGTGGCCGGATAAGAATGGATGGTTTTCTATCAAGTCTGCTTATCAATTATTGATTCTTGAAGCTCTGAATAAAGAGCTATGGAAAAAGGTTTGGAATTATAAACTTATACCAAAAACTAACATGTTTTGGTGGGCTACTACTCATAATCTTAACATAGGACAACCTTCAAAAGAGAGGGTTTACCCTAGTTAAAAGATGTTTGTGTGTTTCAAAAGAGGAAATAGTTCCACACTTTTTCATTCACTGTGATTTTACCAGGGAATTATGGGGCATAATTCTAAATAAATTTGGTATTGAATGGGTCTGTAACTCTAACCTTAAGGAAGTTATCCTTAGCTGGAATCCCACCTTTACACATCCCTAGCTTATGGAATTACGGAATCAAACTCTACCCTATTTGAGTTGGATATTATGGAAAGAGTGCAACCACAAAATTTTTAGGGACACTGCTAGAAATGCATTCAGGTGTTTCATTCTTTTGTTAAGACTCTTATTGAAAGTGTCACCACTTCCCATATTCATGTTGCAGAGAGACCCTTAACTCAAGTTGAAAATCAAATTGTAGCTAAATGGAAGGTTTTAAACCATATTCTTGATTGTAATAACTCTAAAATTCTACAGAGACTAAATACTAAATGGATTCCTCCAAAACTTAATTGGATGAAACTTAAATTTGATGGGGCCTCCAAGTCTAATGGTAAAGCTAGTGGAGGAGGAATTATAAGAAAAGATAAAGGATGGATGATTGTTGTCTATGCTAGTGGAATAGGATTCCAGAGCAATAACTATGCTGAAGCAATGGCTCTCCTATGGAGGTTAAAATTAACTATATCCCTAGGAATAAGGAACTTGAGTATACAGGGAGACTCTAAAATGGTCATTGATGCAGTTAATAAAGCATCAAATGTGGGAATTAAGCTAAAAGATATCATTAGGGATATCCAATTTGTTTTGCAAAAGTTTTCTATAGTGGATATTTCACATATTTACAAAGAGGGAAATAATGTTACTGATGCTTGTGCCAATCTTGGTCAGCAATTTTTAGATTGGCGGTGTTGGCGCCAAGTTTTTCGTATTCATTTAAACATTAGGGATATTATTCAAAAGGAGATGAATTGTCAAGAATGAGTCAAACTTATGAGAAGGATAGCTCTCATAAGCAGTCCATTTGGAGGGGGCCATCGTGGATCTCACAACTTGATAACTACTGTGCTCTTTTGATAATCATTCATGATTTATTGTATCAAGATGTTAAGGCACATGGGTCTCATTATGAAGATCACTGGGAAATGATTTCCAAGCATGGGAGGAGCAAAGATCATCTCTATATGGTATTTTGAATTATGAGCCATCACATTTTCAGTAAGCATAATCGAGAGCAAGGGTTTGTAACCACTTCAAAGTCGAAGGCTAAAATTAGGAACTCTACGGGTTTGGTGTGTAAATCCAAAATGGGAGGAGACCAAATTTGAACAAAACTAGTCTCTTACTGTGAGTTCAAAGATAATCCATTGGTTTGGCATAACTGTAAAGAAGGGGGGATTAGCTCATATCTGGAAAGGTTCAATGGGTTTGATGAAAACTTGGTCAAGCAATTTGTGAGGTCTTGGTTAAATAGTGGGTCACTATTGGCAGAATCAGTTTTGAGATTTATGAAAAGGTGATTGCTATGGCTATAGGAATTTCCATGTAGGGGATAAAGCTACAAAGGAAAACAAAAATCATGGATCTCTCAAGCCATAAACTATTCTTGGGAGAAGGCGAAGAACTCATTCCTTACCAAGGAGGATTCAAGCATGCTAAAATACCTGAGCCATTGGATAGAGTGTGCTTCATCCTCATGAAGTAATTCATGCTCAAAGGATGATTTACCAAGTTCTATAATTACCATCTCCCCCTTTTAAATCACTTCAGGCGTAATGCTCTCATAAGTTTTCCTTTTTACCTAATCTCCTCTCTAAAACATTTTGTCCTTAGGGTGAGAGCAAAAATTTCTAAAAAACTAGATATGAATCTTATCCCCCTACACCAAGGCTTCATTTTCTATTTGTATAATTTTCATTGAGCCCTTGAGCCATCCAAGACTATCAGAATTGATAGTGGGGATATTTCTTCTACTGGTAATGCTATCGATGAGTCCTATTTTTCCCCTGTTCCTACCAAAACTAAAGAAGTCTCCTCTACTCTAGAGGAGACCCTAGTTGACACCCCTGGCTCCTTTACAAGCAAGAAGGTAAAGAAGAGGAAGGTTGATGTAGAGGAAGAGAATATTGGGGGGACTACTATGGGGACACATAAAAATCCTATTAGGACCATAGGGGTCATGGTGATAAATCTTATATGTCTTCTAAGGTTAATAAGGAGGGCTTCTCCTCTGGAGTTCGAAGGTCAGGGCAGATTGCTGGTAAACTTGCTCCTAAGGCTAGGCTTATTGACTATTCAGAGAACACCTCAAAGGAAGCCACCCAGGAGGAAGAGTCTAAGGAATTGGAAGTCCAAGAAATTTTTGAGCATACTGAAGGGAAGTAGGAGACTAGGGAATTTGAGGCTACTGAGGAGGATGGTGCTGACATTTCAAAAAATGTTGACAAAGGGGGGGGGGGAAATGCATGTGGAGGAAGCTGATGAGGAAATTGAGAATGATATTGGTTTTAAATCTGAAATTGATGCCTTGAAGGATCATATTCAGAAGCTAGAGTAGAACTTCACCACGGAGCTTTAGAATTCTATTCTCCTGAACATGTCTATGCTAAAAGAAGTGGGTAATACTGGGCCTACTATCAATGCAGAGAATATTGAGAAACTAAATGATATTCTCAAATCAATGGTTATGTAAGGAGAGACCTCTCTAACTCTTGTCTTTCTGTTTCTTGTTTATTTTGTTTATTGTGTTTGTTGGTACTCTGCTAGTGCCGTCTCTTCTCAGAAGGCATATTTTATTTTATTGCCTTCTTGTTTTCTTTGCTCTGTAAGGGTTTGGCCCCTGGTCTACCACCTTAATTTATCAAAAACATTCCCATGTGAATAAAAATTAGTTTTGATGAGGGTTTTAAATTGAAAGGAAAATAACTAATTTAGGTGTGTTTATTCCATTGCATTTAGATATTCAAATATTCCATAATAAACAATGGATAAATTGCTTGCAATCAAAACTGACATTAAAATATAATGTATCTAAGATTTACCTATGTGATAAGAATAATATTTAAGGGTTTTAATATAAAAATAATATGGATGATTTATATGCTCATTGATTCCATTAAATTAACATTCAACAATGCATTTACAATAATGGAAAAAATCTTGAAAGGTACAATAATAATAATAGATTGCATTCAAACCCTATATCTAACAACTTATAAAAAATAACAAAAGAGAGGGTAAGAGGAAAGAAAAATCCTATGATATTCGAGATAAATTTGATCTAATATATATAAACAACCTAGACAACCAATCTTTGTATTATCTAGCATTCACACAACCAGGTACAAAGAAGGTGCAAGAGTCTGAAGAGAGTAAAACTTGAAAAATAGACACACATCCACCATATTACATGCATAGAAAATGGTAATATTATTCCACATCTTTAATTAGAATCCATATATCTATTTGAGTATCATAATAATAGAATTCTTTACAACCTAAATGAGCCTAATTTTTGCTAGCATAACATTAGGGTAACAAATGAGAGGAAGAAATTACACTAAATATGCATAAAAAGATAGAAGTCTTTAAGTGTTTTGGAGCAACAAAAATACAACCCTTGTAAAGACACAAATAGGACAATATATATAAAATATATCTCTATGGGGAAATAATTTCCCTTCAAAATGCAGTAAGACACCATTAGTCCAATCACCAATCCATTATCTCACTAGATTCAATGCCACTTTCCCTTAATGCACTTTTCCAATCTATAAACAGACAAAAAAACATTAAATTTTGGAAAATTAGAGCTCCCAAACCAAAACCATCATGACACCCAAGTAATCAGATTATCTGAATACACTCAAAGTACAATTTTTAGCACACATGCACAAAATATAGAAATCAATTTCAAGAAAACATAGTGGGAAATAGTGACACAGAGATCAGTTATAGTTGCACAAAAATTTGAATAGTTAGACATTAACACCAAAATTGGGACATAAGCACCATATGGTGCTAATTTCCAATATATGGCACTAATGTCTAATATCCTCAATTTCAAGAAATTCTAGATTATCTATAAATGTACAATAGGTAAATCTAGGTTTACACAAGTTTAGTTATAGATTACTAGTTTTAGCATAGTTTAGCTTAGAATCATACTAGTTTACTTAGATCAGGGGCATCATGTGTGGTATGATCATTCCCATTTCAGTTCATATGCCCAAACATATATTATTACAACTCGATCCATAATACATATACTCAAATATCAAATTTGGGGGCGTGTGTGCGATAAATTGTTTCTATATGCTCACCTATACAATAGTTGATAAGATGAAATGACAAACTCTATGTCATTCTCTACATTATACACATTAGACACCATGTTCAAAGTTACACACCAGATTTATGCCTTACTCCATATTTCATGGTTGGCATTCCTAAGTGGCCTAGAGTTGCCTAATATTCCCAATTGGCCTAGAGCCACCTATTATTCTTGAGTGGCTGCATAGACAACATATGTAGTTCTAATTATAATTACACATCTTTAGTTACATCATGCATTTTTAGTTTTAGAAGCATCTACTACACATGGGTAGGAAATAGTGGAATATATTCTACTTGAGTTATTGATCCACCTACATGAGAGGGTTGGACACACCATCAATCCAATCCAATCCAATCTATTCATAGGTCATGATCCATCAACTAGGGGTGGCAAATGATGGATTCAAAACTAAAATGAGTTCTTGAGCCATCCATATAAGGGGATTAAATAAGCCATCCATCTAATCTAAGTGTTTACGTGTTCATTGATTACACACTTCTTATCTTTTCCAAATGCTACATATGCTAATTATCTTAGTATACTCATTTTTTATCATACACACCTTGCTTTACTTGTTCTTATCGAGTGTTCAAAAATACTTAGAGGACCTATGTCCACTATATGGATCTATATTTGTTAATATATACCCATTAGGGGCATATAAATAGATACACAGGTTCTTTATTTGATATATTCACCCATTTGGGGCATCCTATACATAATTTAAATTACCAAGTTACATCTTTCTAAACTCTACATCACATTCTTAGCATTGTTAAATATTGATATTGATTATCCTACACCTACTTGGATTCATTGTTGACTACTACTACTCTAGACTCAACTATGTACATCTTAGATCTTATACATATTTATACCACATGTTCATACATACTTTCATTTCTAGATTTCTTAGTTTAGACATAATTGTGTCTCTATGCTTCTTCTATTCAAATTTGACATTGATCTATGGATATATGCCACTTATTTTCATTATATGTATGCTTTGGACATGTTCCCATTTCCTTTTGTGTGTTTTCCTAATTATGTATGTGCATATTTGAACATGTCCTTACATGTGGCTTTAATCCAACTTGTTTATTGTTTACATATGTGGACATTTGAACATGTCCTTATATGTCTTACTTTATTAGATTTAGTGACATGTGCCCATGTCCCTTGTATTATAGCCCCTTGGCCTATTTTGTGTTCCACATGTGGGTTATATATATGCATTATTATATGCATCATGGATATGACACTTATTTCTTGATTATTACACACTCCAGTTTTAGATGCCATTAGGGACCTCATGCATCTCCCCTTACTAATTGGGTGACATTATGGACATCATGACCCAACCCCCTAGTTATCTACTTAGTTATTACTCAAATTTTCTATTCATATACATTATTATACTTATGTTGACATGCTTGTGAATTTTAGACCCAAAATACATCACACATTACAAAATTATGCTCAAATTAGCTTACATTTCGATGTTATGTATGCAAACTATATTAATTTATTATGTAGATATCATATATGCTCTAACTAACACACATTTTATAAAGCTTCTTCTTTTAAGGTTAGTTCTTATATAGGTTCAACAACTTCCATCAAAAGAGGGGTTATTCATAGGGGTTAGTCATAGATATCAGGTTATCCAAATGCACTCATAGTATAATTTTCAACACATAAACACATAATAAAAAAATTAGTTTCAAGAAAACATAGTGGGAAATAATGATATAGAGATCAATTATAGTTGCGCATAAATTAGAATAGTTGAACATTAGTGCTCAAATTGGGACACTAGCACCACATGGTGCTACTATCCAAGATATAGCACTACTATCTAGTAGCCTCAATTTTAAAAAATTATAGATTGGACATAAAGGTATAATAGGTATAGTCCAAGTTTGCATAGGTTTAGTTATAGATTACCAGTTTGGCTTAGTTTAACTTAGATTGATATCAGTTTACTTACATTAGGGACATCATACATGGTATAATCATTCTTATTTCAGTTCAGATGCTCAAATACATATTATTACAATTCAATCTAGAATCCATATACTCAAATATTAGATTTGGGGGCATGTGTGCAACACGTTATTTTCATATGCTCACTGATACACTAGTTGATTAGATGGAATGACAAACTCCATGTCATTCTCTACATTTTACACATTAAATACCATGTTCTAAGTTACACACTAAATTTTTGCCTTAATCCATCTATAGTGGTTAGAATTACTTAGTGTCATAGAATTGCCTAATATTCTTGAGTGGCCTAAATCCACCTAATATTCCAAAGTGGTCATAGAGCTGACATATATAGTTATAATTATAGTTACACATATTTATTTACATCATGTAGTTTTAATTTTAAATACATCTAATACACATGGGTAGGAAATGATGGAGTCATAGTCTACTTCAGTTCTTGAGCCACCTACATGAGAGGGTTAGACACACCATTTGTCTAATCCAATCTATTCACAAGTCATGATCCACCAATCAAGGGTGGGAAATGATGGAGTCAAAATCAGATTATGTTCTTAAGCCACCCACACATGTGGATTGAGCAAGCCATTAGCTCATTCCAAGTTATTTATAAATTGATCACTATCTATATGAACACACACAAGTTGTCACTAAGTTTATGCATTGGTTTATGTACCTAGTGAGGTGTATTCATTCATTTCCTCTCTCATTTTGTAACTCAATTTTATCTTTCTTTTGATATCTCTTAAGTAAGGATTGATCTATGCACATTTCATTTATAGGACACATAATGGAGCATACTTCACATACTCAGATCTTGATTCATAGGTTTAACCTCTTAGGTAAGTATAGGTACACTTCTTTTTCCTTTATCCTAGTCATTTCACTTTCTTGCATTTATAGAATAAAGGGGGGGGAATGTAATCATATAAAAATGACACTTGAATTCTAAGAGTGTACTTGAGACCACCTCCTAGACCTATCTTCAGACCTATTTAGACACTTATCTAGCCTTTATGTAGTCTACACACATCTATAAACATCCCTAAAGCACTTGTAGACACCTAGTGCCTCAAGTTATGCCATTTAGTGCCTCAGGTTATGCCACTTGGATACTAGTGCCATAATTTGGACATTAGTACCCCATGGCACTAGTGTCCTAGTTTGGGCAATATTGTCCTTTTCCCTCCTTTTATTACCAATGGATATATATTTCAAATGAAAAACCACCTAGGGTTAATCTAGACCTATTTTAAGACCCATAGAAACACTATAACAATATATATATACATGAATTTTATCCCTCTAACCACTAAATGGAAATAAGATGTGAATCACATAGACAAACTCATAAAAAGTTATGCACAATTAAGGTTATTAATCCATATTCTACCATACTTATACATACAACCATCTATGACATTCCTAATCTTATATTACTCAAATTTATAGTCATAGGAACATTCAAAACACTCAAATCAACACTCCTACTAGCTTCACTTGTAGGAGTGTCAGTTTGAGTGTTTTGAATATTCTTGAGACTATAAATTTAAGTAATCTAAGCTTAGATTAATTTAGAGTATCGATATGTATGAAAATATCATCACAAAGGGGTGTTGAGGAGGATACCCAACCTACCCCACTAACAACACACTTTGATACTTTTGCCAATCAGATGCCCTAACAATATGGAGGTTTATAGTTTGTATAAAAAAATAGTCAAAATAGATCACCTATATGGAATCAAAACTCATGCACATAAGAACAAGCTTGGCAGATCTAGACATAGGTTAAAATATAATATTATAATATTTCTATATAGAGGACACTAACACCAAAATAGGGACACTAATACCACATTACACTATTGTCCAATTAGGGCATTACTATATAGGAAGGGTTTTGACACCTAGATCCTTTTTTAAACACTCAGATCAACCTTTGTCCTAGTTTTTATCTTCTATATCTCCCATTTTAGTCAATATTCAAATGTCCAAATTTCCACATACATAATCATGAAAGCACACACAAAGACATGGGCACATGTCCAAAACCTACATATAATGAAAAGAAGTGGTGTAGATCCATAGATTAATGGCATATGCAAATGCCTTCAAATAAAAGAAGCATAAAGACACAATCAATTAGAAACTAGGAAAGCTATAAATCAAAGTGTGCTTGAACATGTGGTACAAATCTATATAAGATCTATGGTGTACATAGGCTGAGTTTAGAGGAGTATTAGTCAACCATGAATATGGGTAGGTGTAGGATGAATAATATCAATATATAACAATGCTAAATCCTTGATAGAGAGTTTAGAAAGATATAACCTATCAATCAAAACTATGTGTATGATGCACCTAAATAAATGAATTTATCAAATGAAGAACCTGTATATCTATGTATATGCCCTTAATGGGTAGATAGTAGAAAATATGGATATGTGTAGTGAACCTGGGTCTTGTAAGTATTTGCAAACACTCAACAAGAATATGTTAAGTAATTTATGTATAATAAAAACTGACTATACTAAGATATCTAGCATATGTAGTGTTTGGAAAATATAAGAGATGTAAACATGGTAATGCATACAATCTAGAATTTTTATTTTTAAAGTACATATTTGAATATTTTTGTGTCTTGACATATTATATTATTTTTGTGTTTTATCAATATAGGCTATGTACAAGTAACATGAAAATGAAACTATATACAAGGAACAATAAATAAGGAAACTATATACAAGAAGGGATGAACACACTAACCAATGATTCTCATGGGATACTCACTATCAATGTGGCCTATGATAAATAAAGGAACAATAATCATGCATATTATGTGAAAAGGTAACTAAGGTCCCATAACCTACTGTACTGAGTGATATATAGATAGAACTAATTGTAAAGTGGTGCTAGGAATATATGAAGTTGACTGGGGTGTCCTATGAATTTTAGGGGTCTTAGGGACTCATCTAGTAGAAGATTTTATAGCTAGCATGGTAAGAACCCTGGTAACTTAATAACACTAATGTTGAAAGAAAAGGAGTAGAGGGAGTCCCTCTAGAATTTACAACATATCTTTGACATAAGGGTCTCTCTAGTAATGATTTCTATGGGAGAGTATGCATATGTGGTAACACTATAGGAGTAGACCTCACCTGCATTGGTGGGTTCATTGAAATCTACGATCTACTGATGGTAACTATACTTAGAACTATAAATAGTAACTATGGTGGACTTCTTATAGGATAGGTAAAGGATACTCATATGAAAGACTTTGAACTATGATCACTTGAGTAACATGTATATACTTGAGGAATCTATGCATAGTGGATGGAATGGCTGTTAGTTTCTATATCCATGGCCTACCCAATAACATGTTAAATGTTCCTGCAATAGGTACTACTAAGAATCTAGTGGTCACATGTGTTGGTATAACCTATAATGGAAGTACAATCTCCCCAATGGATCTCTAAACATGGCCATTAAAACCATGAATAAATATGTTGGTTAGTGAAATATCCTACTCTAAATAAGCTAAATACCATAAAAGTGTGATAGGATTTATAGAGTTTAAGCCTCGAGATGTTAAAGGTCTGAATATGGTAAATCAAGGTAGACATATGCAATAAATATAGGCATTAATTTGTAATAAAATTGACTTATTTTGACCTTTATAAAAATAACAATAAATGATATAAACAAATACTTCACTATAATTTGAATAAGATGAAAAATCTAGAGGCTGTAAATTAGGACATGAGCTGATCTTAGTGTCTAGATAGGATCTAGGTGTCAAAACCCTTCCTAGATAGTAGTTCCATAATTGGATAGTAGTACCATGTTGGGATAGTGCCTATTTTGGCACTAGTGTCTTCTATGAAGAACTATTTAGAGATTTTGGATGCACATGTGTCTAATAATACCAAGCTTGTGCCTATACACCTGAGTTCTAGTTCCTTGTAGGTGATCTATTTTGACTTATTTTATATGCAAACCCTACACCTCCATATTGCTAGGGTATTCAATTGGCACAAGTAGAAAAGTGTTATGTTAGTGGTGTAGGTTTGACTTCCTACTGTGATGAGAGTTGCCTACATACAATTACTTCGAAGAGGGATCAAGAATGATGTAGTTCTCCTCACCCAAGTATTATTGTAAGTGTAAGTGAAGCTAGTATAAATGCTGGTTTGAGTGCTTTGAATGTTATTGAGATTGGAAATATAATTAATCTGAGTCTAAGAATGTTGTAGATGGTTATATATAGAATTAGGGTAGAATAGGGATTGATAACCTTGATTGTGCAGAACTTGTTCTACATTTATTGGTGTAATTTGCATCTCATTTTTATTTAGTGGATAAAGGGATAAAAGTTAGGTATATACACTATTCTAGTTCTTGTGCAAGTCTTAAAACGGGTCTAGGCTGACCCTAGGTGGTTTCTCATTTAAAAATATATATGTTGGCAATAAAAGGTGGGAAAAGGACAATAGCACCATGGGGTGTTACTATCCAAATTAAGGTTCTAGTGTCCAGGTGGAAAAACCTAAGACACTAGGGGCCATGATGTTAAAGTGAGGGTCTAAGACTGATTTAGGGATGTTTAGGGACATGTGTGCACTATGTGAAGGATGGATGTGTGTCTAAATGTGCCCAAAAATAGATCTAGGTCTAAGCTAGGGAGTGGTAGTCTCAAGTAACACTCTGGGCACTCAAGTGTTAGTTTTATATGATTAAATGTCCCCCCTTTATTCTATAAATGCATTAAAGTGAAATGATTAGGATAAAAGAAAAATAATTCTACCTGGACTTACCTAAGAGGTGAAGCCTATGGATCTAGACCTGAGTATGTGAAACATGTTCCATTACATGTCATGTAATTGAAATGTGCATAAATCAATCCCTACTTAAGAGATATCAAAAATGAAAGAAAAAATTGAGTAAATATATGAGAGAGATGAAAGGAACAAATGCACATCACTAAATATGTGAACCAGTGCATAAACTTGGTGATAACTTGTGTGTGTGCATGTAGATAGTGATCAATTGGTGAATAACTTGGATTGAGTTAATGGATATCTCAATCCCCATGTGTGGGTGGCTCAAGAACTCAATCCAATTTTGATTCCATCATTTCCCACCCATGTTTGGTGGATCATGACCTATGAATAGCTTGGATTGGACTGATGGTGTGTCCAACTCTATCATGTAGGTGGATCAATAACTCAAGTAGAGTATGACTTAATCACTACCTACCCTTGTGTAGTAGATGCATCTGCATCTAAAATTGCTCAATATAACTGAAGATGTGTAACTATAATTAGAAATATATATATCATCTGTGTGGCCACTTGAGAACTTTGCAATGTAAAATGGATTGGGGCCACTCAATAATATTAGGTAGTTTTGAGTCACTCGAGAATGCCAACCACTATAGATGGAGTAAGGCATTAATCTAGTGTGTAACTTGGAATATGGTGTCTGGTGTGTACAATGTAGAGAATGACATGGAGTTTGTCATTACATTTTATCAACCAATTTCTAAGTGAGAGTATAGAAATAATGTACCACACACATGTTTGTGAATCTAATATCTGAGTATATTGATTCTAGATTGAGTTATAATAATTTGTATCTAATTATATAAAAATAAAATGGGAATGATCATGTCATTCATGATGCCTCCAATCTGAGAAAATTGGTATAAATTTGAGCTAAACTAAGCTAAAAATAGTAATATGTAATGAACCTATGTAATCTTAGACTGTACCTACTATACTTTTCTGGCCAATATAGATTTTTTTTGAAACTGAGATACTAAACATTAGTTCCATATCTTGGATAGTAGCACTATGTGGTGCTAGTGTCCTAATTTGGGTGTTAATGTATAACTATTCTAATTTATGTGCAATTAAAATTGATCTCTATGTCACTATTTCCCACTATGTTTTCTTGAAACTAAGTTATCTATTTTGTTCTTGTGTGCTTAAAAATGTAGTCTAAGTGCATTCAAATAGCCTAATATTTGTGGCAAACCTCTATGAATGCTCCCTCTTTTGAGGTGATTTATTGAACCTATGTAAGAACTAACCTTAAAATATGAAGCTCTACAAAAATGTGTGTTAGTTGTGGAATATATGATATCTACATAATAAACCAATATAATGTGCATACATAACATCAAAATTTAAGCTAATATGAGCTTAAGTTTGTAGTGTATGATGCATTTTAGATCTAGCATTCACAAGGATATCAAGATAATTATAATAATGTATATGAAGAATAAATCTAAGTAATAACTGAGTAGATACCTAGGGGGATGGGGCATGATATCCATCACAATACCCAAGTAGGAAGGGGAGATGCATGAGGTCCCTCATGACATCTAAAACTGGATTGTGTAAAAAGCAAGAGATAAGTGTCATGGACATGACACATATAAGAAAGCATACATAAAACACATAATAGGCACACAATGTATGCCACCAAAGGGCCACAATATAAGTGAATGGGCACATGTCAATGAATCTAAGAAAAAAAGACATACATGGACATGTCCAAATGTTCACATATGAAAATAAGAAGCAAGTTGTCTTAAAACCACATGGAAGGACATGTTCAAATTTGTATACATAATTATGAAGGAACACACAAGGACATGGGCACATGTATAAATCATAGATATAATGAGATAATTGGCATAGAGCCATAGAGTAATGGCATATTCAAATTACATTGAATCGAAGAAACATAGAGACACAATCAAGTCTAAACTAGGAAAACTAGAAATGAAAGTATGTATAAACATGTGATATAAATCTGTATAAGAACTAAGATATACATAGGCTAAGTCTAGAGTAGTAGTAGTTGGAAATGAATTTGAGTAGGTGTAGGATGATCAATATTAAGATATAACATGCTAAATCTATGATGTAGATTTTAGAAAGATGTAACGTAGAAATTGAGATTGTGTATAAGATTCCCCCAAATGGGTGAATTTATCAAATGAAGAACTAGTGTATTTGTGAATATTCCCATTGATGGGTAGATAATATTAAATTTGGATTTGTGTAGTGGACATGAGTACTATAAGTATCTATAAACACTCAATAAGAAAAAGTGAAACATGTATATATGATAAAAACTAACTATACTAAGATAGTTAACATATGTAGTGTCAAGAAAATATAAGAGATGTAAACATGGAAATGCATACAATTTATAATTTATGCTTTTTGAGTAAATATTTGAATTTTTTTGTATTTTGACATATTATATTGTTTTTGTATTATCTAAATATAATTTATGTACAAAAAGGGAGGAACATACTAATCAATGAGTCTCATGGGAGACTCACTATAAATTTGGCTTGTGTCAAAAATAGGAATGGTAACCTCTCTTGCAGTGTGATTGATATCATATAGTTGAATTAATCTGTAGTATGAATATGAGTATTGTTCATTGTCAACATCATAATAATCATAGTAACTTGGAATGCTAGTGTTGACTTCTATTGTATCTAAATGAGCATAGGGAATCACCTCAAACTATCAAGTTGACCCTTTTGAATTGTGCTTTGCAATATTAAATATGATTGTGCCCTTTGAAATTATGCTTATTTTAGACATATGGTGCTTTGGAGGCTCTTATGCTAGAAATCATTTTTTGAGAATTCTTAAAGTTATTACTCTTTTTGTAACATTTCTTGTGTATCTAGATATTTTTCCTTGATAAACTATATTTTTGAATGATTTTCCTTAGTATGTTACATAAATCCCAAACCTTGTTGACCAACATTATCAACTTATAGAATAGGAGTAATGATGCCTTGGGCATGTTTTCCTAACCCTTGACATTGATAATATAGTTATTTTAGATACTTTTGACCAAACCCATACTATTTTTAAAGTGGGACCTCATTTTAAAGAGATATATTTGTATGCTTCACTTAATTTACTTGTGATTTTTGTACTATTTTAGGTTCTAATTTAGCTTTGTGAACCTTTTTTAATTCATAGTTATGCTTTGATAACCACTTTTGTACTATTTTTGAATTTAACCATATGTGAATATGTTCCTATATCACTATTGATTTCTTAACTAATTTATCTTGTATAGGTTCCTCATTATCAATGATATGTTGTATATGGTTATTCAATTACAAACATGAATCTGTGTGATGACCATGCATTATATGGTATGCACAATAATATATAGATCTGTTTACTAAATGTAGAGGAGGTAGGTTGATCAACTTAGCTTTAATAATTTGCCTTAAAATATCATTTGAAATTATATTTGATCTTTGAATATTTTTTGAATCACTAGTTCTAGATGCACTTTGTTGTGATTTCTTGTTTTGATATGTAACATTGCTTACCATAAATTGACTAGGTAAATATGTATATACATGATTGACACTAGTATTCCATCAAGGGTTTTATCTTATAATATGATTTTCCAATGTTGTAATATTTTCATGAAATAGTTGATTATGAGTTTTTAATTTTGAAATTAACCTTATCATACTAATAATTTGATCCCTTGGAGTCTCACAAGTGAAAAACCTAGTTGCTTTTGATTGAACATGTAAGCACATGCCCTATAGAGAAGAGGTGGAGGTGCAGAGGAGTGATAGCATGGACCTAGATAGAGGGAAAGTATCTATGACCCTCATGGAGATGAGGAGGAGAAGGAGATTATTTCATGTTCATAAGATATGACATTAAAACTTGAAACCTAGTTGTTAGCTTATGTAATAGATCCTATCTATATGTAAGGATATGTTTCTTAATTGAATTATGCATAAGAGAATAATAACATGCTAGATATAGAATGAAATATGACATACATTTTAACTAATATAAATCATCATGTACATATGTGTTTATGTCATCTTTGAATTCATTCCAAATAAAAAGAAATAAAAATGTAAATGAAGCTACAAAACTTTGTATTAAAAAGTGATAAACTTCATCTTTCATTCTTATCATGATTTTATGCAATGTAAATCAACAAATATAGGGATATGAAATATGAATGTGGGTCCTATAATGTTTTAAACTTAAACCCTAGGGTTATCTAGGGTTAGGGTTTGTGCACTATTCAAAGTAATTCAGGTTCACCAAATGCTTTAAATTTTTAGAGTTAATGGAATTTAAGCCCTAGGTTGTTAAATGTATGAGTATGGTAAATTAGGGTATAAATATGCAATAAATATAGCCACTAATTTGTAACATAATTAAATTAGTTTGAACTTTCTAAAAATAACAATAAATTATGTAAACAAATACTTAGAAGATTATTGAGATGAGAGATATAGAGGATAAAAACTAGGACAAGAGATGATTTGAGTGTCACAAAGAGGATCTAGGTGTAAAGCCCTTCTTGGATAGTAACACTAGTGTACTCTATGTAGAACTATTTTGAGCTACTAGATGCACCTGTGTCTGGGTCTGCCAAGCCTATTCCTATGCGCATGAGTTCTAGTTCCTTGTAGGTGATCTATTCTGATTGATTTTGCATACAAAACCTAAACCTCCATGTTCCTAGGGTATTTGGTTGGCACAAGTAGAAAAGTGTGATGTTAGTGGGGTAGGTTAAACATCCTAAACATCCCATTGTGATGAGAGTTACTTATGTACCAATACATTGAATAAGGATCAATCACAATGTAGTTCTCCCCACATAAATTTTGGTGAAAGTGCAAGTGAAGCTAGTATGAATGCCAATTTGAGTGATTTAAATGTTCTTGAGATTGAAAATATGAGTAATATGAGATTAATAATACTATACATGAATGTATGCATAATTAGGGTAGAATATGGATTGATAACCTTGATTGTACATAAATTATTTTGAGTTTGTTTGTGTAATTTGCATCTCATTTCCATCTAGTGGATAAAGGGATAAAAGTCACGTATATATACTATTTTAGTGTTTGTGTGGGTTTTAAAATAAGTCTCAGATAACCCTAGGTGGTTACTCATTTGAAAATATATCTATTGGTAATAAAAGTTAGGAAAAGGATAATAACACCCAAACTGGGACACTAGTGCCATGGGGCACTACTATCCAAATTATGATGCTAGTGTCCAAGGGGTAGAACCTTGGGCACTAGGGGATAAGATGTTAAAGTGAGGGTTTAGGACTACTTTAGGGATGTTTAAGTACATGTGTGGCTCATGCAAAGGTTAGATAAGTGTTTAAATATGCCTTAAGATATGTCTAAGCCTAAGCTAGGGATGGGTGGTCTCAAGTAACACTCTTACCGCTCAAGTGTAATTTTTAGATGAGTACACATTGATTATTATTTATCATAAAATCTTTTTATAGTTATAATTTAATATTTTTAGTAATCTTTATTATATAAATTTAGAATATCATTTATCTGAGTTTTCTAATTAATTGGCCTACTATAGATTAGTTTATAACCCTTGTGTTAGAACTATTTATATATTATTAACCATATACCACCCCAATTTTTAAAATATAGGGTTCAAAAAATAGTAATAGGTAACCCCAATATGGAATGGACATCCTCCAAGATGATCACTGTATGCATGGGCTAGGATTAGCCTACAACTATCCTGTCTCAAAAGATCTAGACTTAAATAAGGGTAATCAAATAGATCCTATGATATTTAATGTTTATGTGGTAGCCAATGGATCTATATATCTAGAAAGAGGGTTGCCTACATCATAAATATCAAGAGGAAAATTTTCCAAATCCTAAGCCTATGGCCCAAAATTGGCTAATGAGAGGGGGGAGTTAACTTGATGGGCTATAGACTTTTATAATATGATGAGTGTAAACTCATCATGTAACCATTTTAGGTTTATGTCCCAAGAATTATAGATATATAGAAGACACTTATCAAACTTATTACCATGTTCATCCTATGTCATAAGTCCAATGGGGAGGTTCCTATGTACACTATTATGTGTCTGTCTTTACTAGATCATGATACTTTTTATGTCATGGGGGATGAAATATGAGTGTAACTCAAACTTGATTTAATAAATGTGCTCAATAGGGGCCAATATATTATGGGTCACATTATTATTTGTATGATATAGATGTATAAGAGGTTCCCTATGTATAGATTTATGGGGTTAGCTCATGTGATGGATTACTATCTCCCTAGGGTTAAGATATGGACATAAGGCAACACACTATGAGCGATATTTCATGTGCCTAAGAGATAATTAGGAGGGATCAAATTATATAGACACCTTAAAGGGGATCAATGGATGCTTGACCATCTTGGCCAACCACTATGCAAGTGAAGGGTCAAATTTGGATTACTGGACATTAAACTTGGTGGGTTGAACCACATCTATGTGATTGTACACTTAGATAGTTTACATTACCACACCCAATAATAATTTTTATTCTCATACCTTATTGGGAAAGCCATGCTATAGATCTATGGGAAGTAGGGGGATAAAGCATGTTACTTTCAGTCATAGAGGTGAAACCTTATTATCCTTTTGGATAGACAATGATGGAGAAGAGAAAATGCATGACAGAGGTAGGTAGACAATTTTTGTGTGAGACAAGAGAATCCCCAGGAAAACCCATAGGTGAGTTGGACCATCTATGTTAGACATAGAGGCTAGATTAATAAGTTGTGGTAATCCATCAAGGTAGATGGAGAGGATTAACCTCAAATCATAGCCATGATATTATATATGTGATAGGCATGAGAGGTGATGGGATGTCAATATGTATGAAAATTTTAAGTTTATGTTATCACTTTTATTTTCCTAGGGGTATAGATATATGGAAGCCAATATCATTGACATGGAATAAGGTTTGGTGTGTGATAAGACTCACCATAATTAGAAGATATATTGTACTAGTTGATTGTAATTATGCATTTTCAAAATCCTATATGGTGATGATATTACTCTCTATTATTTTTGTATAACCTATATGTTTAATCAAGGTTAAAGTACACATATTCAAACCGTACCCATTGTCTATAAGTACCCTGTTTACTTTATGTTTGTAAATGACAATTTTGATATACAAGGGTAAGTTATGGGATAAACCCATAGGGGAGACGTTATTTTGATCAAATGTGGTTTAGTGGCTCAAGGAAAAGTGACCTACATGTGCTTGAAAGTTGGATGGGTTGACATATTTTGGGGCTCTTGAATCCTATAAAGTTTTGTATAAAATATATATTTGTAAGTAGTGGATGTTCTAAGGAGGTCCAAAATGGATATTTGGTCCAATATGTGCTTAAATACTCTATGTATTGTAATTACCTTCATAAGTGGGTAGAGGAGGCCTTGGGATGCTATTTTTTATGTGTACATAATGGTGAATACACAAATTTTGGATTTGATTTTGGTGGTATCTATGTGATTGCCCATACAGTGGACATGAATAACAACAACATCAAATAGATGGATATAATTTTTAGAGTTGTTATTGTTTGTTTGGTTTTGACCTTGATTCATTTTTGAATGAGGTTGGTCATACTTCAAAAAGGGTTCTTGGTATATCCTTAAGTTTTGGTTTTTGGATGTAGAAGCATTAACATATATTTATATGTCCCTAAAATTGATTAGGTTTTGGAAATAGTTTTTCAATTTCATGCATATATTGGTAGAATTACCTTTAATCTTATAGAATTCATAATATTCATGTTTCTTGTACCTTGCTAGTTTGGGTACATTTTAGTCAAA
This sequence comes from Torreya grandis, assembly GCA_037957365.1. NCBI lineage: Eukaryota > Viridiplantae > Streptophyta > Pinopsida > Cupressales > Taxaceae > Torreya > Torreya grandis. Next base: position 1,188,197 of record JARHVA010005285.1, on the reverse strand, counting down.
TGGTTTAGTCTATGAGAACACTATCATGTTGGTGAACACTAATCTATAGAATATAGATTCAAGATATTTTACTAAATGTGTATACGTCCTTCATTTCATCTCTTATTTTGGTTGTCTTTTAGGTATGGTGATGTTTAATGTATTTTGGAAACTTTAGACATGTTTGACATCAATTAACCCATCACCTATGACATTATTATTATTTATAAACAATTTGGGGTTTTTTGCCTCAATTTAACCTTGATTATCCTTATGGAATATTTTAACAAGTGGTTTGATTATAAGTGCTTGTTATATTCATACTCCTTTCTAGATGATTTTGTCAAATGAATAGAAAAAATGGACTTGAAGATGTAAAGCCATCTCAAGATTGAGATTGGTTTTAAAAATGGTAATGAATTATTTCCCATGGATTATCCAAGGGAACCTATTAGCTAAGATATACCATATTTTCAAGAAAGAGGAGAAACTTTCCTTATTTCTTTGATTTGCAATGCATAAGTCAAGAATTTTGATTACATGTTCTATATTATATGATTTTTTTTCAAAACCTCTCAGAGATATATTGAAAGGTGGTTATATAACCTTTTGGTAGATGAAGGAACCACTCTAAACCTTGGCCACCTAAATTGCATGGGAAAAGTATAATTAACTATTTTTTTCTCTAGGCCACTTCTTAAGAAATCATAAAGAACTCCTTGATGTGTTGTCTAGGGTCAAAATTTCCATTTTACTTATTTTCAAGAATCAAATTATTTATAATTTAAAATATTGACTATCTATCATGAGGAAAGAACATAATTAAATCCAAATCTTGGGATACAAAAAGCACTAGGGTTAGTTTCTGATTCTCTAGATCACCTTGTAGTGCAAGTGAAGATTATATGCAAAACCCCTAATGTTATACACAAAATACAAATAAATGTTAATGTAATAAAGATAAAACTTGAATTTAAATTTTTTGCAAAAAATATGTTTTGAAATTTTTAGTATTTGGCTCGTGGTGCTTCAGAAAACAATTATTAGTCTATATGGCATATTTGACAAGTAAAGAGTTGTAGGTTAGTAAAAATAAAAAGTAATAAATATATAAAAAAATAGAAAAAAAAAAGAAAAAAAATGTTGAAATTGATTCATTAAAACATAGAACAAAATAATTTTTAGTCAAATGAAAAATGTTGATAGCTATAAAATATAGAAGACATAAAAATGACAACAAACCAAAAAATGATAATTGAACAAAATTGTCAATCCTTAGAACAATTTTGTAATTTATTGGGATAATTTTGTGGAAAGATAGAACATTTTTTTTCTATTAGATTAGGAAAAAAAAGAGAAATAAATAGAGGATAAAAATATTCCCTAAGACGATTTCATTGAAATCTATAATCAATTCATTGTTTGACATGATGGTTTTACTGTTTCTCAGGTCAATTTCATTATTAGTCAAAAAAATATAAAAATATAAAATAAAAATATACTTGTGATAATTTCACCAATAATAAATATAAAAATGGCATGCCTGAGGATGATTCTACTACTTTACTAAATGATTTTTTTAGATTTATATAAATCAGAACCTATAACTAAAAGAAATGTCAAGCAAAATTCTTTTGTTTAACAATATTAATTTACTATTCTCATGGTTGAATTCACTATTTCATAGTACAAACTAATTGATACTATAAAAATAGATACAAATAAATAAAACTATCCATAACTAGTTAAATTTCACCTTCAACAACTAATAACTTATTCCATAAAAATGCCGAAATAGATTGTACAAAATAAAATAATAATCACACTTTAAAACTAATGAAAATGTGTTTGAAAATCTTGGTAACAATTCTCACTGGGCATGCAAAAATTAAATACACAAAATTTAGAATGTAATCTATAAATTGACAATGACTATCAATTCCTATTTTAAAATCAACATAAACCTTTGATAGAGCTTTTGAAAGAGTAAAAAATAAGATGAACCTTCACATAACAAAAATTAAATCCACTCCATTAACTTAGATGTGATCTTGATCACTTGTATATGGTTGCTCAAATGAAAAATCTTATACAAGGGAATTTTAGCAACATAATGACAAACTAGTAGATGATTTTGATCTCAAGATGATGATAATTTTGATAGTTCACAACATAATGATTCAAATGAAGGAGAGTAAAAACATTTATAGATACTTTGGAGGAAAATAGATGGTCATATTTAATACAATATTATTAAATAATCTGAATTTTGAATGGTGGATATGAAGTCAATGGGTCAAGTGTACTCAATACATTTATTAATGATTTATGAGTTTGCTAGAATAAGTGGTCAAGTTTATTGAATGGATATTAAATATGTTAAATGTCTTAAATAGTTTATTAGAATGTGCAACAATGGCTTAAATAAGGTTGGCAAGTTAAATGTCTTAATGAGAATGTATGAATTCCTTTGAATATTTTAATGATATTTGAACAAGTTGGTTAATGGTTAAATGATGAGGTTAGGGGATTTAAATGAGGTTAGTTGGGTAGGATGATAAGGTTGTGTGGGTGATTTTAATTTATTTTTAGTTTTTTATTTAGAATTTTGGGTGCATGATGTAATTATTGATTAATTAAGTAATTAATATTGATTAATTAGTTAATTAATCATAGGGGTATCATTAGGGGTTTTCGACATAAGACACTTCTTGAAAATACATAAAGAACTCCTTGATGTGTTCCCTATGGTCACTTTTCACTTTGTACTTATTGAGAAGACTAAAATTATTTTTGATTTCCAAGATCACCTATGTGGTGCAAGGAAAGAATATACTTAAATATAAATCTTGGGATACACAAAGCATAAGTATTTGTTTCTGATTCTCTAGATCACCTTGTAGTACAATAGAAGAGTTCATGTAAGACCCCTAGTGTTACACAAAAAATAATTGAAATGTTAATGTGATTAAGATAAAACTTTAATTTAAAATGTTAGCATAAAATATGTTTTAATATTTTCAGTCTTTAGCCTGTGATGCTGCATAAAATAGTTAGTAGTCTTTATGGCATCTTTAATGGGTGAAGAGTTTTAGGTTAATAAAAATAGAAAGTAAAAAGTATATAAAAAAACATAAAACAAATTCATGAACAAATTCATTGAAACACATAAAAAATTCATTGTTAGTCAAATGAAAAACGTTGATAAATACAAAATACAAAAGACATAAAAATAACAACAAATGAAAAAATGATACTTGAACAAAATTATTGATCCTCATAATGATTTTTTCATTTGTTAGGATGATTTTGTGGAAAGATAGAATGATTTTTTACTATTATATTAGGAAAAAAGACGATAAAATAGAAGACAAAAATTATTACTTGAGATGATTTCATTTAAACCCAAAATGAAATCATCATTTAGCATGTTGAATTAATTGCTTCTTAGGATGATTTTTTTGTTAGTTAGAAAAAATATTAAAATAGGAAAAATAAAAAATAAAAATAGACCTATGAGATTTCATTGATACTTAGTATGGAACTATCATTCCTTAGGATGATTCTCTTACTTTACTAAATGACTTTATTTATTTTTTATACTCGTACAAATTAGAACTTGTAACTAGAAAAATTATTAAGAATAATTTTTCAATTTAAATTGATTAATTCACTATTCTTAAGGACAAATTAGTTGTTTCATAGTACAAACCTGTTGATACTCAAAAAATAGTACAACTAACTAAAACTAGCCATAAATGATTAAATTTCACCTATAATAATTAACAAATTCTTCTAGAATAAAGCTGAAACATATTATACAAAAAAAAAGAAACACACTTTAAAACTAATGAAATCATGTTAGAAAATATTGGGAACAACTCCCACTGGGCATGCCAATATGAAATACACAAAATTTATAAATCAAGCTAGAAATCAACAATGACTATCAATTCTTATTCTAAAATCAACATAAACATATAATAGCTATTTTGGAAGAGTAAAAAACAAAATTTACCTTCACCTACCAACAATGAAATCCACTCCTTCATCAAACTAGATATGTTCTTGATCAAATTTTTGTGGTTGGTCACACAGAAACTCCAATAAAAGGGAATTTAAGTAGTGTAATGATAAGTTAATTAATGATTTTTATTTCAATAAGATGATAAGTGTGATAGTGTTAGTGTAGAATTTTTATTTTCTACATTTTGTTATTGGAGTTATTTCCTACAATTGCCACATGGGTATGAATCAAAATATAATGGTTGCAATGATAACATGGAAAGGAGTGGATGACAAAGAAGAAGGAAACATGTGCACATTGGAGGGATTTATTAACCAAATCACTATTCATAGTGTGATAAATAAGATTTGGTATGTCCATAAACTAGAGGTCAATAAGAATGGCCCTATTCAGAAGCGTAGTCATTTTTGTCAAGGTTGATGTTATTGATGTCAAGGTGAAGCTGGTGAACATGCATGTTAAGTGGTCTTTAAGGTATGAGCTCGTGTGCTTGATGTGACAAGGAATCCATGTGATCAAAGATAATTTTAAGGTAAATAATTTCTCCTCTATTGGTTTATGTTAAGGTTCAGGTCAATTTAAAGTTATTAGTGTTGTTACAAAGAGGTATGATGGTTAAGTGAGCATTGAAGCATGGTTATGAGGCTTTAGGTCTGCATGAGGTCATGAGAAAATGATGATAAAAAAGTGATTGTTATATTTGTGTGTGAGAGTGTTATCTAAAGATTTTTCTTGTTTGATAACATTTAGGTAAGCATGTTTGAGTACTAGTTCTTGAGTACAAGGTGCTTAAGAAGCCTAATCATGACACTAGTCATGGCATGTAAAGTCCTTGTGAAAAGGTATGAGTATGGTGAATTAGTAAAATGGATGCATAGAAAAATGATAAGTTGTATGAGGTTTATTGAGCATGTATGAGAGGAATTGGATCACTCATGAGAGTTTAAACATGAGACTATAGGGGTAATACTTTCAGACCAAGTCTATACCTAAATCACTTTTAGACCTTGCCTAGCCTAATGAAGTATAATGATCTATTGTCATGGCATATGAAGGATGTATGGAATTATTTTAACATGAGAGAGGTTTCTTGAGTATGTGAGTGTGGTAGAGAGTGCATGGAAAGAGGCATGAAGGTCAGTTTTGAGGCCTAATGTGGTTTGTAGGTTAAGGTTTAAGAGAGCAAAGAGAGAGAATGTGGCCTAATGAGGGGTCATGATCAGATTTAAAGATGTTTGAGCTCATGTAATATTTTTCATAGGTGAGGTACATTATTTCAAGTGTGTTCATAAAGTTTGAGGTCATATTATGAAGGACAAGGCAATAAAAGTTAATTGGAGGTCTCTCAAGTGCTCAAAATGAAGGGTTCTCAACCTGAGAAGGATTTAATTGTGTTCATTATCTTGTCAAACCTTTACATGGGAACCTAATCTATTCATGGTATATGGGGAAGGGTACTAGATAAAAATTCTAGTAATTAGTATTTAGATCAAGGGGACATGATTTATGAACTATTATTAATAATGGAAATAGGTTTAAACCCTCTTAAGACCCTAATAAGGACCTGATATTGAAGATATTAATAAAAAGTGACCATAAAGGATTGGTTTATGTTGGCATCCTAGGTCACACTCTTTGAGAAGGGAATTGTTCAGGTCCTCTTACTCAAACCTAGTCCAACATGGGAATGACTCTAGGCTATGGGTCACCTAATCATGGGTTAGACCTCCACAGAAGGCCTGATTCCTCTTGGATCTATAACTTATACTAAACCTAAAATAGCTTCCTGTTAGGAAAAGGGGGGAGAGATTAACAATAATCCATGAAAACATATAAAAAGGAGGTGATGCACCAAATGTTTTGATCGTTATACTTTGCATAAGACACACTATTGGACACAATAAATATTGATAAACATCACTTCAATCACTTCATCAACTTTCACATAAGTATTTCAAAGAAAAACATGGACTAGCTATTGACTTGGCATGGGAGGGCAATTGTCCAGTTCCAAAATAACTAATAGACTATATATACACTTAGAATGACCTGTGAGAACTACCAAAACATTTCATGAAGGGGAGAAAAATTAGCCAGAGGCAATGAAAACATCATTCACGTAACCACATCAATGAAGTCATAAGACACACTTCAACTCAGCTTGTAAATGGAGGAATTTAGTCTTTTATTACATCAAATAGGTGTTACAATAAAAATCTTAGTAAAGTCTAGTCATGCCAAAGAGAGGGATCCTTTTAAAGTCTTAGAAGCTTATATTTATAGCATAATGGGATGAGAGAGATGGGGATCATGTGTATAAGGATGGAGAAGGGAACATAATGACCAAGATTTCCAATCATCTGACATTGATTCAATTAGAAAAGATCATAATGTCCAAGACTACTTCTAGAAAATGGATACAACAACTATATCAATCCCTTTTAATCTATTTTTGGACTGCCTTAATGTTCCTTATTGTTACAATGATAGGATAAAGTCATTTGAAAGTTTAATTCTAGCATCAAAGAAGTTACAATAGATGGATCAATCTATTGTGATATTGTTCTAGAGTGGATTGCTCCCTACTGGTTCATATTTGGCATGTAAGAATGGAAAAAAGGGGTCATAATCATGCTGCTAGCTTTGGTGACAACCTCATCAAAATCAATGTGTTTGTCTCTATGGCCTCCCTTTAAAATATTTTCTCTAGTCTAACCTTAATTGTATTTGGATTTGACTTTTGATATTAGCCCTTGATCTTGATATGGGTTTTTAATAATGTGTTACCTAGTAGCTCTTCATTTATTCTCAGGATCCTATTGACCATTTGATCCTACACACACCATCAATTTATTTTTTTTATAAATTTAATGCACTCCATTGATTTATTTGATAGTTACCATGGTGATGACACTTGTTAACTACACATTTGTCTTTGAGATTCACTAACTTATTAAATTTGGCTCGCTATTGATCTCAATTTGTATGATTGAATGCACTCTATTGATTTGTTCAAGCTCACTGGCTTTGTCTGTCAACATGTACCATTAGATCTCTATGTAGGCACCTAAAATTTTGACACTTATCATTGACACATTAATGCTAACATTTTGACTACGAGTTCACTATTGATCTTTGATGTATGATCAAATGTGTACCATTCATTTTTTGGGACCCACTAACATCACTGATCTCCCACTCACCATTATATTTGATCTTAGCTTCCGATATTTAGATACTTGTAATCCTGGCATTCATCCTTGTAACATTTAAATTCAAATAGCTATTTTAAGAGGCTTAAAATTGATGTTTGTGTGCATGTTTCACTCTATAAGTCTAACTTTAAAGGCTTATATCTTGAGATAGCAAGCTCATCAAGATATGAAATCTGTAGAAGATGACCTTGGAAATAAATAAATTGATCTTGTGTGATCCTTTGGGATTGAGAGGTTTCTTGTGTATACTTGCAAAATGCATAAGAAAAAAGGTCTATTTATTTCTCTATGATATGCGATGATTGTCTAGTTCTTCTAGACTTGTGCTTGAAATGTTGTCTCTTTAGAAGGCTCCAATGAACTTTTAAGACTTGTGAAAACCTATTTCATGTTCTTGAATGCTATGATCACTATGAAAACTTGATTTCTCAAATTTTGAAAAAATACACTTTAAGTTTACTTAAAGTGTTTCAAAAGCTTTGTAAGTTGTATGTGATCTTTGGACCACTTATTCCTCCAGAACTCTATTCAGCTCATCCATCTAGGTAAAAGCTTGTCATGTGCGCTAAAATGGCCAACATATTTAGCAACTTAGGTGAGCAAAATGTCTACTATGCTTGAGAACTCAGACCATTTTCATGACTCTTAGATTCACCAATAGTGATGAATCTGATCCATGAATGTAAGAAACCTTTTAACTTATAAAGATAATGAATTACACCAAAATAGGAAAGGAAACAATCAAAATAAAGAAGCTAAATAAATAATGCAAAAGCAAACAAACTAATGTTCTAGGATATCACTTGGAGGAAATCCAAAACAAACTAATTTATGTATAGGGAACTCAACCTTCAGTAGCAATGTTTCAAGTGTAACCCATTAACTAGGATAAGAAGCTCCTCACCATCCATTTTTACAAATTACAAGGCATTGTGGGATTTATAGCTAGATATTGTATATGGACCACTCCAAAGAGAGTCAAAATTTGTATGCCTTCTTAGACTAGTTATGACCTCATCCCACTTGAGGACCAAATCTCTTTATTTGAAACTTCATGAAGAAATTCCTTTGTCAGAGTCTCTCTTCACTTTTTCTTGATGGCTTTCATGACTATCATGGACTGATGTATTGTCTCTTCCAACTCCATAAGCTCAACATATCTAATCTCCATAGGTTCATTCTCCAACAACTCAAGTTGATGCATAAGTTCTAGGGAAGGAAATTTAAGAGAAATATGCATTCTTGCTTCTTTAACATATACCAGCTTGTAGGGAGAGTTGGATATTGACCTCTTGTAAGTGATCTTATCGTCCCATAGAGATAAATTTAATTTTAGATGTCATGAACTCTGATCATCTTCAATTATTCTTCTTATGATCTTCAATAAGTTATTATTAGTGGACTCAATAAGACCATTTCCTTGGGGATAGTAGTTTGATGAAGTGATGAGATAAATTCCATGTTGAACATCCCATAGACTAATCTTAGTCCCCAAAAAGGATATAACATTGTTATAAATAATAGTTGAAGGGAATCCAAACCTAATAAGTAGACCTTTATAGAAATATATAACATTGGTCTCATTTGCTTCCTTTAATGCCACTACTTTTGTCCATCTAGTGAAGTAATCTATGGTAGTTATAATCCATTTATGACCTAATATTGAAGTGGGGTTAATGATAACAATAAATTCCCACTGCAATTAATTAGAGAGGTAAGGCTACAAGTTTCACCTTTCCTACAAACATCACACATTGTCTACATTTCCTAATCCATGCATGATAATCACCAAATAAACTTGGAAAATAATACCCACCTCTCATGATCTTGTGGGCTATGGTACTTGTTGAAAATATCCTCCACTATGTCGATCATGGAACTCTTCAAGTAGTGTTTCCTTTTGATGTTGTTCAATGTATCTTAACAACATGCCATTGATATATTTCTTAAACAAGACACTATCAAAAATAATAAATGTAATGTATTGCAATTTGAAAAATCTTCTTTTTGAAGGAGTTAAGTGAGAGGGATAAATACCATCTTGGAGATATCTTACCAAATCATGATACCAGTTAGAAAGTGAGGTATGATCAATTTCAACTTCTCCATTAGTTAACACCATAACCAACTCATTGGCATCTTATAAGTCTTAGGCTATATACTCATGAAGTATTTTACCTCTAATTAGCTTCGTGACTTTGACATCCACATCATACTCCATTACCTTTGTTATCCAACTAGCTCTTATCTCACTTATATCCTTATTCAAGAGAAACTCCTTGACACTTGGATGTGAAACCATTAGATGTATCTTATTGTTAGAGAATAAGTCTCTAAATTTCTTGAGAGACCTTACGAATATAAGTACATGTTTTCCAATAAAAGAATACCTTGTTTGATATTCTTCTAAGCCTTTACTGAAGAATGCTATTGGCTGCTCCAAAGCTTCATGATTTTGTTGCATAAGAATGCCTAAAATGGTGTCAATGTTAGCATATGTGTACAGAATGAATTTCTTTGAGAAATCTAGGTTCATGAGTGTAGGAGCACTAGCCATGTCTTTCTTAATTTACTTAAAGCTCCTTACTCCTTCCTTGGACCATCTCAAGCTCTGATTCTTCTTTAGCATGATTTTAAGTGGCTTAACTAATGTGGCAAGATCTAAGATGTATCTTTTGATAAAACTGATCTCCCCTAAAAATATTTGCAAAGCTCTTTTGTGGTTGGGCAAGGAAAGCACAAGAATTGAAGTTATTCTTTTAAGATCTATGCTTATCATGCTTTGAAATTATATGTCCAAGGAGATTACCTTCATGAACTTAAAAGACACACTTTTTGGGATTTAGGGATACCCCAAATTGCCTACATCTTTCAAACACTTGCTCAAGGTGAACCATGTGCTCACTTGTATTCTTTTAAAAACCTATTATATCATGCAAATGGACCAACACAATTTTTTTAAGAAGCCCTTGGAAATCCATAGCCATGGCTCTCTAAAAATTTGATCTAGAATTAGATAGATGAAAGGGAATATTTCTATATGTAAATGTCACCCACTTTTTGGTAAATGTTGTATTGAATTGGTCTTCTTCCTTGACCAAAATCTAGTTGTAACCATTATAGCCATCCAACAAGGAGAACCTTTCTAAACCTATAACCAACTGTAAAATCTATTCCATATATGGCAATGGATAATGGTCCTTAAGGGAAGCCTTATTTAGGTCATGGAAGTCAACACACAGTCTAATTCATCATTCTTTTTTTGTACTAAAACAAGGTTTGCCACCCAATTTGAGTGATTGATTAGAAATATAATAGCTAACTCAATGAGCTTATGAAGCCCATTTCTCATCAAAGGCTCAAGCTTAAGATTAATAGGCCTTTGTCTTTATCTTAATAGATTAGTTTCATCTTGTAGCTCAATGGTGTGCTGAGATAGACTTGGATAAACTCCCTTGAGGTCACTACATTTCCATGAAAATACATCAACAAAACTTCCACATAACTCAATGAAAGCTTTATTTTTTGAATAAGTGCATACCTTACCCAACTTTAGGTTCTTACTAGGTGTAACTTCCACATTAGCATAATGTTCTTCCTTTGTTGAAAAAATTACTTTTATATCCTTAGCTCATCATCACCACTGAATATGTTCTCAAGTGTGACAAATCCCTTAAGAAAATTATTTTTTTTTAGTTGCACAATCTGATTACCATACTGATGCAAGTAATTTGATTGATTTCTTGAGGAAAATTCAACTTCTTCTTGTAAGAATCTAACAATCTAATTGTCATCTTCAAACACTTGTCATTTATCATTGTTATCTAGAATATAAGGCCTTATAACCACCTTAATATGTGACTAGACCTTTTCATTTCTTACATCAGTTGGGATACTGAATTGTGCCCCAATGGTAGCCAACTTATCTACATGTTTATTTTCATCTCTTGGTATTGCCTAAATATTGAAGGCCTAAAAGTATTCAAGTAAGTCCTATACTATATGATTATAAGATTTAAGTAATGGGTTTTTTCATGCATTAATACCTCTTACTTGGTGAACTACAAGTTCACTGTCACCAAATACTTGTAAGGTGTTAACTTTCATCCTCCTAGCCCATTGTAAACCATAAACTAGTGCCTCATATTTTGCAACATTATTTGAAAAACCAAATAATAGATGATAAGTACCTTCTCTTTGTTGGATAAATCAACATCATTCTATCCCTGATAAAATTTTTATTCCTTGATCCATCAAAGTATAATTTTTATGGACCATCACTAGACTCATCATCCTTCATCAAGGCTAGAATTGGTGTATCTTTCTCATGCAATCAATAAAAACCAATTCCTTATTCTTCAATTAGATTATAAGGATCATATGCATGTGAGATAGAGGACCACTCATGAAGGAAAAAATATAGAATCCCATCTAAATATGATTTAGTTTCCTCTACACTATCTTCTATCACCTCATCTGAGATGAGGTAATTGGTGTTCACAACACTTAACATATATGGTTCCAAATGGAACCATGAAATAGGTTTAGAATGTATGGTTACCTTAGTACCATACCTAGTCTTTAACATCAAAATTTTTAAATAATTTGATAAGTATCCTCCAATTTTTGAGGTGAAGTCCTTAAAAGACACATGGAAATATAGGGAGGAAAGTCCACCACAACTACATCCTATTGAATGGTGACATTGGGATAAAAATGTAGTGTTAAATTTAGATCATGCCTACTATATTTGTTTGTGAACCATCCAATTTTAATACTCATTTAATATTTGGTTCATAGACAAGACCAAGATTATCTACAATTTGCTTAGGCATGGCAGTGCTACTATCTCTACTATCCACCATATAGTTATGAACTAAGCATTAAAAAACTATAAAATAGAGGTATAATGGAGTTACTTGAATTTTACTTATCTCTGTCCCCTTTTTACATTTTGTGTACTAGCTATAGTTGATGCTTCATTGGCTGGTCTGAATTAGTCAAGACAACTCCTTTCTCAACTAGGTTTGGAGATAATCTAAGAGCTAAAAGCTCTTGAATGAGCACATCATTTTGTCTTGGGATAGAAAGGTAATCCCACATGATAATGATGACATTATACTTATTCATATTATATAATATTCTAAAGGAATCTCCACTAACCTTTGGCTATACCTTTTGAACCACTGGTTGTTCATGAACTAGAGGTATTTGAGGGACCTTCTCAGGCTCTGCATTCTAAATTTTCTATGTTATAGGGGTAGCAAGTTGATATTTGATACTTTGGGAAATAACATTATGATTACTTGAAGAATTATTCACATCTTGAGTCTCATCAATGGCTCTTTTTTAGCTCTAGTTATAACTACAACTTGATCACTTATGTTACTAGTTTCACTAATTTGATTGAATGCAACATAATCACCCATTTCCAAATTTACATTGATGGCATTTGGATACCATTGAATTTATTGAGCCTTTCCTTGGGGTACCAAATTTATCTCTTGATACTAACCTCCATGAAGAGAAAACTCTTCTTGTGTCATTTGTGGCATAATAATGTTCTATAATACCAAGGCTTGGTTTTGAACATCATTGAAGTGGGAGGGCTGCCAATTTGAGTCATGTATAAATTTTGTTTGAGGTGGTGTGGGAATAATAAATTTTTATTTGGAAGGTGCATTAGGATCAAGAGATGCATATGGGTTAGTTAGAATTATGGATCCTTGTGATTGGTAGGGTGATCTATTTTCTCTAAATCATTGATAAGGAAGCCTTTGATCTTTGAAGGGCCTATAAATAGTCTAATTTTGTTATTGATAGGGCCTATTAGTTTGATTTTATTATTTATAGGGCTTATTAGTTTGATACTATTTCCTTTTGAGTTGTACTATTTCATTTCCAAAATATTGAAGTAAACCTTTCAACTCACCATGCTCATTGGCTTGACAAGAAGGGGTTGCAACTTGAGCTTGAGAAGTTGGACTAGGGGCTAATGATGGAAATTGAGGAGGTGGAATAGATTGTAACTCTGGGAATATAGGCATTGGAGGCCTTGGAGTAGGCTTACCAACTTGTATCAAACAATTTTATGTTCTTATTATAACATCATAAGCATTTGGTAAGGTATTATTGCCCATAGACTTTATCAACACACTAATATCAAAATTAAGGAATCTTAAATAATATAATAAGACATATTTAGGTGATGGTCTGATCAATGCAACTATTCTAGTCCATGTCTTTTAGAATTTGAGGTTGAACTCAGACATGAACTCATGAGGATCTCTCTTTATGTTAGTCAGTTGTTCAACTAAAGATAGGTGATCACATTTGTCTTAAAATTGTCTAAGTAAGGCTGACCTAACTCATCCTAGGTAGCAATGGAACTCAAAGGAAGATTCCTATACCACTGCAATGTTTTTTCTTTGAAGGAAGTAACAAGTAATTTGACAGCCACACTATCTTGACCAATATTATGAACAAAATAAAGGTTGGCAACATCTTGGATGTGCTCAATACCAGTTTTTTGACCTTCTCCTTAAAATAATGGGATGTTCTTAAGGGTATACATAGGAATTTCATCAAAATGGGCCAAATTTAGTGGACTACCTCTATTAAATAAGATGAAAACTTAGTTCCTAATGGCCATTTGGTTAGTGGGGATTACACTGCTTAAAATAAAAGGATGACTAGGATATGAATATTGATTTTAGGGATAGGTCTTGTCCTATTAAATATTTTTGTCTTATATGAAATAAAAGGTAGCTTAATAAATTCAAGATGAATAACTTTACTAGATGACCTTGTAGTAACCTTTGGCATGAGAATATTTTTTGGATGATGCTATAAACTCTACAACTTGAAGAGTCTTTAACTTATAATGATGATAGATCTCCTTTGCGACTACAAATTCTTCTCCTTATCTCCAAATTTTAGTTCCTCTAAGACTGGTCCTACCAGACATGCCAAAACTATTGGCATCCTAGGTTTTACCATTCAAGAAAGGGATTGTTCAGGTCCTCTTACTTAAACCTAGTCCAACATGGGAATGACCCTAGGTTGTGGGTCACCAAATCTTGGGTTAGACCTCAATATAAGGTTAGATTCCTCTTGGATCTATCACCTATACTAAACCTAAACTAACTACTTATTAGGAAAAGGGGGGAGAGATTAACAATAATCCATGAAAGCATATAAAAAGGAGGTGATGCACCAAAGTTTCAAGACTAAAAAACATCACTTCATTCACTCTTTGATCAACTTCTACATAAGTATTTTACAAAAAATCATGTACTAGCTATTGACCTAGCATGGGAGGGTAGTTTTCCACTTCCAAATTGACCAACATATAATGACCTGTGATAACTACCAAAACACTATATAAAGGTGAGAAAACTCATATAGAGGCAAAGAAAACATCATTCACTTAACCACATTAATGAAGTCATAAGACACACTTCAACTCAGCTTACAAATGGACTAATTTAGCCTTTTATTGCATCAAATAGGTGTTATATTATAAATCTTGGTAGAGTCTAATCATGCCAAAGAGAGGGATCATTTTCAAGGTTTAAAAGCCTATATTTATAATAGAATGGGATGAGAGAGATAGGGATCATGTATAAAAGGATGGATAAGGGATCATAATGACCAAGATTTTCAATCATCTAGCAGTGATTTGGTTAGAAAAGATCATAAAGTCTAATACTACTTCTGGAAAATGGATACAACAACCATATCAATCCCTTTTAATATGTTTTTGGCTTGCATTGATTCTCCTTATGATTGCAACAACAAGATTAAGTTGTTTGAAAGATAAATTCTAATGTCAAAGTGGTTACAACAACTAGATCAATATGTTATAATCTTTTTATAACATGGATTACTCCCTATTAGTTCATCTTTGGCATGTAAGAATGGAAAAAGGGGTCATAATCATGTTGCTAGCTTTGGTGATGAACCTATCAGAACTAATGTGTCTACCTTCATGGCCTCCCTTTGAAATATTTGCTCGAGTCCAAACTTAATCATATTTAGCTTTGACTTTTGATATTGGTCCTTGATCTTGATCTAGGTTTCTAAGAATGTGACACCTGGTAGCTCTTCATTAGTTCTTAGGATCCTGATAACCCTTTAATCCTACATGTGCCATTGATCTTCTTTTGTATGGCTTGAACATACTCCATTGATTTATTTAATAGTTACCATGTTGTGACACCTGGTAATTACACATTTATCTTTGATATTAACTAAATTTTTGACTTCTTTCTCACCATCAATCTTGATTTATATGATTTAATGCACTCCATTGATTTGCTCAGGCCCACTAGATTTGTTAGTTGATACACATCATTAGATCTTCATTCAAGCACCCAAGATCTTGACACTTGTCATCGATGCAATTAATACTAACCTTTTGATTGTGAGCTCATTGTTGATCTTTGATGTATGATCGAATATGCACCATTTAATATTTGGGATCCACTAACATCACTGATCACCCACTTGCCTTTAGTTCTGATCTTAACTTCCAAGATTTGGACACTTTTCAACTACATGTTCTATCAGAACAATTAATATCTAAGTGGTTATTATTAACCCTTGGCTTACATTGGTAAGTAATTAAATAAATAATAATATATTATTTATTTACTTGAGGTGTAAACTTTGGTAAAATAAATAATCTTATTATAGTTATGTAATATTTACCAAATGTTTATTAATCAGATTTATTGGGGTGGATGGATCTGTTATTTTTAAAACTATTACATCCCTTCGTAAATCATTATAAATTTGTGAAGAATTTATCTAAGGAGTGAGATGAAGAAGATTTGATGTATTGGGGTTATTATTGTTTGTCAATATTGAAAATCACTTTTTGAGGTTTTTTACCTCTTTGAGGTTTTCCCAAGATAAATACCTATGTTATGTTTATTTATCTAGGCTCATTATATATTATTATTTGCTCAATAAATCTCTTCTAGATCCATAATCATTCATATAAATATTTTATCATGCTATCAGAGCCACTAGAGAGGATTTTAATTAGCAAGAATATAGAATATTAAAATGATATTTCAACTTATTTAAAGCCTTATAATAGTAAAAAAATCAATCTATCTTTCCACAAAATCATCCTCTTTTAAAATCAACATAAACATTTGATAGAGCTTTTGAAAGAGTAAACAATAACATGAACCTTCACATAACAAAAATTAAATCCACTCCATTAACTTAGATGTGATCTTGATCACTTGTATATGGTTGCTCAAATGAAAAATCTTATACAAGGAAATTTTAGCAACATAATGACAAATTAGTAGATGATTTTGATCTCAAGATGATGATAATTTTGATAGTTCACAACATAATGATTCAAATGAAGGAGAATACACACATTTATAGATACTTTGAAGGAAAATAGATGGTCATATTTAATACAATATTATTAAATAATCTGAATTTTGAATGGTGGATATGAAGTCAATGGGTCAAGTCTACTCAATACATTTATTAATGATTTATGAGTTTGCTGGAATAAGTGGTCAAGTTTATTGAAAGGTTATTGAATGAATTGAATGGTTATTAAATATGTTAAATGTCTTAAATAGTTTATTAGAATGTGCAATAATGGCTTACATAAGGTTGGCAAGTTAAATGTCTTAATGAGAATGTATGAATTCCTTTGAATATTTTAATGATATTTGAACAAGTTGGTTAATGGTTAAATGATGAGGTTAGGGGATTTAAATGAGGTTAGTTGGCTAGGATGATAAGGTTGTGTGGGTGATTTTAATTTATTTTTAGTTTTTTATTTAGAATTTTGGGTGCATGATGTAATTATTGATTAATTAAGTAATTAATATTGATTAATTAGTTAATTAATCACAGGTGTATCATTAGGGGTTTTCGACATAAGACACTTCTTGAAAATACATAAAGAACTCCTTGATGTGTTCCCTAGGGTCACTTTTCACTTTGTACTTATTGAGAAGACTAAAATTATTTTTGATTTCCAAGATCAACTATGTGGTGCAAGGAAAGAATATACTTAAATATAAATCTTGGGATACACAAAGCATAAGTATTTGTTTCTGATTCTCTAGATCACCTTGCAGTATAATAGAAGAGTTCATGTAAGACCCCTAGTGTTACACAAAAAATAATTGAAATGTTAATGTGATTAATATAAAACTTTAATTTAAAATTTTAGCATAAAATATGTTTTAATATTTTTAGTCTTTAGCCTGTGATGCTGCATAAAATAGTTAGTAGTCTTTATGGCATCTTTAATAGGTGAAGAGTTTTAGGTTAATAAAAATAGAAAGTATATAAAAAAACATAAAACAAATGCATGAACAAATTCATTGAAACACATAACAAATTCATTGTTAGTTAGATGAAAAATGTTGATAAATACAAAATACAAAAGACATAGAAATAACAACAAATAAAAAAATGATACTTGAACAAAATTATTGATCCTCATAATGATTTTTTCATTTGTTAGGATGATTTTGTGGAAAGATAGATTGATTTTTTTACTATTATTTAAATCTATTTGAAGTAACAATTTTTTAAAAATTATTTTATATGGGGTATTGCTCGTTGCAGTTTCTTCACACTTTTGTGTGATGAAACACATCAACCATTGAGGGTGAATGGCCTTGTAAATACATCCATTGTGTTCTACACCCATCCCAACCATCAGATAATTAAAATTATCAGAATTATTTCATATAATTTTTACAGAAATTTTAAAAAAAGAAAAATTATGAAAGATAAATTGAAAATTAAATCCAAAATATATATGTATTAGGAGGACGAGGCTAGAGCTGGTGCATTACTCCTTTATATAAGTTACAAAGAAAAATAGGTTATCCAGGGCAAGAACTATTTATTATAATTACATATAATGCATGAGGTGGATGTACTTATATATCCATCCTTCATTAATATTTTACACAAAATTTTAATAATACGAGGATCTAAATCTTATCTTCTTTCAAAAGTATTGTATTCACTTTTCATTCAGCTAAAAATGATCATAAAGTGAAATCCAAAATGCTAACATAAATGAATTCATAAATATTTTTGTTATAATTAAATGTAGAATTAAAAAAATAAAGAATACTAGTGTATTTAAATACACATACAAAGGTAGCCAACTAAAATATGAAAACATGATATAATTAATGAATAATTTTTTTAATGCCACAACTTTCATTCTTCATTCTCCTAAAAAAAAATTGATCCTAAATTGAAATCCAAAATATTGGATAAACATATTTCAACACAAATGAATTCATAGAAATATTATTGTAGTTAAATGTACAATTAGAAAACAAGGTAAGAAATACTAGTGTAGTTAAAGACACATACAAAGATAGCCAGCTAAAATATGAAAACATGATATAATTAATGAATAATTTTTTTTTAATGCCACAACACAATCATCACACATTCACTCTGTCTGAATGTTTCCCTGTTCATGCTGACCACATGACTAATGTCTACTGTAGGTCCTCCCAATCTACTGTCCTATTAAAACTAGGGTTCTCCCTTTGGTTTGTCCATATTTATATCTCAATCTCATTCTGCATTCTCCATTCTCCATTGCATTACTTGTGCTGAGATTCAGTTCCATACAAATTCTCTTTCCTTGTGAAATTTACTTATTTTGAAACGATGGATAGTACCGGCAATGGAATTGGCCAGAGCAGAGCCAAAATGGTGTTGGCGGTGAAAATATGGCAAAAGATGGCCAAATCAGCAGTAGGGAGATCAAAGAACGAATGTGCCTGCAGATGTCCCTCAAGGTCACATGGCAGTGTGTGCTTCCTCTGGCGATTCAATCCTTACGCTTCAGAGATTTGTCATCCCTGCTATGTATGTCAATCATCCACTTTTTGTTGCATTGCTGGAGAAGGGAGAGGAGTTTAGTGGTGCATTAAGAAATGGACCCATCATCATTCTCTGCAATCCTCTCATATTTGGTTCTCATATTTTGCCCCTCATCAGGAGAAATGCTCAGCTTACAACATGGGATATCGAACAAGTACTCACCAACACTTGTGCGATTTCAGCAACCACCGAATTTAAGAAAATTGCCTCTTTTGGTTGTCACCACATTCGAGCTACTTCTGCTATCGCTTGTTTTTAATATCGAATTCAAACAAACATAAAAAAGATGAGGCCGGGTTATAAACTTTTCTATGTAAATAGAAGCGATAGATGTTCATGTTTTATGAATACAACACTTATACATGTTCATATTTTATGATGTATTTTTACATTATTGTTTTTATGAGGTGTTCTATTTGAAGAAGTATGTTTAGATTCGTTTTCCATTTTCGAATATTTTCCACTTTGTAAAATTTTTCAGACGTTATGAAATACCACGCTTTAAGAGGGCGTATCTGAGGTGTTACTGTCTGCGTACACTATTCTCGAAGTTAGTGTTGCCGGGGACTATCGGGGATCGACCTCAATACGGTAAGGAGGGCAAGGGCTATTCTCATAATTGAAAAAAACATCCGTCAAAAATCAATCGTGCCTCATTACGACTGTCACAGTATCTAACAATTTATTTCTTTTACGCTATATAGCACTCTTTGTAATCCTCCATGGACAAAACGTTTCTGCACTGGGCAACACCATAGGCAATAAATATATATATATATATATATATATATATATATATATATATATCACTCTTTGTAATCCTCCATGGACAAAACGTTTCTGCACTGGGCAACACCATAGGATATATATATATTAAAAAATCTGATATAATATTAAAAGATATATAATATAATATAATACATATATTTAAATATAATGGTAATATTAATATATAGATATATTATATTGATACAATAATTAATATGTAATATATATAAATAATATATAATATATATAGTTTTTATATTGGTAAAAGGTTTTTGTAAAGTCAAAGTGTAAAAATTGACAGTGTGATGTGGTTGATGAAGAGTCATTTTTATTGATTATTTTTTAAATAATTACAGAAAGAATCTAAGTCTAATGTATGAATTGAATAAACAATGCAATAACATTGATGTGGGGAAATACATTGATGTTATGGAGTTTATTTTGTTGCGTTGATTATGATTGAAGTGAGTATAGAAGGTGCATAAGTGGCATCATCCCTAATGCAATATAAATATTGAGGTAGAGGAATCACCTGTTGATAAAATTAATCATAAGTGGCAAAAATATTTAATAAATTTCAATCTCAAGTATTAAGAAGTACCCACATCCTATTTAAAAAAGAAATATATGTTTAAAAAACATTAAAAAAAAAAAAACAAAACAAAAACTAAAAGTTATACATTTCATCCAACGTTATTACACCTTCAAAACAAATACTAATTATCATTCAAAGTCAAATATAAGCTTCATAAAAGTAAACATGGTGTAGGTATATTTGACTGGTTTTACTCTCAATAAAGCATGAATATTGCATTGGTCCACAAATTCTACTTTGTCCATAGGCAATGTAATGTTTGTGGACCAAAATAAAATAGAAAACACTTCGAACCGCGTAAGAGCTGAAATTGTTATTGCACACTCTTCAAACCATGTAAGAGCTGAAATTATGTATGTATTTTTTTTGGTTCACTTCCACCTTATTTTCCCCCGTTTTTTTAATTACTATTCTATTTAGTGATTTTCCATGCACTGTTTTAAAATGATTTAAGAACTGAAATTATGGATGTAATTTTCAAATGAAATACTAATTTAATAAGATAATTCTTTAGGGATGGAATAGGTTAGTTAAAGTCAACATGGCTCTTTATTGAAAAAATAAACAAAGTCACACGGAATGTTAGTTACATGTGTTATAAACTATTATATATATATAAACTATTATATATATATATATATATATATATATGGATTTTCGGATTTTGTTTTAAATTTAATTGTTTTTTTAAAGTATAGAAAATATAATATTGTAAAAATTTAAATAGTGATTTTTGATATTATAATTTTGGGGATTAGGAGATGTCTAAAGAAAAATAATTCATGGCTCTACTAACACAACTCACATAGAATTGGGATGTAGCGTAAGGTTTTCACCAAATTGTATCCCAAGTTCAAAAACTAATAGGTAAAATTGAAGTCATAATTGAGTTTCTTAAAAAATATGATTTTTTTTTTTGACATTACTATACATTAGGCCATCAAGATTTCACACAACATGATTGACTACAAAATTTAGTTTTAGGACCCCTGGTGTATACATATAAGTTAACATTTATTACTAAAATAGTGCACTTATGACCAATCTATTTTACACACTTAGCTCATCTCTTAGCTCTAAGCCACTATTCCTCTTTTTCTATACAAATGACCCTTACCTCAAATAAAATTTTGATTATAAATATTATATTCATGATTCCAAGTAACCTAAACTCATTATCAGACTAAACCACATTTATAGATTACTTTTCTATGGTCCTCAAATAAGGTAACTACTTTAACACTATCCCACTCCTCGGTAGTGTCTAAATCCACCTATCACATCCTCTCATGAAATGTCTATTGGCTCAAATTCAAATTCAACTAATAGGTCATCTCTCATGTTTTATAAGTCCCATTTGAGGAATTTCCAAAAAAATTAGTGTAAAGGTGTATTTTCTAACCATTTTCTCACTAGATGATCATATGATGAAAAAACACTGGAACATCTAATTGCACATTTAGATAAAAACATGTACTCTTCCCAATTCATAGTTCACATAGTCCTAGTAACCCTTAACAAGATATAAATACACATCAAAGGTTTCAAATCATTATGCAAATGCATTATTACACCAAGCTTACACCAATATTTATTATTACACTAGTATTTTGCACACACCATTGTAGCAGGTGAACACTAGATGGTGTTCGATCCTTCTTTGGAGTATTAGTATATAGTCAATGTTCAACTTAGGAAGTATTGAGGTCAAGCATAAATTTAGCCAGGGATCCCTTTTTCCAATTTATACCTCATGCGCTATTGAGTGATGCAGAAAAAATAGGCTAACCTTCTGGAGGCCATAAATTTTGACTTGTAACTCTGTTTGAGCTCTTCCACGTGCCAAAATGGCCATATCAAAAAGTTTCATTTTGTACTAAGCATCTCTATCCACTTAGATTTGTTTTTTATATTTTTTGAAGGCCAAACATGATCATTTGAGGGTCCAAAATTAATATTTATTAAATTTTTGGGGAATTTTCTATATTTAGAATCGGATGTCAACTTCAGTTGAATTTCATCCCATAGGTTAATTTTAGTATTTAGATTATTTCAAAAAAAATTTAGAGCTGCATGTGCTTGCATGTAGAACTTACTATAAATAATGGCTATTAAAAATAGATGTTTTTTTTAGATTTTAGATTATTTGAATTTTTGCATGTCAAATCTAAATTCTAAGTTGAAGCTTATTTAATCATGGTTTGGGTTTGTAATTAGTTGAATAATTCAATATGAATCAATTCTAAGTTATTGTTTCAGATCTTGGCCTATTGATAATTTTCTTGTTCTTGATAGTATTTGAGTTCATTATTTGGTATCAGGAGCCAAGTTAAAATCTTGGAAGAGTAAAAAATGGAAAAAGGATGAGGAGGTGTTGCACAGAAGAACTAAACTATACAAAAGCTATAGAGACAAGTGCAACAATTAACAGAGGTTATCACGAATCAACAAATGAGAGATGGTGGTGATAAAGATGACATAGATCATGATGAAGAAGTTTGACAAGAATAATAACAACAAGAGCATCTACCATCAATGGAAAAAAGGATGGTTTGGGCTTTAGAAGTAAGAAATGAAGGAATCAAGGTTGATGTTCTAGATTATGAAGGTAGTTTAAAATTAGAGGAGTTGATAGATTGGATGAATAGCATGGATAAATTATTTGAGTGGAAGACTATGACTGAAGACAAGAAGGTAAAGTTTGCATGCACAAAATTTAATGGTCATGCAATGATTTGGTGGGATCACCTACAAAGAGATAGAGAAAAGGTAAATAGAAGATTAATTCATGAAAAAAGATGGAGAAGAAGCTGAAGGAGAAGTTTATTTCTATGGATTATGCACATATCATATTTATAAGATTTTAGAATTTGAGGTAAAAAGATCACAATATATAAAAATATACAGATGAATTTTATAATCTTTTCATTCAAGTGGAGGATGATGAAATAGAAGAATAGATGGCTACAAGGTATGTAAATGGTTAAATTTTTTTTATTCAAGATGAATTAAGCATGCATAAAATACTTAATATGGAGGAAGCTTATCGATTAGCTTTGAAGGTAAAAGAAAAATAAAATAGATAGAATTTTAGGACATCTACTAGTCCAAAAAGAGGAAGATTCCCTCCAATAAGGGGGTGAGGTGGGTTTAATACCACTATAGGTGGATTTAATGCCAATAAAGGTGAATCATCATGTGGTATAAAAAGGAAAGATGATAAAGGCCAGGGTTTCAATACCAATAAAGAGGAAGAGGATTTTAGAGAGGATGAGGTTATGGTGGTGCTAGAGGATGGTTTCCAAATTAGCATAGATCTTATATCTATTATAGATGTGGAGAAGAAGGGAATAATTTTTTTGAGTGTGTACACTATCAAGATCAAGAAAGGAGGCAAGAAGATCACTCAAGAGTAAATCTAGTTGAGGCTAAAATAGAATAATAAAATACTGAAGTTGCACCTAAAGATGTAGGAGAGAATCTAATGATGACAAGAACCATCATCACTCCAAGGAAGGAACATGTGAAAAATAAATAAGGTGGTGATGCATCGCTATAATCAAATATTTTTAAAACAAGATATACATCAAGTGGAAAGGTATGCAAAGTAATTATAGATGTGGTAGTTATGAAATATGGTTTCTAAAGAAATGATTAAAAAACTAAATCTAAAATGTGAAAAGTATCCTAATCCTTATCAAATTTTATAGTTTAATAAAGGGAATAAAGTTATAGTAGATAAAAAGTGCTTAATCAAGTTTTCTATAGAAAAAACTTACAATGATGAGATATGGTGTGATGTTATTCCAATAGATGCATGCCATTTGTTATCAGGGAGACTATTGTAATTTGACAGGAAATTAATTCATGATGGAGAAAAAAACACATAGACTTTTTGGAAAGCTGGTATAGAGGTAGTTTTATTATCTCCTAAAGAGGACGAGAAGATAGAAAGCATACTCTCTACTAAAGAATTTATCCAAGATATGAAGGTAAAAGGTTGTTATGCATTAGTAGCAAAGAATGAAGAAACAAAAATAGTACCAATACTAATAGAAGCAACAAGAGTTTTAAAAGAATATGCAGATGTTATGCTTGATGAGCTACTAGATGGTTTACCATCGAAGAGAGATATACAACATCACATTGATTTGATTTCAAGAATAGCTCTACCCAATCAAGTAGCTTATAAAATGAGTCCAAAAAATATGTAGAATCAAACAAACAAGTTACTAAATTGCTAAGAAAGAAGGTGATAAGGGAGAGTATGAGTCTATGTGCAATACCAACATTGTCAACTCCAAAGAAAGATGGAGGATGGAGAATGTGTGTAGATAGTAGAATAATTAATTAAATCATAATAAAGTATAGGTTTCCTATACCTCATTTAGATAATATGATGGATGTACTTGTAAGAGAAAAATACTTTACCAAGATTTATCTAAGTAATGGTTATTATTAGATTTGAATTCGTGAAGGAGATGAGTGGAAAACTACATTCAAGACTAAGGATGGTTTATATGAGTGGATGGTGATGCCATTTAGATTATCTAATGCACCTAACACATTTATGAGGGTGATAAATATAGTGCTATAAGAATATTTTGGTAAGTTTACAGTTGTTTATTTGATATTCAGTAAGACTAAAGAAGAACACTTATATCATTTGAGAATGGTAATAGATTTTTTTAAGAAAAGAGAAGTTGTATGCAAATTTGAAAAAGTATAGGTTTATACAGAACAGTTTGGTATTTTTGAGATTTATAGTTTTAGCAGATGGTGTGAAAATGGATGAAGAAAAGATAAATGTGATTGTTGAGTGGCATATTCTAAAAAGCATTATAGAGGTAAGAAGATTCTATGGTTTATTAACTTTATATAGAAAATTTATTAAAAAATTTAGTAGTATTGTGGCATCAATAACAGATTGCATGAAAGAGAAGGAATTTTCATGGAATAGAGTAGCCACATAAAGTTTTGAAATTTTGAAGAAGAATATTATAGAAAGACCAATTTTAGCATTATAATATTTTAACAAAGTGTTTGAGGTTGATTGTGATGCTTCATTTGTAGGAATTGGTCCTGTGCTAAGTCAAGAAGGAAAGTCAACAACATATTCCAGTGAGAAATTGAATGAGGTATGAACAAAGTATTCTACTTATGATTTTGAACTTTATGCAATTGTACAAGCATTCAGACATTAGAGGCATTAGTTGGTGCCTAAAGAGTTTATACTATTTACAGATCATGAGGCTTTGAAGTATGTGAATACACAACAATATTTGAGTAGTAAGCATGCAAAGTGGGTTTCTTTCTTGCAGGGGTATAATTTTATTTTGAAGCATAAATCAAAAAAATAAAATCAGGTAGTTGATGCATTGAGCAGGAGGGTAGAATTATTAACTACTATGGTGAGTGAAGTAGTTAGATTTGAAGCTATTAAATAATTGTATGATATTAATCCATATTTTAGTAAGGTAGTTAAGGTGTGAAAGAATCCATTAACAGGTGGGACAAATGCTATTCATGATGATTATATTTTTCAAGAAGGCTATCTCTTCAAAGGGAAATAATTGTGTATTCTAGTTGGGTCTATACGAGATAATATAATAAGATAATTACATAGTGGTGGTTTGACTAGACATTTTGGTAAGAAAAAGACAATAGCTTTGGTAGAGGAAAAGAATTTTTGGCCAAAGATGAAGAGAGATGTGACAAGGTATGTTTTAAGGTGTAGAATATGTTAGGTGGCTAAAGGACATGCACAAAATACTGAACTTTATATGCCATTATGGGTGACAATTTGACCATGGATAGATTTGAGTATGGATTTTGTGTTGGGATTGCCAACCACACTGAGAGGTAACAATTCAATTTTTGTAGTTGTAGACAAGTTTTCTAAAATGGTTCATTTCATTGCATGTAAGAAAACCAATGATGCCACTAGAGTTGTAGAATTATTTTTTTTGAATATTGTGAGATTGCATGGTGTTCCAAAAACTATTATTTCAGATAGGGACACAAAATTTCTAAGTCATTTTTAGAAGACTTTGTGGAATAATATGGGTATTAATCTACAATTCAATAGTGCATATCAACCACAATTAAATGGATAGATAGAAGTTGTGAATAGGAGCTTGAGAAATTTATTTAGATGTATAGTAGGAGAGAAGCCAAATCAATGGGACTTGGATTTACCACAAGCTAAGTTTGTATATAATAGTTTAGTGAATAGATTAACAAGAAATTCACCTTTTTAAATTATTTATGAGAGAAATCCTATGGGTATTTTATATTTGGTATAATTTCCAATTACAGATCAAATTAGTTATGATGCGGAAGCATTTGTAGATCATATACAATAGTTGCAAGAAGGGGTAAGAAGAAAATTATAGGAGAGTAATGAGAAATATAAAGTAGCAATAAATGTCAAAAAAATCTAAGGTATTTGAAGAATGAGAGTTGATAATGGTTTAATTAAGGAAATAAATATTTCTAAAAGGTACATACAATAAGTTAAAATATAAAAAAATTGGACCATGTAGAATTATGAAGAAAATTAATGATAATGCATATGAGGTGAGTTTACCATAGAATTCTAATATATCTCTAGTATTTAATGTTATATATTTATATAAATTCCATGGAGAAGATGATGAATGTGATGAAGATGAAGAGGTAAATTTGGCGAAGTAGGTTCCAAAGAAAAAGAAGGAAGAAATAGTGCATGTTTTGGATATGAAGATAGTGAGCACAAGGAAAGGGAATTATAACATGTATTTGGTATAGTGGGAAGGATTTCAACAAGAAGACAACACTTGGATTACAAAATGGGAGCTGGAGAAGATTGATAAAAACAAAAGGTAGTAGTATAATTAGGCCACCTCGCAGGAGCTGAGTTATTTTCAACTTGAGGAGAATGATATAGAAAAAATAGGCCAACTATTTGGAAGCCATAACTTTTGACTCATAACTCTGTTTGAGCTATTTCATATACTAAAATGATCATATCAAAAATTTTAACTCTTCCCTAAGTTTCTCTATTTGCATAGATTTGATTTTGATATTTTTGTAGGCAAAACATGATCATCCGAGGGTCCAAAACTAACATTTAATGATTTTTTTGAGAATTTTCTATTTTTTAAAATTATATATTTTTATAACCAAATGTCAACTTTAGTTGAATTTAGCTCCATAGTCTAATTTTAGTATTTATGATATTTTAGAAAATTTTTAAAGACATGTGTGCTTACATGTGATACTATAAATAGCCACTGCTAAAAATAAACCTTTTTTTTAGATTTTAGATTTTTTGAATTTTTGCATGTCAATTTTAAATTTTGAGTTGAGGCTTATTTAAGCATGGTTTGGGTTTGTAATTATTTCAAGCATTCAATATGAATCAATTATGAGTTATTATTTCAGATTTTAGCTTATTGGTAACTTTCTTATTCTTAATAGTTTTCAAGTTCATTATTGAGCTAGAGATTTAAGTGAAGAATAACACATAAAATGAATTCCATGTTAAACAACATAGATCCAATCCTGTGCATAAGAATTATAGGTGAATTCACATAGACCCATTCTTACACAAAGATCTAAAACCTTACTGAACACTGGTGCACCCTAAAAGACACCTACATAGGTCAGATTCATCTAAATAACATGACTTTATCCCAAGAGGATATGAAGCTTTGTTCCCAATT
>JARHVA010005285.1:1002500-1155000 GCA_037957365.1 Torreya grandis | reverse complement strand
GTCTAACTAAAATATTAGAGTGAATTGCCTTGTTTTTAATGTGTAAGGTAGTATCTTATTTGATTGGACATTTAATATCATGAAGGGTTTATGAGGACAACAAGACACTTATTTGATTGTGATAATGCACCATGTCTAATGTGCAAGTATATTTAGCACTACAGTGGCAATGTTATGGAGACAAGACATTGATGTTTAAAAACCTATATTGTAAATAATGTTTCTCTATGCTACCAATATATTTACACCTAGAGAAAATACATTACGGCCATACATATATTGCAAGTTATGCAAGAATTACAAGTGAACTAGGCGCTGATAGTGAGGGAAAATTATAAGTTATTTCATGTGATATTGTACATAAGGGGGCCCATATCATACATATGAACCAAATTTAGTGTATTTTTTTGATTTACATACACTAAACTTACTACTAAGGTATTCGTAGCCTACAAGATGGTGGCATATCTTAATGACTATTTCCTATTTGATAATGGTAGGACTTGACATTAAATGTGTTGATCTTAACAACAATGAAATGACACTATTATGGAGGAATACATTGAGGTTATGTAGTTTATTAAGGGAAACCATTATATCATTTAACCCTTACAAACATTTTACAACTTTATTTGAGGTACTTAATTCAAAAATATTCATGAGCCCAATGTAAAATTTTAGAGCTTGATGTGATGTTTTTCACATTAAAAAGTGAAATAAGGGAATTGATTTGAAATTTAAATATTTAAATGATTGTAAATATGTAATGCAACTTATGTATTTAGAAAATTTGCATGCATCATAAAGGTGTACATAGATTTCAAGGTAATAGGTGATTTGATCAGACATTCGATATCATGAAGGGTTGATGAGGACAACATGATGCTATTTTGATTTTGAGAAGGATCTATGTCCGATGTGTAAGATGATACAATGTTAATCTTCCAATGCTATGAAAATAAGGCATTAATATTTAAAAATATATATTATAATTTATGTTTTTCTATGCTGCCAATATATTACCACCTAGGGAAATTACAACAAGGCTATACATTTCTTACAAGTTGTGAAATAATTTAAAATGAATAGGGTGCTGATGTTTGGGGGAAGTGGTTGGGTATTTAATGAAATATTGTATATCAAAGGGCCCGTATCAAATACATACCATGATTTTAATGCAGTTGTCTAATTTACACACCCTATACTCACTGCAAAGGGGTTTATAACTTGCAAAGTGGTGGTGTATTCTATTGACTCTTTTCTTGTTATGTACGAATAAAATTGACATACAAAGTGTTGATCCAAATAAAAATTAAATAATAATATTTTAGGGGAAAACATTGAGGTTATGGAGTTTATATTATTATTTTTATGAAGACTTGCATCCATCATGTTATTTGATTGGACATTTACTATTATGAAGGGTTGATGATGAATACATGACATAAATTTAATTAAGAGAAGGTTTCATGTCCAATGTACAACTCAATTTAGTCACGTAATGCCAATTATATGGCTTCTAGACAATGAGGCTTCAAAGTATATATTGCAATATATGTTTGTCTATGCAGCTAATACACTACCATATAGAAAAATTAGAGCAAGACCATACATAACTTGGAGGTGGTGAAAGTTTTCTAAGTGAAATGGAAGGTGATGATGGTGACAAATGAAAGGGATTTTCATCTAATATTGTACATAATACAACCCACATCATACACGTGCCCCAAATATAATCCATGTGGATTTCTAATTTTGATTATACAATATATATTTCAATAGTATTTAAATTTATCTTAATATAGTTCAATATATAATATACAATGGTATAGAATAAAATATAAAAAATAACAAAATATATAATATAATATTTAGTATGATGTATATAATATACTAAACTATAAAAGGCATTAAAATATATAGTGGGCTACATTTGAAGATATAAGGGTATGCATTATAATAAAAAAAATATTACAATAAGTAATAGATATTTTAATATACCATATATTTAATAAGAGAATTTGCAATAAATAAAATTGACACATACACCCCTCACATCACACCATAAAACATTTGCCAAGCTACTATTGTAACACTTGTTAACTTTACCAAGCTCACAAGAGACATATCGATGATGGTGAGAATTTCAATAACTCTATCACCAATAGTCACCATGATGTCCACCCCACAACTCTTATAATTAGAAACCTGTCTCATAACATAATGTCCAATTTTCACATAGAAAATGATATTTTCTATTTTTTGATTGTTATAACTAACCCACCATGAATCCATAGATTTAAGATAAACTAGTAGTATTTTTTCTCATCCATTAAGAGGGAGATTGAGGATGTTTATAGCTTAGAAAATTTAGGTACATGAATTGGAAGGAGAAGAAACTAGTAAAGAACATAATAGAGATTTAAAGGACTGTTAAGAAACTAGTTTAACTTATCATGAAGTTGTACCTTAAAATTTTCTTGTGTTTTAATTTGTTTCATTACTTGCTATTTTTATAATGGCACTGTGATGAATACATAATGTGGTGTTTTTAATGGACAAACACTACAAATGGGATTTAAGCCTATTGGATATCTGATTTTATTGTTTTGCATATTTTCCTAGCCTTATTAATTCTTCCATCTGACCAAACTATGAATGTGATTAGAGCTTACTGAATCTCTTGTTGTTGTTTATTTATAGAAATTACAATTGCAAATACCTAGGAGAAATTTTGTAGCAATGATGACTAAGAATTTTTAGTTTCAAATCCCTAAGATAAGGTAGACATGCGACCAATTGAAGTGAGAAACTAACTGTCATCTTGAGAAACATGAATACAAATAGCGCTAGTTCTTCAAATTTTTTTTTAACCCCTAATAGAGTTTGATAACACATTTTTTATGCAAATTTATTTCCTTTGGTTTGTAAAATTTTCTAGAAAATTTTCCCTATGCAATATATCAATTCACCGAACTGCATCTATACCTGGGCAAAAATTGTTGATGTCACTAATAGCTTTCATAATTGATAGGAATGACATTTAGGAATATCTAAGGATGAATCTTAGGTTTATTTCCCTTAGTATAAATAACTTTGGTGTAATTAAATTAATATGACATCATTAATTGGAGATACTATGATCCTGACTATTGTAAATCATACATTGGCGAAACTCATAGATTTATTGGTACAAGAATCAAAGAGTATTGGGAAGATCTTTGACATAGTATAACTCTTAAATCAGCATTAGCAGAGAATTAACATGAAACTAACCATCTTTTTAACTTTGGTGGCTTAGAAAACTTGACAAGAATGGACAACTGGTCTAAAACAAGAATGAAAGAAGTCATGGAAATCAAGAAAAACAATAATTTATTGGACATGGATTCATTTGAACAACAATGGTAAAGTTAACTTCAAAGTATTGTTCAAGCATTTTATGTATCTGTAATAGTCTAGTGAAATGAATCTTATTGACATTTTATTTAAACTGATGATGAACGTTAGTGGTAGCTCAAAATATTGACATTAAATAAATCAACCCAAAAAAAGAAATATAAAATTATGGTTTAAAAAATAAAATAAGAGTTTGTTATTTAGCATAAGAGTTACCTTTTAAAAGTACAATATTGATAAATCCTTAATACTAAGGGTGAAATTGATAGGGTTGATGTCCAAAAATATTATTGATTTGGGATAAATTTTTTAGATCACATGTAAGCTTCATAAACCTAAATACTTTAAGCTATAGATGATTATGTTTATTATGTTTATAGAGAATGAATATTGCATTAGTCATAATCATATAGAGATGGAGCCTAGAAGGTGCATTATTTTGTATCCCTCTACGATGTAATGTTTGTAAGAAAAAATAAAATAGAAAAATACTAAGGGGAATAATAGAGAAACACACAAAATGATATTAATAAATAATAATAAATGATTTATTAGATAGTTTAGTTTATTATAATCCTTATAGAGTGTAGTGTGGGACTCATTTTTGAGGAAGCCCAACCCTTGAATTAAAACTCCACACCCTCACATAGTCTATGTGTCTCCTTATCTACGATGACCACATGATTATTGCTAGTATAGGCCATCCCAATCTAATGTCCTATTAAACTTAGTTCTTTCTGACCTTTAGTTTATCCATCTTTGGATTTTTGTCTCATTTTGCATTCTACATTACATTATTTTCAATTCAATTCAATTTATATTTTCTTGTAAATTCCACCTATCTTGTAACCATAGAGAGTATAACCAATGGAAATGGGAACAACAAAGCCAAAATGGTGTGGTGGTGAAAATATGGAAATAGCTAGCCAAAGTAGTCGTAGGAAGATCAAAGAAGTTAGTAGATGTGAAAGTCCCTGTAGATGCTTCAAAGCATCTTAATTAGTAGGAACGTTCAAATTTCCAACTAACATGTCTATAGGACCCACCAAATTGGTCAAAATCTAGTGCTCACAGTTGGAATAACATTTATTAACATGTCAAGGAAAACAACACTAGTTAAGGTAAAGGATAGTGGTTAAGGTAAATAATAATGGTTAAGAAAATGCTATTTGACAAATAAAATGCTAATATCCATTGAACATTAACTTACTACTTGTGCATATTTTCCATGTTCAAACTATATAGCACTTCTCATTTTCCATTACATTTTATATATGTGAAATAACCTATTTGCCATTACCTAATTCTAGAATCGTGACCCATAGGAGCATCCTTGGGGATGCATTTTACTAGATAGGTTTGTTAGGTAAAGTGAATTGCATTATCTACATTATTGAATCCCCAAACCTTGAGCCTACTATTAGTTTAGCATGTCAAAAAGAAAAATCAGTTTAGATTGTATATTACATTTGAGTTTTTTTTATGTTGACTATATTGTTGAGTATTTGAAGGAATTAATGATTAGTGAGGGCATAATCATTCATACGATACATGGTTTTTTTGAATAGTTTATGTAATTAGTATATAATATATATAATTTCGTGAACACATATGAATTCAAAGGATAATCATTGTTGAACATGCTACATATAAAATAATCTAAAATCTTTACTTTTGTATTCTTGCTTTACGCTGTAAAAGAATTTGAATGTTTGGAAAGTTGACCCTTGTGTACATACAATCAAGTATAATTATAATCGCCATCAACATGAGCTTAGTAATAGAAGATATATGCACATTTAATTAGAGAATAGGTTAAGATCCTAAAATAATTCCCAAATAAGCATACCATCATGGGTTCAATGCAAGGAAAAATTTAGAAGATATTTATAGCCAAAAGGCTATAAGTAGGTTTATTAAAATTTTGAAAATGGATAATTCTTTGAAAATATACATAATTAAAATAACCTCAATTGTATACAATTTCATTGTTTGGGACATAGATTCACATTATAGATTATACTCAATCCTATTTTGAGATAAATTTTTTTTAGTGTTGTTATATATGTATGGGTCTGATTCACCAAGAAATTTTATGAATCATTTATAGGTTAGTCTAAAATTTTCAGGTGTATGTATGTATATATTATTGATTTTGAAAATGGCTAATTCTTTGAAAATATACATAGGACAAATAGCTTCAATTGTATACAATTTCATATTTTGGGACTATAATTCACATTATAGATTATACTCAATCCTATTTTGTGACACAAATTCATCAAAGTTACTATACATGTATGGGTCATATTCACCAATAAATTTTATGAGGCATGTATAGGTTAGTCTAGAATTTTAAGGTATATATATATATATATATATATATATATATATATATATATATATATATATATATATATATATATATATATATATATATATATAAAACAAGGACCACCTCAAACACAATAATCTTAAGGTAATAATTATATTACTACAAAAATATTTTAAATTTTTTTAGAGCCACATGATCT
The DNA here is from genome assembly GCA_037957365.1 of Torreya grandis. Lineage (NCBI taxonomy): Eukaryota > Viridiplantae > Streptophyta > Pinopsida > Cupressales > Taxaceae > Torreya > Torreya grandis. The sequence goes on along the minus strand of JARHVA010005285.1, from coordinate 1,149,067 downwards.
TCATTCCATATTGTTTTTAATGAAAAAATATAATAATAAATAATTTTCAAACATAATATTTATTTTATTTGTAGCATTGTGATGCAAGTGGAATTAAAACTATAGGCATTGAGGTTTAGACTTTACCCCATTTTTTAGTCAATTGGCACCAATTTATTCAGAGAATATAAGGCAAAATTTAATGTTGGTTCAGCATGTCACCAATGAGATTAATGTAAATTGTTTGAATACACGTGATAGTTTCTTAATTTTTTTTTTTTAATAATTTATGAAAGCTCTTGGTGAAAGCAAAGCTCTACTAGTCAGAATTGAATCTCTGAAAATTAAGAATATTAGGACGAGAGGTTGGAAATGAAGGCACAAACAATTTATAAGTTGGTTTCTTTGTGATTGAAAGGTATAGACATATATTATTTTTGTTTTGAAGACTAAGATCAGTTGTTTGCATGTACAATCATTCATATTGAAATGAATAAATATAATAATAGTTCCCTAAAAATATTTTTTGAAAAATAATTTATAAAAAAATTGTACATGTCAGTGTTCTTAGAAATTTTATGTATATCTATATATATTTTTCTTAAACTCAAGATCTGTGAAATGGGTATTTTAGGTTAGTTAGAAATGTGGTTGAAATGATCATGAGGCTATATTGCATTTATTCATTTTGTTTAAAATACGTATCTTGCATGCCATTATTTATTAGAGAAAATAAGTTTCTTGTTTGTTTAAAATAAGTATGTGATATATACCAACCACATAATATAATTCATTTTATTCTTTGTGTGTTGTTTAAAAGAAGTATCTAGTATGCCATTATTTCTTAGAAGAAGTTAGTTTCTTGTTTGTTTAAAAGAAGTATGTAGTTAAGACTAACCATATAATATAATTCATTTTATTCTTTTCACATTATTTAAAATAAGTATCTTGCATGTCATTATTTCTTAGAGGAAATCAATTTCTTGTTTGTTTAGAGTTTAGGGTGGTAAAACTAAAGACTAACCAAATAATATATTAAAATGAGTATATCAAGAATTATGATAAAAAATTAGGCTATAGAGTATAAATAATAAACTGACTATTGGGCCATAGGGAAATACAATATATATATATATATATATAGTATTTCCCTATGGTCCCATAGTCAGTTTATTATTTAAAATCTATACCATATTTTTTTGTCATAAATTTTTTCATATTCAATTTAATATATTATTTGGTTGGACTTTACTACATATTTTAAATAAAAAATCAACTAATTTCCTTTAAGAATTTTGCATAGTATTTCCCTATGGCCCCATAGTTTATTATTTATACTCTATACCCTAATTTTTTGTCACAATTTTTTCTATATTCAATTTAATATATTATTTGGTTGGACTTTACTACATACTTATTTTAAATTAAAGAAAAACTAATTTCCTCTAAGAAATGACATGCAAGATACTTATATAAAAAGAGAGGATAACATATCTAAAAAAATATAATTATTACTTTACGTTTATTGTGTCGTAAGTGGATAACAAGCTTTCTCAATTTTGAAATCCCTAATGTTCAATATATATATATATATATATATATATATATATATATATATATATATATATATATATATATATATATATATATATATACACATATATATAGGGCTAGGAATTCGTATGGATTTGAGTTTCATGTATTTGATTATGACCTATTTACCATTTTATTGAAATTTGTATGAGGATTGTGATATAAAAAATGGGGCAAGATCTCAACCTCAATCCCCATAACTTTAATTCCACTTGCACTGCACATCAGTACTAAAAATAAAATAAATATTAGGTTTGAAAATTATTTGTTATTAATTTTTTTAGTTATTAAAACCAAGATAATGTCATGTCAAAGAATATTTAAAATGTTTTCATAGTTTTAAAATTACAAACTATATAATTAGGTTTGTTAAAATGTTTAATGTGTGAATTGTGGTCTATACTCAATTTATCCTAAGTACTAAACATGATCTTACCATATGTATTGCATAAAAAGAGTCCTAGATCCTCATGATCATACTATATTTTGCTTTTAATTTTTTAAGGTAATAATTATATTATGTTTAGAATGGTTTATTAATTGAAATAATGTTTTTTCGAAAGGCCAATATGGATGTGGTTAGGACATTTTGACATACCTTATTATATAGCTTATAATTTTAAAACTATGAAAATGTTTCAAATATTTTGCCATTTATGTCATCCTTACTTCTAAAAATTATCAAAGAGTATAAATAGTAAAATAACTATGCCAAATAATATTCCCAATATTTTCATAGTTTTAAAATTAAAAATTATATAATAAGGTCTGTCAAAATGTCTTAACGATATACATATTACCTTAAGTTGACTATGACCTAAGTGGTCCTTATCTCTCTCTCTCTCTCTCTCTCAAAAACCTAATCCCTAAACAAAAATATTCTTATTACCTTAAGTTGACGATGACCTAAGTGGTCTCTCTCTCTCTCTCTCTCTCTCTCTCTCACACACACACACACACACACACACACACACACACACACACACACACACACACACACACACATTGAACATCAAGGGTTTCATGTATTTGATTATGTCCTATTTACCATTATCTTGAAAGTGGCATGAGTATTATGAAATAATAACACATGGTTTTCTTAAATTGGTAGTTATTATTTTAGTATAATTGTAAAGAGGATGGAATGAATAATTTTTATGCATAATGATATTTATGTAATTATTATTTGTATTTTGTTTCAAATTAAATAATTTGATGCATTTTATTTTTAAGAACATGAAAATTAGGAAGTATTTGATCTCAGTTGTATAAAATGCCTATTTTAGTAAACTTTATTAGATGTCATGTTGGAATCTAGATCCAAATTATTCAGGTAAAGATGTTTTGGATTATGATGATGTTTAACATAGTGAGGTTACTCCTTCATAGGTTAAATTTCGAGGTGGTTAATTCTTTCATGGTCATAGGGATGCTAACACATTTATTAGGTTATTTAACTGGGGAGCTTATGTTTCCTTGTATTTAGATGCCAATGACCCCACCTTTTAGAATGTTCTCAAATCTTTACCTATTAGCTCTTTGAATTTTCATGAAAATAGAGGATGGAGGGGAGCACATTGGAGGAATCATCCTCACAGATGAAGCATTCCAAATAAGCCCGCAAAACATATGCATGATGTCATTTAGCCTATTGAGTATAATGTTCCATTACCCGAGCCACCTCAACATAAAAATATTATTGAATTAATTGCAAAATTGCATCTCAATGAAATTGTTCCACTTAAAACTAATATTCCACCCTTTGAGCTTGAAAAATTTGCTTCTTCTAATAGGAAATATGCTAGCAGCCCTGCAACACAACCTATGGAGGTCAGAATGTGAAAGAAGGTTAAGTTGTATTTAGATGATTCTAAAGGGAATTTGAACTGCTTGATAGAACTTACCACTACTTTCATGGAGTATGATGAGTACTCAACTGATAAGGGTGACCCCTTAATAAATTTGGTTTTTGATATAGACTCTAATTAAAACTTAAATTATTGTGTTGAAATTTTTATTTATACTTTGTATTAAATATTGTCTTGATATTTTAAAATTTCTTCACATTATTTTTGGTGATTTTGATATATGCATTGTAGTAATTTATTTCTTATAAAACAATATGATTGAATGGTTTACTCTTTACTAAATAATTATGGAAATACAAATGGATTTTAATGTTTTATAATATTTTTTTGAAGTTGTTTATACAAATTGACCATATTTTAGTCTTACCAAAATTAGTAAATAATTGTATGTACCATGATCAATATTCATTATGAGATTGAAGGAGAGGTTGAAATCATTTTTTTTTCTGTTATTCTTCATGTTCCAAAATTATGGTAGATTTTTTTTTTGTAGTACATATTATAAAATCATGTGCAGTACTTAGTATACATTGAGTAAAAACCTCTATAAGTATTTCAAAATATTAATCTAAGATATAAAAGGGATATCAAGAGATTGATATATAAGAGAATATTCTGTAAGTATACATTGAGTACATTGAGTCTTTCTCTCTCTTGGTTGCTTTCATTTTATTTCTTTTTTCTTTCTATTTATCTATAGAGATATAAAAAAGACATCAAGATATTTATAAAACACTTTGATAGAATCATATATATTTCTTTCAAGAGATTGATTCTTTTATAGTCTTTACTCTATTGGATATATTAAATTAAATTATTTAAAATTTGATCACATATACATATATTTGATAACTGAGATATAAAATATAAGATAAAATCTTCCAATATGTCTTAAACATATCCATAATCAACAATGGTCTTTCAAATATTTTATTATTTTAATTAACAAACCATGCCAACCAAAATATTATTATTAACTTAAACTATGGGGCCATAGGACAAGGCGCTGTGAAAAGTGATGATGGTAAGCCAATATATTTAAAGAAATAATTTTTAAGAAAGTTATAATTATATTTATTCATTTCAAGACAAATGATTGTGCATGAAAGCAACTTCTCTCAATATTCTATTTGATTAAGATAACATGTTTATAATAGTTAAAAACTCTATTGTATAGATGCATATGTATTTGAGTATAAGTAAGTTGCTCAAATAAATATGTGATGGTTTATTTATTTTTATAGTAATTGATGCAAGCTATTGGCATAAACAAGCACTAGTAGTTGAAAGATTGGGATGAGAGGTTGAAAATAAAGGTGCAAATAATTTCTAAACTAGTTTCCTTCTGATTGTAAGATATGGATTTGTGTTTCTTTTATTTTGAAGATTGAGAGCAATTATTTGCATGCATAGTCCTATATCTTGAAATGAATAAATATAATGATAATATATTAACCATATTCATACTCAATAATGATAAGGTATGTCAAAATATATTAATCTTATTTATAATCAATAATGATCTTTCAAATATTTTTTTACTTAAATTAACAAACCATGCCAACCAAAATATAATTATTACCTTAAGATTATTATGTCCTAAGTCACAAGTGATCCTTAACACATTTATAAAACTGAGTACAACAAACATGCTCTTTCTTAAATATTATTTTAATGACTAAAAAACTTAATAATACATAATTTTAAATCTTAATGTTTATTTTATTTCTAGCATTGAATGTGGTATAGGTGAAATTAAATCTATGAGGATCAAGGCTTAGATTTTGACCCATTTTTTAACTAATTGGCATTGACATATTAATGGGTGCCAAGGAGAAATTTAATGTTTGTCCAACATGTTGCCCATGCGATTAATGTAAGTTACTCGAATACATATGTGATATTTTTTTGATTTTTGTAGTCATTTATGTAAGCTATTTGTGGAAGTGAAGTTGTTGGTCTAATATAGATACTTATAAATGATTACACTATATATACCTCAAATAATTTTGGTATAAAATAATAAGGGAACACCATATTATAATTATGTAGATACTTACAATGCATATCTATAATAGAGTTTGTAACTGTTATACATATGTTCTCTTAATCAAACAAAATACAAAAATACACCTACTTGGTATATAATAATAAACGAACAACACAATATACTTATGTATCTCTATAATAGAGTTTAAAACTGTTATAGACATGTTATTTTAATCAAATAAAAATTAAACAACATAAATTACCTATTAATCATTTATATACTCTGCATTATCTTTGAGTATCTTTTATTCAAATATCTTGTCTTCTCCTATATTTTGTCTAGCTACTAGAGTTAAACTAAAAAATGGTTCAATGTTTTAGAAGGTAAACTCTTTACCTCTTATCATATCCCTTTTCTCAATCACTCATTCTATGCTAATAGATTTTAGATTAAACCTGACTCTTACTGATGATTCAGTCACTTTTGGAGTAGGGATCTCAACTTGTGCCCCACTTGAAGTTCTAGGAGTATCTATTTGAGTGACACCTGACCCCTAAGGGTATTTATATTTCTCTCTTTCTCTTATTGTTGTAGCTCCATAATCAAAGGTTTGAGTTCCTCATGAACATGAATGTTTATTAGCTTTGTGATTTCTTTATGGTAGTGCATGGTTAGTATCTTTTGAAGATTTCTATATAGGAACCACTCAGGAATAGTTGTTCCATGAATTAGGTTCTCATCACTAAAGATATTGACCTCACTTAATGGATGAGTGAAGTTCAACCTAGCTTTCTTTAATTATAATTTAGTGTGGGTATTGCGTCTTATAATCATTTATAAAAAAAAAGAATTGGTTATTTTTTAAATTATAATTTATGTGTATGTTATATATATGTATTTGTGTATGTATGGCCTTGAGGATTATAGGTACAAATATAACACACATTATGACATTTCAAATGTTACAGAGGTTGGTATTGGAAGCTAACCAAGCCATAAGAATTTGCATCATGGATGCCAATGTCACTTTTCTATTAATGTGTTGATGAAGATGCAATAATTTTTTCGATTACATATAAAAACATGGGATATATAGATCGACAGGGCATGGTTGGACATTGCAAAGAGATTGATGACTTCAGGGATAGTTATTGTAGTCTTGCTCCATTATTAAAGTATTTGGGTGGAGAGGTTGTTGATGTTGGGTTTGACTCTTGAAAATTTTCACCAAAATCATCCTAACATGGTCCTTGAAAAACTTATTATTTTTGAAGGTAAGATAGATAAGGATGATTGCATGACTAAATATGACATCTATAATATTTGGAGAGGGATGATGTTGGTAAATTAGAGAGTGAAAGACATGTTTTGCACATAAATAATAATGTCACATAATATGTTCATCATATTAATGAGAACAAAAAAAAGGTTATTATATAGCCATGGAGGTAGCACAACAACCTCCTAGAAAAAAGGATATAATAACCCAAAATAGTCATGGGTAATAAAAACATTCCAGGAATACATTTCTTGATAATAAGAAATAAACTAATATGATATAATAGGTTTAAAATACTTAAACCTATATAAAAATTAATTATGTTATTAAATCCTAACATTAACCCCCTTAACATTATTAATTCCTCGCACCCCATTAATTCAAACACGGTAATTTTTTTTTTAAATTTTCGTGTAGCCTACTCACCTTTGAGGTGGCATGCCATTTTTGTGGCTTCATGGTCTTGGTGACACCTTGGTTTTTCCTTGCAAGATTACCACAAAATTGGAAGTGACAGGTGTACATCTCTCTGCTAACAAATTTGGTGGTTTCCTAGATTACTATGAACCAAATGATTTTCTGTCTATAGGTTGACCATAAACTTGGAGGTGATAGGAGGTCTCACCTATTTTATATACTTTGGTGGTTTATCAGATTTCTACAAACCCTTTTCAAAAAACCAAGTGTTACTTTAGTGATTTTTCTCCTCACAATGTTCTTCATCAAGAGGTATCAAATTGAAAAATAATGCTTGATATTTTTATTGAAAACCACATTTCACAATAAAACCACACCACACACAAAATAAAATAAACACACTAAAAAGTGTCACCACAACAATGATGCGGCCTCATCGTAAGTGACTCTCAAGAGGACACCAATTGTCCTCCAACCTCTATGTATCCTCTAGCCTCCAGTTTGTCACTTCTTACTTAATGAATATGGTGATGAAACTCCATTTACAATAATAGACGTCGTGTACAAGTGATAATGCATCCAATAAGAATTTTTTTTTGACTCTTGACTCATTTTTTGTCTTTTGAAAATTTTTAATTTTTTTTGATAATCGATAATGGACCCAAATTAAAACTAGACTTCTATAAAAGATAAATAATTGACATACTTACATAAATACAACTTTGACTTGAACTTAAAAAACAAATAAATTTAAATGACTCAATTAATAGCTTTGACAGTTTTCACATTTGACACAAATAATGACAAAAAGTCACTTTGAACATTAAAAAGCACCTATAACAAAATACTAAACAAATCAAACTATACCACTTAACAATGTTATAAATATCATTAACAAGAGACTCAAAGTAATACTTATAGGTAAATGACTCAATTTGGCTTTAATAAACTCTATGGATTTACAAAACAACATAGAGCAACTAATCGATGCTTAAGGACTGATAAAGACTTTTAAATACAACAGACTTACATGGAGAATGATCCAGAGTCAAGTCTGGCAATTGGGATGATGTGCCAATAACACCACATTATTTACAGCTTTGAATTTATTAAAGACTTTTAAATAATATACCTGGTTCGAGGCATATCATAGAAGAGCTTGACGGGATGGAAATCGAGCTTGCTTCGTTGCAAACTATCTAGTCTATAGATGATGATATCAAACCACACGAAAAATGATGCAAAGTAAGAAATGCATACCCTGATGCCAGATCTGGCCAAAATATAGTGGCGAATAGTTATATCAAAAAGTGTAATTCAACAAGGAGTCTGCCAAAAACTGGAAAGTGGTAATATATAAATACGAAGTAACTTCAAATCAGAAACCCAGGTGCATATCAGATTATAATTGTGTAGTCAAAATGGATGCAGAGAGTGAACATCTTAGATGCACAATGTCAAATCAAAATGGAAGTGATAGTAGGCCTGGGAATTCCCTGCTTCCAAATTCAACGTAGACATACACAACCTTAGCTCACAGTCAATGCAAAAATGAAGACACTTAGCTTGCAGGCTGATCTGACAGAGTTGCCGTGGATGGTTTAGAACTTGAGATTGATCCAATGCAAGCAAAAGACTTACACTAATGACAGATCGGGCCGGCTAAAATTAAGTCACTATATTAATATGCTAAACTAAAATATAATCAACATATGAATTCATCAATGGGACAATGAAAAATACTTGAGTTACCCCTGCAAATAAATTAATCTACCATTATGCTCAGAAATGAATGGTGCTCTGATACTAGCTTGTTGGAACATGGAAGAGCAGAACACACATTTTGCATAGAGATAATAATGTCACACAATATATTATGTTCAGTATATTAACAAGAACAAAATAAAGGCTATTATATAGTTATGGAGGTAGCACAACAACCTCCTAAAAAATAGGATCTAATAAATCAGAATAGTCATGGATAACAAAAACATTACAAGAATACATTTCTCGATAATAAAAATAAATTAATATGTTATAATAGGTTTGAAATACTTAATCATATATAAAAATTAATAATGTTATTAAATCCTAATAGATGAAGGAAGCAAAATCCAACTTCAAGCCTAGTTATGTAAATAGTGTTCGAATATTTATCACTTAAATTCCTAAAAAAGTATTTATATATGAAGAATTTAAAAAATGGGAATGGGGAGAGGATCAGGGGTAGAGGGGAGTGGGGGCAGGAACCCTTTGTCTTTGGCCTCCATCTTCCTCAAAAATGTCAGTGGATGTATGGACTCCACATATGGGATAAATGCATAGAAGGTTCCTGCGGATTTTCAAATTTGAAACTTCGCACATGTTATTGTATAAGACTTAGGTCAATGCAATTCATGTTATACATGGGTTCTTGTATTTGATAGTATGCACAATGGAATTCCTGTTGCATGGATGTTGATGTTGAGGGCTATTGCTCCAAGCCTAACATTGTGGATGTAGAAGCTAGGGGTCAGTGCACATTATCACGTGTTGGAATTGAAACCAAATGCTTTCATGGTGGATGATGTTCACATTGAAATTGTTGCTATTAGGTAAGTTGAGCCCATGTCTATTATAAAGATTTCTTTTTGTCATTGAAAAAAACTGTTTGTTTTTTAATTTTTTTACGTTTACTTTGTCATTGCGAGTCTAGGGAAGTATTTCAATGCAAGGTTTAATTCTACAGTTAGCACGTGAGCAGAGTGTGGCTAAAAATCTTGATTTCAAAGGTCAATGATGCTGAAACAAGACAAACAATATTTATAAGCCTAGGTGAAATAATGTACAAGTCACCTACTGAAGAGGCAATAGTTTGTGACGTGAACTTGTTATGCAAAATATGTGGCTCAATATTCATTCATCAACTATTGGAAATATCAATGGTTTCACCATATTGGCATTTGGGCCAGATGTTTGCATACAACGCACCATGCGGGTCAAGAGACAAATGTTTCGATAAAATTATTTTACTCTCAACTGATTTATAAAGAAGCAGATAGTGATAGTGGTAATTGATTTACGTAGTACTGAAATGTTCATCAACAAAACGTTATCTTCATAGTTGACCTTGTTTATCTATTTTTCTCCAAATTTTCATGTCATGATCGCTAATGATGGTACAATTAGTTGTTTAGGAAAATGCTACAGAATCATGAAAGCAATGAGTGACCACATTTTGAATAATCCTATGCTTTCCATTCCAATGGGCAAAGCAAATTTCTTCTTTAGGAGTTCAATGGCCTATTACCTTGAATATAATAGATATGAACATCATCCCTCACATTGTTAGCCCTGCTGTCTATGTGAATCATTCACTCTTTGTTGCATTGCTGGAGAAGGGAGAGGAGTTTAGTGGTGCATTAAGAAATGGACCCATCCTCATTCCCTGCAATCCTCTCATATTTGGAAGTCATATTCTGCCCCTCCTCACGAGTGATGCTCAGCTTACAACATGGGAGATCGGACAAATGCTCAGCTCAGTTGTCATGGCATTCACTCTACTACTACTATTACTTGTTCTTGATATCAAACTTACATAAAGATAACGAGAGGAAGACGAGATTCAAACTCTTCTATGTAAATAGAAGCCATATTTGTTCATATGCGATCAGTACGACACTTTTTTATGATTTTCTTCCACCTTATTTTCGGCAATTATTTTTGTTGTTATTTCATTACTGATTACCCATGCACTGTCATATTTATTTATTCATTTATTTAAAAGCCTGTTGAATTGTATTAAAAAAATAATAAAATATAAAAACCAGTCATAGTAAAAATTAAGTGGAAGAATTGACACTGCAATCGTCACATCGACATCAAGAACTTACTAAATTTCGGAAAAAAAAGCCTTATAATTTTTTAGTTAAATATAAACTACAAATACTATTCAATCACCTTGGAGTAATTTAAGGAGATGATTCCTTTGGGATGGAATGCGTTAGTTAAAGTCAACATAGCTTTCTAATTAGTTGATTTAATAGCAATTGACACACCAAAACTAATATTGGGAAATAAAGCTTTGTCACGTGGAATGTTACTTCCTTTGAAACTTCTATGTCATGAAATCCATTTTTTAAAAATTGGTGTATATTAATCTGAACAAAAGTATATTACTAGCAATTGTATGAGTAAGGTGTAATGTGCATGTAGATAGAGAGAGATAAAGATCAATTTTATAAAGAAATTTTTTATAGGGAATATAGTTATTGCCCTTATTTTTTTTTAAATGTGTATAAGTTTTATCTTACATTCTTGAATATTGATCAAAAGAAAGAGGAGGTTAAATATGAAGTTTTTGTGAGGATCACATTCTTGATATTGAAATAAAAATTAGGTTTTGATTTTCAGTAATACCAATATTAATTGTTGTTTTTTGTAATGTTAGTTCTTATAACTTTTCTATTGTCAAATACCAAGTTTGTTTTAATGGACACTATTTAATATTTCATGAATTATGGTAGAAATCAAAATATAGTGACGATTATTTGCATTCCATGTTAGGCCTATGTATTTTTCTATATGAACAACCATAAACATTGGGAATTCATGTGATTCGGTGCTAGTGTTTTAAACTATATCATGAATTTCTCCAAGAACACCATTGACCAAGCAAAGATCGACCCACACATTGGCAATAAGAATAATTTGTTGTCCTTCTTATAGAAGAGCTTTGGTCTCTAACTAGTCATCATCATAATCTTCAAAATTCTATTTGCTAGTATATTTTGTGATGCACTATGCAATAAACATATTTAATGATTTATACATTTCATTTTTATTTTTTAAAGCCAAAGTATAGGTTGCATATAAGTGATTCATAAGAAAATTAACTATCTACTAAGATGCTATTAAATTCCTAATTTCAACTTTTGGTTCAACATGTTTTATATTCAACAATAGATTTTGGATAGTTACCGGGTTTCAATTGGATCCTTTTTGATAGGAAAATGTGCACAATATACTTTTATTTTTTAAAGGTACACCAAAGAATCAAACTACATGATATTGCAACATACATTGTTATATCATGTACTAGAGGGAGGACCCGAATCACTAAAGATACTAACGAATAATGCACCAATGACTTGCTTATGAGTTGTTGGAAGGTCTCATGAAATCGTTGATATCAAAATCATATAAAGATAAATAGATGAATTATGCATGCAATTTTTAATTTAATTTTTTAAACCTAGTTAAATTATATTAAAAAATAATAAAATATAGAAACTAATCATATCAAAAAATAAGTTGAAGAATTGACACTGCAACAATCACATCGATGGATGGCAATAGATTACATCAAAAATTTAATAAATTTTGAAAAAATTGCTTTAATTAAATATAAACTACAAATACTGGTCCATCACCTTGGACAAATTTAACGAGATAATTCCTTTGGGATGGAATACATTATTTAAATTTAACATAGCTTTTTACTTATTCCATTTAATAGGAATTTGCACACCAAAAATAATATTGGAAAATTAATTTTTATCGCATAAGATGTTATTTCCTTTGAAACCTCTACCATGAAATTCAAAAAATATTAAACTAGTATCTATTAATCTAGATAAAAGGTATATTACTAGCAATTACATGAGGAAGGCATGATGTAAATGCAGATAGAGAGAAAAACGAAGGCCAATTCAGTAAATAGAGTTTTTATAGGTAATGCAACTATCACTTTTATTTTAATCTAATGTATGTGTATTATTTATATTTTATTCTTAAGTACCATTTAAAAGGGAGAGGAGGTAAAATATGAAGTTCTTGCAAGGATTACACTCTTGTTATTACAATAAAATTTAGTCCCTAATGTTAGTTAAGAATAATTTGCTGTCCTTTTGATAGAGGAGTTTTGGTTTCTAATTGATCATCATCACGATCTTCAAAATTATATTTATGAGTATAGTTTGTGATGCTTATATAATAAACATATTTAATGATTTAAACATTTCATTTTTATGTGTTGAAGATAAATATTTATTGCATATAAGTGATTGATAAGACAAATAGCTATCTATTGATAAATTTAATGAGTTTCTAATTTCAATTTTTGGTTCAATATGTTGTATATTCAATAGTAGATTTTGAAAAGATACCTAGTTTGGATTGGATTCTTTTTGATGGAAAATTGTGCACAATGTAATTTTATTTTTTAAAGACACACCAAAGGATCAAGCCATGTGATTTTTTAACATATATTGGTATAACATGTACTAGAGGAAAATGATCCAAATCACCAATGATAATAGTAAATCATGTACCAAATGGCTTGCTTATGAGTTGTGGGAAGGCCTCATGAAATCGTTGATTAATATGTGTCAATAGTTTTGGCCACATAAAACTTGTTTCATTAATATGAATCTACTGGATATATTAAAAATACCATCATAATATTTTATGTGCTTCTCTGCCTTATGGTTGCATTTATTTTATAGGACATCCAAAGGCTTGAATGGATTGTTCAAGAATTAGAATTAAGTGTTTCAATACTCAATGGTGCAAGAAGTAACAATGGATAGCTATTGTGAATTCAATACAAGTATTATTTTATTGATAGGGTATGAACTTATATTGGTAGTGTCCTAAACTATTATTTTCAATGGAAGCATTTTGTCACACTGATTTTAATGGTGCATAATAATATAAGAACATCTTTTGTTATGAAAATAACATATCTGAAATTGTGGTAAATAATGTCATCATTCGAAACTTTTCCATTTGAAAAAAATTCAATTTCAGAAGTTGCACAATAAATATGGCATGGGTGGTAGGAAATGTTCATGATTTCAAAGTCTTCAACTATATGTTCAATATAACAACCAATATCTACAATGATGTTCATGAAAAGCATTTTACAAAATAAATTCCCTTGAATAGAACAATGTAGTCACCCAAAAATTCAAGACATGAGAAAGGACATTTCAGACATCCTAATATGATATATGCAGAATAAATCCTAGTAATATGGTTTCTATTAATGGATCCTAAATCTCAATTGTCGGACTACACATGTTTCGAGTTTTCTAGGATTAATAAATAGGATATTCTCAACATATCATAGGATAATATGATATTATAAACATATCAGAGGATAATTACAAGTCATCCAATGCCTATACAGTAAGTTAGTTTTACAATTAATAAGTAACAATTTTTTTTTAAATTTTTAAATTGGGTATTGATCGCTGCAGTTTTTTCATACTTTTGTGTGATGAAACACATAAACCATTTGAGGGTGAATGGCCTTGTAAACACATCCATTGTGGTCCACACGCATCCTAACCATTAGATAACTAAAAGTATCATAATTATTCCATACAATTTCTACATAGATTTAAAAAAAGACTATGCAAAACAAATTCAAAATATATAAATATTATTAGGACAAGGCTAGAACTGGTGCATTACAACTTTATATAAGTGACAAATAAAAATAGATTATCGAGGATAGGAACTATTTATTATAGTCACACATAATGATTGAGGTGGATGCATTTATATATCCATTCCTTATTGATATTTGAGTTTTCACATAATTATATAAGGATATAAATCCTATCTTTTTTCAAAAGTAATGTATTTATTCTTCATTTCTCTAAACATAGATCTTAGAGTGAGATTTAAAATGTTGAATTATTTTTGTTGAATAAAAATAATTCAACACATATGAATTCATAACATTATTATTTATTAAATAATATATATAATAAGGTTTGAATATATATATATATATATATATATATATATATATATATATATATATATATATATATTCAGAAAATTAAAAATGTAAGCAATATTAATGTAGCTAATGGCATACATACAAAAATAACCAACTAAAATGTGAAAACATGATATAATTAACTTTAAACATCCAATGTAAATTATCTTCTTGAAATTTTAAAGATCGATAACCATTAATTACTAGATATTAATCACATTGAGGTGAACTATATTATATTAAGTTGAGGTTTCTTAGAGTTTTCCTATCATTTTAGATATGCAAAACTAATGAGAAAAGGGGAGGATTCAAAGATATTGTCATATCCTTCCTTTCAAAATTCCTCAGTAGAATATTGCCTGCATTTTAATTATATATATAAAATAACTACGTCTGAAATTTGCTTCAATTTTCCCAATCAATTAATATTGAATTACAATCCTCTACTTGCAATCCTCCTATCTATGAAAGTAAAGGAATGGAAAACATTTTAGAACATATATGAAAGACCAAAAGTAAATGTAAGCTAAATGTGGTGTAGGTATATTTGACTGGTTTTACTCACACTAAAGCATGAATATTGGATAGTACAGAGATCCAGTTCCATACAAATTCTCTTTCCTTGTGAAATTTACTTATTTTGTAAAGATGGATAGTACTGGCAATGTAATTGGCAAGAGCAGAGCCAAAATGGTTGTGGCGGTGAAAATATGGCAAAAGATGGCCAAAGCAGCAGTAGGGAGATCAAAGAAGATAGTAGATACGAATGTGCCTGCAGATGTCTCTCAAGGTCACATGGCAGTGTATGCTTCCTCTGGAGATTCAATCCTTATGCTTCTGAGATTTGTCATCCCTAATGTGTATGTGAATCACCCACTCTTTGTTGCATTACTGGAGAATGGAGAGGAGAAGTTTAGTGGTGCATTAAGAAATAAACCCATCATCATTCCCTGAAATCCTCTCATATTTGGCTCTCATATTCTGCCCCTCATCAGGAGAAATGCTCAGCTTACAACAAGGGAGATCGAACAAGTGCTTACCAACACTTGTGTGATTTCAGCAACCACCGAATTTAAGAAAATTGTCTCTTTTGGTTGTCACCACATTCAAGCTACTGCTGCTATCGCAATATCGAATTCAAACAAACATAAAAAAGAGGAGGTCGGGTTATAAACTTTTCCATGTAAATAGAAGCGATACATGTTCATATTTTATGGATACAACACTTATACATGTTCATATTTTATGAATATAAAACTTGTTTATCATTTACTTTTACATTATTTTGGACAATTGTTTTTATGAGGTGAAGAAGTATGTCTAGATTCGTTTCGCATTTTCAGATATTTCCCTGTTTCGGTTCTGAAAAATAAAGTTTTTTAGACGTGTCATGAAACACCACGTGTAAAGAAGGGTTACCTGCGTTGTTATTATTTGCGTACACTATTCTTAAAGTTAGTGTTATCGGCCTCAATATGGTAAGGAGGGTAAGGACTATTCTCATAATACCAAAAATATCCGTCAAAAATAAGTCGTGCCCCATTACGGTCATTACAGTATCTAACAATTTGTTTTTTAGTCGTTATATGGCACTCATTGCAATCCTTCATGGACAAAACGTTTCTGCAATGGGCAAGCCCATACATGCCATCCGTATAATATTTATTGAAAAAATATATTAAGTAATTTTATATAATATTAAAAAGTATATCATATAATATAATATATATATATTCAAATATAATATTAACACATATATTATATAATATATATATAGTTTTCATATTGGTAAAAAGGGTTTTATAAAGTGAGTGTAAATTGACGATGTGATATGGTTGATGAAGAATCATTTTTATTGACTATTTTTTATTTAATTATAGGAAAAATTCATATTTAATGTATGAATTGAATCGTCAATGTAATGACGCTGATATGAAGGTAATATATTAAGATTATAGAGTTTATCTTATTGATTTCATTATGATTGAAATGAGTACGGAAAGTTTTACAAAGTATATGTCACATAGATACATAAGTGATATCATCCATTATACAATTTAAATATAGAAATAAAAGAAATAAAAGAATCACAAATTGATAAAATTAATCACAAGTGACAAAAATAGTTAATAAATTTCAATTTCGAATATTAAAAAGTGCTCATATCCTGCTTTTTTAAAAAAAAAATGTTTAGAAATGAAAAAAAAAAAAAAAAAAACATATACTTTCCATCCAACCTTGACCCTCACGATAAATAAGTAAATGTGGTGTACGTATATTTGACTGGTTTTACCCTCAATAACGCATGAATATTGCATTGGTCCACAAATTCTACTTTGTCCATAGACAATGTAATGTTTGTGGACCAAAATAAAATAGAAAACACTTGAAACCACGTAAGAGCTGAAATTATTATTACACACTTTTCAAACCACATAAGAGCTGAAATTATGATTACACACTCTTCAAATCACGTAAGAGCTGAAATTATTATTACACACTCTTCAAACCATGTAAGAGCTGAAATTATGGATGTATTTTTTTATTCACTTTCACGTTATTTTTCTTATTTTTTTATTATTATCATTCCATTTAGTGATTTTCCATGCACTGTTTTAAATCAATTTAAGAACTGAAATTATGGATGTAATTTTCAAGTTAAATACTAATTTAATGGGATAATTCTTTTGGGATGGAATAGGTTAGTTAAAGTCAACATGGCTCTTTATTGAAAAATTAAGCTTTGTCACATGGAATGTTAGTTCCATTGAAACATGTGTTATGACATCATTATAAATAAAAAATTGGTCTTTATATATATTTTGATTTTGTGATTTTTTAAAATTTATTTGTTAGTTATAAAGTATAGAAATTATATATTGAAATAGTAATTTTTGTTATTATTTAAATAATAAGTAATAAAAAAATTAATTGGGAAAGAGGTTAGATGGCGAGAATTTCAAATTTTCTTAGCTTTTGTGAGTTGTCTTGATTGTATTACTACCATTTTTTCTTGTCAATCTTCTTCATCTCCCATTATATAATCCAAGTGTTGTCTTCTTTTTTTAATCCTTCCTACTGTATCAAATACCTGTTATAATTCCCTTGCTTTGTGTTTACTATCTTCATATCCAAAACTTGTACTATTTTTTCCTTTTTCTTCTTTGGAACCTATTTCTCCCAATTTACTTATTCATCTTCATCATCTTCACCATCTTCTCCATAGAATTCATATAAATCTAAAACATTAAATACTAGAGATATATCAAAATTCTATGGTAAACTTACTTCATAGACATTATCATTGATTTTATTCACAATTCTGCATGGTCTAATTTTCTTGTACTTACACTTATTATATGTGCCTTTTAGAAATATCTCTTTCCTCAAGTAAACCATTACCAAATATCCTTATTAAAATACCTTGGATCTTCTTCTGACATCCTTTACTACTTTATATTTCTTATTACTTTTTTGCAACTTTCTTCTTACTCCTTTTCACAAATACTGCATTGGTCTGCAAACACTTTTGCATCATAACTAACTCGATTTACAATTGGAAAATGTACCAAATCTAAAATACCCATAGGATTTATCCCATAAATAATTTGTAAAGGTGACTTTCTTGTTGATCTATTCACTAAACTATTATATGCAAACTTAGCTTATGGTAAAGCCATGTCCCATTGCTTTGGCTTCTCTCCCACTATGCATCTACATAAATTTCTCAAACTCCTATTCATAACTTTTGTCTGTCTATCTGTTTGTGGGTGATATGCACTACTAAATTGTAGCTTAGTACCCATATTATTTCATAAAGTTCTCCAAAAATGACTTAGAAATTTTGTGTCCCTAACTATTTTGAAACACCATGCAATCACACAATATCCGTAAAAAATAATTCTACAACTCTAGTGGCATCATTAGTTTTCTTACATGTAATGAAATGAACCATTTAAAAAAATCTATCTACAAAAATAAAAATTGAACTGTTACCTCTCTATGTGTGGCAATCCCAACACAAAGTCCATATTTTGTGCATGTCCTTTAGCCACTTGACATATTCTGCACTTCGAAACATACTTTGTCACATCTCTCTTCATCTTTGGACAAAAATATTTTTCTTCCACCAAAGCTATTATCTTCGTCTTACAAAAATGTCCAGCCAAACCACCACTATGTAATTCTCTTATTATATTGTCTCGTAGAGACCCAACTAGAATGCATAATTGTTTCCCATTAAAGAGATAACCTTTTTGTATAAGATACTCATCATAGATAATATCAATCCCACATGTTAATGGATTTATACACTATTCAACTATCTTTCCAAAATATGGATCTATATCATATAATTCTTTAATAGCTTCAAATTTGATTACTTCACTCACCATAGTAGTTAATAACACTACTTTCCTCTTTAATGCATTAGTTACTTGATTTTGTTTTCCTGATTTATGTTTCAACACAAACGTATACCCCTGCACAAAAAAACCCACTTTGCATTCCTACTATTCAATTCCTTTTGTGTATTCACATACTTCAAAGCCTCATGATCTATAAATAATATAAACTCCTTAGGCACTAGGTTATGCCTCCAATGTCTTAAAGCTTGTACATTTACATAAAATTTAACATCATAAGTTGAATACTTTGTCCTTACTTCATTCAATTTCTCATTGAAATATGCTATTGACTTTCCTTCTTGACTCAACATAGCACCAATTCTTATAAATGAAGCATCACAATCAACATCAAACACTTTATTAAAATTTGGTAATGCCAAAATTAGTCTTTATGTAATCTTTTTCTTCAAAATTTTAAAACTTTCTATGGCTAAAATTCCTTCCCTCTCATGCAATCTGTTATTGGTGCTACAATACCACTAAATTTTTTAATAAATTTTGTGTAAAAAGTTGCTAAACCATGCAAACTTCTTACCTCTGTAATGTTTCTTGGAATAGGCAACTCAACAATTGCCTTTATCTTTTTTCATCCATTTTCACTTCATCTATTGAAACTACAATTCTCAAAAATATCAAACTATTTTGCATAAACCTACACTTCTTCAAATTTGCATACAATTTTTCTTTTATTAACAAATCCATTACCATTCTCAAATGTTGTACATTTTATTCTTTAGTCTTAATGAATATCAAAATATTACACCCAAAAACTTATCAATATATTCTTGTAGCACTGTATTCATCACCCTTATACATTATGCAATGTGCATTAGATAATCTAAATGGCATCACCATTCAATCATATAAACCATCCCTAGTCTTGAATGTAGTTTTCCACTCATCTCCTTCATGCATTGGAATATGATAATAACTATTCCTTAGATCAATCTTTTTAAAATATTTTTTTCTTGTAAGCACATCAATCATATCATCTAAATTAGGTATAAGAAGCCTATAATTTATTGTAATTTTATTAATTTCTCTACTATCCACACATTTTACATCCTCCATCTTTCTTTGGAGTTAGCAATTCTAGTGTTGCACATGGACTCATACTCTCCCTTATCAATTTCTTCCTTAGCAATTCAGTAACCTATTTATTTAATTCTGTATGTTCTGTTGGACTCATCTTATAAGCTGTTTGATTGGGTAGAGTTGATCCTAGAGTCAAATCAATGTGATGTTGAATATCTCTCTTCGATGGTAAACCATATGGTAACTCATCAGACATAACATATGCATATTGTTTCAACACTCTTACTACTTCTATTGGTATTGACACCATTTTGTTTCTTCATTATTTGCTATTAGTGCATAATAACAACCTGCTACCTTCATATCTTGGATAAATTATTTAGTACAAAGCATGCTTTCTATCTTCTCTTCCTCTTTAAGAGGTAATAAAACTATCTTTGTACCACCTTTCAAAAAGTGTATGTGCTTGCTCCATCATGAACTACTTTCCTATGAAATTGCCAAAGTCTCTCTAATAAAACATGACATGCATCCATCAAAATAACATCACACCATATTTCATCATTATAACTTTTTCTTATAGAAAACTTAATTAAGCACATTTTATCTACTATAACCTCATTCCCTTTCTTAAACCATGAAATATGATAAGGGTTAGAATGTTTTTCACATTATAGATTTAGTTTCTTAATCATTTTTTTAGAAACCATATTTTCACAACTACCACCATCTATAATTAATTTGCATACCTTTTCACCTGAAGTACATATTATTCAAAAAATATTTGATCATGACCATGCATCATTAACTTATTTATTATAAAATTGATCCTTCTTTGGAGTGATCATGGTTATTCTCATCATGATATTCTCTCCAATAACAGCTGGTACAACTTTAATATTCTACTTTTCTATTTCAGCCTCAACTAGATTTACTCTTGGGTGATCATCTTGCGTCCTTTCTTGATCTTGATAGTGTGGAAACTCAAAAATTTTATGCCATTTTTCTCCAAATTTATAACAAACATAAGATCTACAAAAATTCAAAAACCATCCTCTATCACCACCATAACCTCATCCTCTTTGAAATCCTCTTCCTCTTTGTTGGTATTGAAACCCTTACCTATTATCATCTTGCCTTTCTTCACCATGTGATGATTCACCTTTATTGGAATTAAATACAACTTTGGTGGTATTAAATCCACCTCATCCCATTATTGGAGGGGATATACATCTTTTTAGACCAATAGATATCCTTCTAAAATTTTATCTATTTTGTTTTTCTTCTTCCTTCAAAGCTAATTTATAAGCCTCCTCCATGTTAAGTATTCTATGCATTCTTAATTCATCTTGAATAGAAAATTTTAAACCATTTGCATACCTTGTATCCATATACTCTTTTATTTCTTTATGATCTACTCATATGAAAAGCTTATAAAATTCATTTGTATATTCTTGTATACTGTGATATTTTTGTCTTAGATTTTAAAATCTTCTATATAAGATTTGTGCATAATCCATAGGAAGAAATTTATCCCTCAGATTATTCTTCATATTTTTCAAAGAATTAATCTTCTCTTTACCTTTTATCTATCTCTCTTTCTGTAGATGATCCCACCAAATCATTACATGACCTTTCAATTTTGTACATGCAAACTTTACCTTTTTATCTTCTCTCATAGTCTTCCACTCGAAGAACTTCTGCATGCTATTCATCTAATATATAAAATCTTATAGTTTTGAACTACCTCTATAATCTAGAACATCAACCTTGTTTCCTTCATTTCTTCTCTCTAAACCTTGAACCATCTTCTCTTCTATCGATGGTGGCTACTCTTGCTATTTTTTTTCTTGTTGAACTTCTTCATCATGATGTGTGTCTTCTTCATCACCACCTTATCTTATTTGCTGATTGGTGATAAACTTTACTAATTATTAAACTTGCCTCTACGGCTCTTGTATATTCTGGTTCATCTATGCAATACCTCCTCATCTTCTCACCATTATTTACTCCTCTAAGATTTGAACTTGCTATGATACTAGCTAATGAACCCAAAAACTATCAAGAACAAAAAAATTATCAATATACCAAGATCTTAAAACAATACTCATAATTGATTCATATTTATTGATTTAAATAATTACAAACCCAAACCATGCTTAAATAATCCTTAACTCAGAATTTAGATTTGACATGCAAAAATTTAAAAAAATCAAAAAATCTAAAAAAATGTTTATTTTTAATAGCCGTTATTTATAGAAAGTTTTGTATGCAAGTGCATATAGTTCTAATTTTTTTTTGAAATAACCTAAATATTAAAATATCCTATGAAATGAAATTCAACTAAATTTGACTTTTGGTTCTAAAAATATGCAATTTTTAAAAATAGAAAATTCTCAAAAAAATCATTAAATGTTAATTTTGGACCCTCAGATGATCATATTTGGCCTCCAAAAAATATCAAAATCAAATCTAAATAGATAGCTCAGCTTAGGGCAAAATTAAAATTTTCAATAAAGTCATTTTAGCATGTGGAAGAGCTCAAATGAAGTTATGAGTCAAAATTTATGGCCTCTAGAAGGTTGGCCATTTTCTATGCATCATTAAACTTATATGCGTATTTTAGACAACATTTGACTATAACCTATCATTAGTAAAAAAAAATTATTTATTCAAAAAATGTAGAAGATAATAAAGTAAAAGGCACATTTTTTAATCTACATTTCCTCCCCAATGTTTGCTTCTTATTTAACTTAACTATTGATCAACCTTTGTGCACTAACTACAATCTAAAGGAAAACACAATCACTGTAGTGTAAATAAACTATGTTAGGAATTACCTTATAGGGATTACTATTACTATTTCTAGGTAAGGATTTTATGCACTCTAAAAATGTATTTGTTAAAATTAAATAATAAATCAGAGATTGGATACCTATTTTTATTACACAATAAAACCTATAATGTGTATATATATAAATGAAACATATGAAAATAATAAACCATAGACTAAATGCCCTTTTTATTATGTAATGAAACTAGTTGTTTCTCTGAATTCAGTGTTTACCAAGATTTTCCATGAATAATCCAAGTTTAAAATAATTTAAAATCATATTCAACTTTGCCTAGTATTAATCTGATTAAAGAAGTAAAAATTACGGTTTTTTTTTATGATGGTAGTGTATATTCAAAAGTTTTATTATTCAAAGATAAAACATATGAATAACATGATAGAATGTTTATGTGGGTTGTCCAATCCTTCCCTAGAGTTTTTTATGTCCTAAAATCCATTCCTCACTTGCCTTAAGTTTTTATGGTTCACTCACTAGTTAGGGTTAGATCAAGAAGCTACTAATTATTGATAAATGTTATCTGCATCTCCCAACCATACTTCCTTTTTATATTTATTTATTGTTATCTTTGCATCACTGAGGACATAGGTTATTAATTGTGCTATACATGTTATATTTGAATTGGACTTTTTTTTCTTATATTTGCATCCATATTGAATGTTCATGACAGAATTGAAAAGTCTAAAAATTACTTTCTCTAACTCTATTCTTTACTTTTACAAGAATAAATACAAAAAATATTAAATTAAGGTTATTTCTATGTTTTTTATATTACATGATGTTATTTTCATTTATTATTACAATTGGCAATTCGTAGTATATATTGTCTTTGGTTGGGACCTATACCTATTTAAACCTTACATCTATATCTTATTTATGCTTTCTTTCTTAACCCTAAATTGATAATTTCTTCTGTAGGTTCTAATTTTGATAATGTGTCTCATTTGCATTCTATCATTGCATAATTGAAAACCCTTGTATGGATATTTGATCCATATTTTGAGCACTTTCCATTTCTCTAGGTTTAAGATATTACATGCTTGTAATATCCCATGACAAGGGATGGTTTCATACCACTAAAAACATAGATTTCGATCTAATAATGTGCGAAAGAAATTCTTTTTATATTTTTCCTGACTAATCTCTTTATTTCATGCATGATTGATTTTATTTAGCAATTTTGAGTATCTAGTCTAGTCTCAACACAATATTTTTTTATTGGATTGAGGTTGAATACTATTCCATAAGAAGTCAAAATTATGGTTTCTTCAAATGGATTATTTAGGAAAAACTTTTTCCAATATCATTTCTATGAATTTTGAATTTAACATGATAATTTATTCAATGTTTATTTTCATTACTCTTAATCGAATGAAAATTTGAGAGTGGAAATGCATATTCAAAATTTCTATTATTGAAGGAACAAACATATGACCAACATGATAGAATTTTTTCATGAGTTTTCCAATCTTTCCCTAGAATTTTTTAGGTTATAAAATCCATTAGCACTTCTTCCTTTTAAAATGAAAATTAAATAGATAGAAAAACTTCCACAAGTTTTAGGTCAATTTGTAAACTGATATCATGTTCTAACTACCCAAAAAAAGGACATGGATGCTAAATTATATTGTATCCCAAGAAATAAAAGTGTTTTCCTTCCATTAGTATAATTTCACAAACATAATTTTTTATTCCCACCCTTTCAATATCTAGAGATGATTAGATTTTTTTATCCATTAGTCAATGAATATAACATATCCTTATTATAATCAATATTATATGTTGGGATTTATTTTTTGTTCATATGTATAATGATACATTTAAAAAATTAAATTTTACTTATTTTATAATATGTTGAAGGGCATAATTGCTTACATTATTCTATGTATTGGAGCAAGTGATTTGTTATTTGCACTGAAGATATTACACAAGGTACATGTAATTGTCTTCTCAATATTCTTAGCAACCTTGAAAAATAAATTTAATAGTTGGATCAGAAAACCTTTTTATTTTTTTATAAATACCATGAAAAGATAAAGGAACAAGAAAGAAGGGAAAAGACCTATAGTTTTAGTAGCTATGGATACATATGAACGTGAACCATAGACATCAATATCAAACATTGATTATGATTTAAAAGAAAATCACATTTTCTAAGTTAATTCAGTCAAATATAATGTAGGTGATTGTATTTTTAACACAATTCAATTATTATTGAATTTTTATTACATGTCAAATGAATTGCACAATAAAATGATATATTTATTTTTATAATGTTTACACAATCATGACTCAAGTGCATAATGGTCATATGAATATGAATTACATTCTGACATGTTATATGATTTACATGGGATATATGACAAGAGTATATACCTAGAGAAAATGCAAATTTATGCAAATAACACAACCAATGCAAGTCAACCTAGACTATGGGGTGATACATTCTCCATTAAGTATATTTCACAATAGCTAAACATATCAATTTGCTTCTGGTATTTAATGCAAAAGCAAAAATAATTGAATTTCAATAGAGAATCATTCACTCCTACATATTCCATATTACTTCATGATAGAAATTAAACTTTTGGATACTATGAACCATTGCTTACAAGAAGAGTGGAGGGATTTGCTCATCAAAATATACATAATAGATTGTAAATTGCATGTACAAAACTTTCATGCACATGAAATTCAATGGAAAATGAAATACAAAAGTATGAATTATATAGAACAAGCCCATTTGTTGACAATTATGAAGAAAGCTTATTTAATGCAAGAAGTTACCTGACAAAAGGTGAATTTGATGTGTTGTCACTATGACATTATATTTCCCAATCATTTTCAAATGAAAATTTCAAAGCAGACAAATATGCAATGGAATTCTTGGAAACATGCAAATCAACATTCATGGAACCTAATAGTAAAACCATTATAAATTAGAAATCACATATTGATATGTTGGGAATGCCATATGAAAAAGCTCAAGTAGAAGGTGTACATTTATTTTTTCTATGGATTTCAAACATATTACAAGTTAAGATCCATAAATGGTTAGAAATAACTATAAGCATCTCAAATCAATACAATAGTTGGTAAAAAACAAAGCACATATACAATGTGATTGTATTTGAAATAGAGACAAGTCATATTCACTATGAGCCATTATAATAAACCAATAAAAAATAAATTGGACCTTCTCGATCTAGCATCTCTATCCATTCATTGAAAACAAATTAAGTTCAACTGATACACATGAAATAGAGAAATGTAAGCCAATATGTATTTAAGTAAATACAAACACAATTTTCATATCAATGCAAACTTTGAAGTCTATTAAATCACAAAAAAGAATATAAATATTAATTCAACAACCAATGAGATAACTTACGTCATTACATTTAAAAAAAACCAAAATCATGAATAGAAAATTCTATCACATGTGACAGAAGAAAAAACTAGGAAACTGAAAGAAATTAACATTGCAAACATGTAAATAGATCCAACAATAACAAATAAAGAATATGACAATGCAATGCTAATGACAACATATTATCAAATGATAAAGTGCACATCATTACATTGTTTGAAAATAAGAATATGCAAACTTAGAAATAATGAGCACAAAATAAAAATATAGACCAATCAAGCCAAAACTTCAATTACAACATATCTACAAGCAATTAATAACATATATACTTATTCGTGTTATCTATGTGAATGATTACATTTCTATAAAGATGTTGTTGATCTTGACAATGCTATTATTACATTTTTAATTGATTGACTACTAAATCAAAATTCTATATAAAAGAATTTAAAGGAAATATATGTAAAAAATGCAATTTAGCTCTCAAAAATGGCAAAAAGATCATGTTTGGTGCAACTTTTCAAATATGAATAAATCAACCAATACAAGCAGTTTAGACACTAAGTTACTTAGAATAAATACTAGTTTCCATGCATATGAACTTTGCACAAATATGGAAACTAGGATATAAACAAGAACAAATAGGCCTTTTTGGAATAATTTTAAGTGTGCCTATTGATTTTGATCATATCCAAAAAGCATTACCTAGGAAAATTGAAAATGAAAATCAAATAATTGTAATTGTAGGGAAATGAAAATTGGAATATGATAATACATATTTAAGTGGAAATGTCAGACCTACATGTGTGATGAATATATTATCTAATCTATGTAAAATGCCCTTGTATATTCAAGTGGAAGTGACTATTGATAATGAGTGGCCAGATATTTTCCTAGATCAAATTGAACAAAGAGGAAAATAGATTTAAAATGCTAAAGCTATTGATCGAGGTATAATTTAAGTTGAATTAGAACTAATTATAGAATCAATTGTTTATGGATTTGAGAATTCACATTCAATAAAAGACTCTTAAGAGAACATTATTCTAATAGCACCATTTGACGGCTTTAAGCCATAGGGTATTTTTGAGGATAGGTACCGAGAAGAAATGAACTTTCTAACCTTATACTATGGTTGAGCTCACCTAAATGATGTTACAAAAACATCTTCTTAATATAAAATTATAAATTGGGAAATGTTATGTCAAGACAATGACATTGTAACTCATATCACAAATATACTCTTCAAAGCAATTAAAATTATCATACAATAAGTTTCCATTTCTGCATGGATAGGTATTAAAAAAGGTGAACTAAAAGGGAAAACATTATATGAAAGAGACCTTAAAAAAGAAAAATTCAGAAAATATTTTGAAATCTCCAATATGTTTTCACTGCTTAAAAAACATTCAAATTTCAACTGAGTATTTAGAAAATGAAGGAAAACATCTTTACAATGATAAGGCAATTAGCCCCCCTACATTTTTCATCACACTAACAAGCACATATAACATTTGGAATCCCCCTTGAAATGTATTAGTAAATATTTATATATAATAAAAGTCCAACATAATGAAAATATATGCTCAAAGGATATCGATTTGATGATAAAAAAAAATCTAGTAATTTTCAGCCATTATTTCAATCACAAAATAAACACATTTAAGAAGATTATGTTGAAAAATAAATAATTATTTGGTAATATTGTCAATTATTTTTTGTAAAAAAATTCAAAAATAGAGGAATTGAATACATTCACTTCATGTTATGGATATGCAATGCACTGATCTATTGCCAACGTTTAAATACTAAAATTTAATCATTTATGAAAAAAGACATATCTTGTGATTTGTCATTAATAGATGAAACATTAATGCAAATACAAACCCATCATGATACACAAACATGTAAGAAGTATAAGAAATCATATTGTAAATTCAAATTTACACTACCTATAATGGACAAAACAATAATATTATAACCTTTAGAAAATATCAATCAAGAAATCAAAAGCGCTGCTAAAATGTTTTTGAAATCGCTAGAAAACAAAAAGTATGGAAAAAACATTCAACATGTTATTAAAAAGAGAAAAATTAACTATGGAAATGTATTTGAATCAATTACAATTAGTTACTACATGCCCTATAATTATTGTAAAAAGACACCCAATAGACATGTGGATAAATGCTTTTGAAATTGGGGTTCCCCAAATTTGGTATGTAAATACAAATATGAAATACATTCTTGATGCATATTTAGCTACAATGTACTGCATATTTTATATGGCTAAATTGGACTGCAAAGCAATAATGGATTTTAAAAAATTCCAATAAGAAGTATTAAAAAATTGAGACCAAATTCTAATTTATATGAAAACTTGGTAAAACCCTCCTTAACTATCAATAAATGTCTAGTTGATAAACAATACACAGAGTGCTATCACTACCACTGCATTATGGCTCTAGGAAAATAATTTTTCTAAACACATTGCCATTGGCAAATAAAAAATTTATTTTGAAAATCCCTAAATTTTAGTGCAAGAGTATGATGACTCCCAAAATTTAATGTGTCCTTCAGTCACAGACAAATACAATAGAGGACTAGAATGTCTATAACATGTATGCATAATAGAATATGCATCCTACTATATAAGAACAAGTAGAAATATGAAGAGATGCCATAAGGCACACATCATATGCTATGTGAGTTACAATAAACATATTGACCTTGAGAACTACTACAAAGAAATTGTTGGTAAATTGGAGAGCCGAATACTAGAAAAATAGATTAAACACACAGTAACAATATTATGTTTTCATATTCTACATATTATTAAAAACAAAGGCTATTATATAGCCACGGAGGTAGGACAACAACCTCCTAGAAAATAGAACCTAACTACCCATAATAGTCATGGGTAATAACAAACCGTATGGGAATACAATTACTAACAATAAGAAACCAACTAATGTGCTATAATAGGTTTAAAATATTTAAACATATATAAAAATTAATAATTCTATGAATATTAAATCCTAACATTCACCCCCTTAACATTATTAATTCCTATCACTCCTTTAATTCAAACATAGTAAAAAGTTTTTACACTCTCCATATAGCCTACTCAAATTTGAGGTGGCATGCCATCTTTGTGGCTTCATGGTCTTGGTGGCATCTTGGTTTTTCCTTAAAGGATTACCAAAAACTTGGAAGTGATATGAGTACATCTCTCTATTAAACACATTTGGTGGTTTCTTGAATTGCCATAAATCCATATGGTTTTCTGTCTGTAGGTTGACAATGAACCCTTTTTCAAGAACCAAGCATTAATTTAGTGCTTTTTCTCCCCACAATGTTCTTCATCAAGAGGTACCAAACTAGAAAATAATGCGTAGTATTTTTATTGAAAACCACACTGTATAATAAAACCACACCATAAACAACATAAAAGAAACACATTAAAAAATGTCACCATAGCAATGATACAACCTCATCTTAGGTTACTCATGAGAGGATTCCAATTATCCTCAAACCTCCATGTATCCTCCAACCTCTAATAGATGAAGCTGCTTCACTCAGCCACTTACATCTTGAAGCTCCATATTTTATTTGATATTACAACCCCCCATAAGATTGACTCATTTAAAATAAGGACGTTGGGGTCACCCGATAATGCATCCTTTACAAGGATAGGTTTTTTTACTTAAAAATTTGGGTCAATATACTTTATTGACACAAAAATAAAATTTTGACTTATTTTTAATTTTGTCAATAAAATGACACATTGACAAATTTTGGACCCAAATAATACTTATATGAATTATTCAATTTGACTCTTTAGACAAATACATTAAAATACCAAATACCCTTAGAACATAAAGAGCTTTTAATAATTTTAATAGCTATTTGACTCAAGTGAACATAATAAAGTAATAAAAAAATGATATGATTCTAATAAAGAACACTAAAAACTTGAAAAACATGGAACCTATTTATAAAATGTTAGAACTAAAAATAAAATAACTTTGTTTATAAAAATAAACCTAATCATAAACTAACCATAGATATTTGGATGACTTTGAACTTACAACATGTTAAATATTGTTAACCAAGTTTTGAAAGAGAGACATATGCCAAATTTTGAAACTATAACTGAATGCAAACTAGGTCCATTACCACTTCTCTATCAATTATATCACCTCACATAGAAATAAATGTAATCATGATCTGTTAGATCACACATATCTATGCAAAGATCAGAACACAGTTATATAGCATTGAGGATATTATTTTATTTCTATCCATGATGGTTGAGAATTGACATCTTTATGAATGGTGTTGTATTTTATGCAATAAGATGATGTGATATACAACTATGTAGAAGATGGATTTTATCAATGAATTTAGGAAACAAATCCATTGATTACAAGTCATAAGAAGACACTTGATCTGCTTTGCAAGGTTTAATATGTGAGGAAGATTTTATCAAGATATGACTTCTCATGCAATATTTTAACTAAATTAGTTGCATCTTTCAAAAATTACGCTAATCTTCAAATGTAGATAGACCAAAATTCAACATTTTGATTGCATCAATATGCTGAAATGAGATCTTGTATTATATTGGAAACATGCGTAAAGCTTGATGCAAGCTGGAAGGTAAGTTTTAGAGCATCAAGGTGAAACTTTGAGACTAATGGAGGAATAGGAAACAAGGAACGATATTACATGGCATCACTATATAAATTTACAAATGATTAATAGGTGCACATTGATAATTCCATATAGTGTAGAACCCAAACAAATATAAAACTAGCAGAATCGATATGTACTATAGATGAAATATTTCATAGAACTACATAATGTTAACTGTTAAATAGTTGAGTGCATATGAAGGACCAAACATAGACTATCTATAACATGGACAAAGGATTGAATCAATAATGTAATCTTATCAGACATAAAATATAGACTGATATGTACTAGCATATTAGAGTCTCATTAACTGCACATGGTTCTCATGGAAAACACCTACTCTAATACCACTGTTGGTAAATTGGAGAGCTGAATACCATAAAAATAGATTAAACACACAATAATAATATTATGTGTTCATATTATACCTATTCATGAGAAAAAAGGCTATTATATAGCCATGGAGGTAGCACAACAACCTCTTAGAAAATAGATCCTAATTACCAAGAATTGTCATGGGTAATAATAAACCTTACATGAATACAATTCTTGATAATAACATACCAACTAATGTGCTATTTGGAATCCCATTTACAATGCATTAGCAAATATGTATAGTGAAAAAAAAGTCTAAAATAATGAAAATATATGCTCAAAGGATATCGATTTGCTGATAAGAAAAAATCCAATAATTTTCAGATGTTATTTCAATAACAAAATAAACACATTTAAGAAGATGATGTTGTAAAATAAATAATTATTTGGCAATATTGTCAATTATTTTTTTTAATAGAATTTAAAAATAGAGGAATCATGCTATGGATATGCAATGCACTGATCTATCACCAATGTTTAAATACTAAAATTGAAACATTTATGAAAAAATACATATCTTGTGATTCATCATTACTAGATGAAACATTAATGAAAATACAAACCCATCATGATACACAAAAATGTAAGAAGTATAACAAATCATACTGTAAATTCAAATTAACACTACCTATAATGGACAAAACAATAATATTATAACCTTGAGAAAATATCAAACAAGAAATCAAAAGCGCTGCTAAAATGTTTTTGAAATCACTAGAAAACAAAAAGTATGGAAAAAACATTCAACATGTTACTACAAAGAGAAAAATTAACTATGGAAATGTATTTGAATCAATTAAAATTAGTTACTACATGCCCTATAATTATTTAAAAAAGACACCCAGTAGACATGTGGATAAATGCTTTTGAAGTTGGTGTTGCTCAACTTTGGTATGTAAATACAAATATGCAATACATTCTTGATGCATATTTAGCTATAATGTACTACATATTTTATATGGCTAAATTGGACTACAAAATAATAATGTAATTTTCAAAATTCCAATAAGAAGTATTAAAAAACTGAGACTAAACTTTAATTTATACGAAAACTTGGTAAAACCCTCCTTAACTATCAATCAATGTCTAGTCAATAAATAGTGAATAGAGTGTTATCACTACCACTGCATTATGACTCTAGGAAAATAATTTTTATAAACACATTACCATTGGTAAATAGAAAATTATTTTGAAAATACCCAAAGTTTTAGCATAAGAGCATGACGACTCCCAAAATGTAATATGTCCTTCAGTCATGAATAAATATAATAGAGAACCATAATATCTAGAACATGTATGCATAACAGAATATGCATCCTACTATATAGGAACAAGTATAAATATGAAGAGATGCCATAAGGCACACATCATACACTATGTGAGGTACAATAAATATATTGACCTTGAGAGTAACTACAAAGAAAATGTTGGTAAATTGGAGAGCTAAATACTAAAAAAATAGATTAAACACGGTAATAATATTATGTTTTCATATTCTACATATTCATTAAAACAAAGGCTATTATATAGCCATGGAGGTAGCACAACAACCTCCTAGAAAATAGAACCTAACTACCCATAATAGTCATGGGTAATAACAAACCGTATGGGAATACAATGCCTAATAATAACAAACCAAATAATGTGCTATAATAGGTTTAAAATATTTAAACTTATATAATAATTAATAATTTTATGAATATTAAATCCTAACATTCACCCCATTAACATTATTAATTCCTATCACCCCTTTAATTTAAACACGGTAAAAAGTTTTTACACTCTCCATGTAGCCTACTCAATTTTGAGGTGGCATGTCATCTTTGTGGCTTCATGGTATTGGTGGAACCTTGGTTTGTACTTGTAGGATTACCACAAACCTAGAAGTGATAGGATTATATCTCTTTATTAAACACATTTGGAGGTTTCCTAAATTACCATAAACCCATATGGTTTTCTATTTGTAGGTTGACAATGAACCCTTTTTCAAGAACCAAGCATTACTTTAGTGATTTTTCTCCCCACAATATTCTTCATCAAGAGGTACCAAATAATTAAATAATGCTCCATATTTTTATTAAAAACTACACTATACAATAAAAACACACCATAAAAAACATAAAAGAAACATACTAAAAAATATCACTATAGCAATGATGCAACCTCATTATAGGTGACTAATGAGAGGATTACAATTATCCTCTAGCCTTCGTTTATTCTCTAACCTCTAATAGATGAAGCTGCTTCACTTAGCCAATGCCATCTTGAAGCTCAATGTTATATTTGATAATACAACCCCCCATAAGATTGACTCATTTAAAATAAGGATGTCGAGGTAGCTTGATAATGAATCCTTTACAAGGATGGTTTTTTTAACTTAAAAATTTGGCTCAATATACTTTATTAACATAAAAACAACTTTTTGACTCATTTTTTATTTTGTCAATAAAATGACACATTGACAAATTTTGGATCCAAATAATACTTATATGAATTATTTGACTTGACTCTTTAGATAAATACATTATAATACCAAATTCCCTTGGAACATAAAGAACTTTTAATAATTTTAATAGAGAATTGACTCAAGTGAACATAATAAACTAATAAACAATTGATACGATTATAATAAAGTACACTAATAACTTGAAAAACATGGAACTATTTATAAAATGTCAGAATTAATAATAAAATAAATTTAATTATATAAATAAACCTAATAATAAACTAACCATAGATATTTGGATGACTTTGAACTTACAACATGTTAAAGATCGTTAACCAAGTTTTGCAAGAGAGACATAAGTCAAATTTTGAAACCAGAATTGAATGCAAACTAGGTCCTCTACCACTTCTCTATCAATTATATCACCTCACTTAGAAATCAATGTAATCATGATATGCTAGATCACACATAGATATGCAAAGATTAGAACACACTTATGTAACATCGAGGATATTCTTTTATTTCTAGCCATGATGGTTGAGAATTGAAATCTTAATGAATGGTGTTGTATTCTATGTAATAAGGTGATGTGACATACAACTATGTAGAAGTTGGATTTTATTAATGAATGAATTTAGGAGACAAATCCAATGATTACAAGTCATAAGAAGACACCTAATCTGCTTTGCAAGGTTTAATATGTGAGGAAGATCTGATCAAGATCTGACTTCTCATACAATATTTTAACTAAATTAGTTGCATCTTTCAAAAATTATGCTAAGATTTTAATGTAGATAGACCAAAATTTCAAAATTTTGATTGCATGAATATGCTGAGATGAGATATTGTAATATACTAGAAACATACATAAAGCTTGATGCAAGCTGGAAGGTAAGTTTTAGAGAATTAAGGTGAAACTTTGAGATTGATGGAGTAATAGGCAACAAGGCATGCTATTAAATGGCATCACTACATAAATTACCAAATGTTTAATAGGTGCACATTGACAATTCCAGATAGTGTAGAACCCAAACAAATATAAAACTAGCAGAATTGATATTTACTATAGATGCAATATTTCATAGAACTACATAATGTTTTTGATTATATAAGGTAGCAAACTAGGGGTCGAACCCTTATAGAAGCATAGAAACCAAGAAGGTAATCAACATAAATGATGCCTTACAACAAGAACGTCACATTCAGTGAACCAATAGACACAGTAAAACCAAAATAAAACTAAAAAGGGAAAAAATGAGAGGCAGAGAATCTAGAAAAACAAGGGTTAAGGAGGCCATATCTCTCCTTACATAAACATATATTTGATGAGGTCATCCAATTTATCAGTGTTCTCTGCATTGACAGTAGAAGCAGTAGTACCCAAGTCCTACAACATAGACATGTTCAGGAGAATAGAATTCTGGAGCCCAGTGGTAAATTTCTACTGTAGTTTCTAGATGCAACCCTTTAGGGTAGCAATTTTAGCTTTCAAACTATTTTTGGTTTTGGTTTCCTCATCATCTTCCTCCACATACATCTTTCCCTCTTTGTCAACATTTTCCACAAAGTCAGCAACATCTTCAGCGGTAGCCTCAAATTCTCTTGTCTCGTATTTACCTTCAGTATCCTCAGAGATTTCCTGAACTTCCAATTATTTGTTCTCCTCATACTAAGTGTCTTCTTCTGAGGTGCTCTTAGAGTAATCAATAAGCCTAGCCTTGGGATCAGGTTTGTCATCAATCCACCTCAACCATCAAACTCTTGAAGAGAGGCTCTCCTTACTAATCTTAGTGGACAGATGGGATTTACTACCTTGACCCCCAAGGGTCCTACAAAGATTTTTAGGGGTCCCCACAGTGGTCCCACCAATACCCTCTACAGCAGCATAAAATTTCCTCTTCTTGCCCTTCATACTCACAAAGGAGTCAGGGGTGTTTAAGGGAGTCTCCTCAGGAGTAGAAAAGGAAACTTCTTTAGTTTTAGTAGAGACAAGTGAAGGACAGGGCTCTTAATGACATCACTAACAAAAGGGTTAGAATAAATTTCCCTACTATCAATTCTAATAGTCTTGGATGGCTCGAGGGGATGGTGGAAATTATATAGGCAAAAAATGAGGCTCTGATGAAGGGGGATAGGATTCATATCAGGTTTTTTTGTCAATTTTGCTCTCACCCTAAGGACTAAATTCTCTAGGGAAGAGAGAAGATAAAAGGGAAAGTTGACAAGAGAATTATGCCTAAAATGATTCAGAAGGGGGAGATGATAATTATAAAACCTAGTGAAATGTCCCTCTAGTGTGAAATACTTCATGAAGATGAAGCACACGCCATTTCAAGGCTCAAGCAATTTGGCTCGATCAAATCCTTCTTGGTAAGGAGCAAGTTCTTCACCTTCTCCAAGAAATAGCTTTTGGATAGAGAGGTCCATGATTTTTTTTTTCTGTTGTAGCTTCATCGCCTACGTAGACATGCCAATAGCCATAGCTATCACCTTTTTAAAAATCTCATAGCTAATTCTTCCAACAATAACTCACCTATTTAGCCAATGCCTCACAAATTGTTCAGACGGGTTTTCATCAAACCTATTAAGCCTCTCCAGATGTGGACTAATTCCACCCTCTTTGCAGTAGTGCCAGAGCACTAGGTTGTCTTTGAACTCATAGCAAGAAACTAGTTCTGTTTGAATTCTATCACCCCTGTTTTGGACTTACAGAGCAGACCATGAGATTCCTCAATTTTTACCTTCATAATTGAAGTAGCTTCAAACCCTTTCTCTTGAATATGCATAATGATGATGAGATAGTACATAATTTAGAGCATCATGCAGAGATGACACTTACTCATCCCATGCTTAAACATAATTTTCTGACGATCTCCATGATGATGAAGTAGTCTGTTCACCTTATCTAATTGGTATAATAAATCAAAAATGATTATCAAAAGAGTACAATAGGCCCCGAACTCTAAGATCCATGTTTGTACCATCTAAAGGGATCGACTAATAGAGCTATCCTTCCAATATGTCTGACTCATCCTTAACACATAATTTCCTTTTGGATGAGATCCATAATATTTAAAGGGATATAATCTATTTGGCGCCAATATCGCTAATTTGAAAATTGTTGGCCGAAATTGGCATAGACATTAGCTACATTATTTCCCTCTCTATAAATATGTGAAATATCAACTTTGGTAAGCTTTTGCAGAAGAAATTGAATATCCCTAATGATATATTTTAACTTAATTCCCACACTCAATGCTTTGTTAACTGTTAAACAGTTGAGTGCATATGAAGGACCAAACATAGACTATCTAGAACATGGACAAAGGATTGAATCAATAATGTAATCTCATCAGACATAAAATATAGACTGATATGCACTAACATATCAAAGTCTCATTACTTGCACATGACTCTCATAGAAAACACCTACTCTAATACCACTGTTGGTAAATTGGAGAGCCAAATACCATAAAAATAGATTAAACACACAATAATACTATTATGTTTTCATATTCTACATATTCATGAGAACAAAGGCTATTATATAGCCATGGAGGTAACACAACAACCTCTTAAAAAATAGAACCTAATTACCTGGAATTGTCACAGGTAATAATAAACCTTACATGAATACAATTCTTGATAATAACGTATCAATTAATGTAATATAAAAGGTTTAAAATATTTAAACCTATATAACAATTAATAATGTTATGAATATTAAATCTTAATAGAAAAAATGATGTTGTTCATACCATATCGAGAACCAAAAGAAACATTGGAAAAAGATTCCAAAACTTAGATCTCAGCTTACTTTGCATAGTTTGAAATCATATATATTCCAAAGGCTAATTTTATAGTGAAATTATATAAAAAAATGGGGTGAGGTCGACATCGCTGCTATGTACATGCCTAAAATAAAAAAAATGATATTCAACATCGAAGATGATAATGAATTTGATCAATGTTTTAATACGTATGATGAATATGATATTGTTGCTGATAAAAATCAAATTAAGAACAAGAAAACAACAAAATTCCAACCAAAAATCAAGTTCAAAATAGGTAAACAACCATTTACAATAAGCAAAGATGAGTATTTCAATTCACAAACACAATTGAACTCTGAACAATAATAAAGTGTTATAGATATTACTATAATAAGACAAATTTATCTAGACAAAATAATTCACTCATGTTTAAGAGGGGGAGCTAGAAAAGGAAAGACATATACACTAAATGTAATTTACCAAGCATTATCATTTATAGAATATACAAATTAATAACAACCCTCTAAATCCCAAAGTCATTATCATTGCATATAATGGAAAAGCT
Organism: Torreya grandis; assembly: GCA_037957365.1. Lineage (NCBI taxonomy): Eukaryota > Viridiplantae > Streptophyta > Pinopsida > Cupressales > Taxaceae > Torreya > Torreya grandis. The sequence goes on along the minus strand of JARHVA010005285.1, from coordinate 1,110,653 downwards.
ACATATAATGCAAATGGTACAACTACTCACTTCATTTTCTAATTACCATACAAAATGTAAAAAATGCTTCCATTGGATTTAAACACTCTAGATATGTCAACAAAAGGTATGAGAAACTTCATGTAATGATTATTGATGAGGTATCTCTAATAGGTAGTTAAATGCTTTATAACATAGATAAAAGGTTACATTAATTCATGTGTACATTGAAAAATCTATTTGAAAAATTAGATGTCATTTTATATGGTGATTTCTACCAGACACAATGTAGGGACCTAATCCTATCCTAGAATATAGATTTTTTTGATTTAATCAATGTTTGTCTATGAATATAACTTGGGTATACTTTATCCTATCAGACATCTTTTACCAATTGGGAAAGCATCTAACCATGTAGATTAGGCATCTATTATCCTTTGCCAAATGGGCAAGCATCAAACCATATGAGTTAGGCACCTATTATCCTATGCCAAATAGGAAATCATCTAACCATAGGGGTTAGGCATCTATTATTTTATGCCAAATGGGCAAGCATCTAACCATATGGGTTAGGCATTTACATATGAGTTGGTTATGCTCTAGCCAAAGACTTGACTCATTGGGATCAATTGGATATTGAGTTGTTCACTATTCATAGCTCATTTATAATATATAAGCATTGAGGTCACCATGATAGGAGTATACAATATATAAAAAATAGCTATGTTTTGTCTGAAAATTTGACTTAAATCCTTAGAAACTACGATGATCCAACCAAGATCCTTCTGAGTATATCATAAAATTATTGTTTTTACTTTGTTTATCTAAATTAGGGTCTTATTATAATGTTCTTGCCTTTTTAGTTAAATTTAATATTGTTTAGTGCACAACTCTAACCCCATCCTATTCACTTTCATACTGGAAACATCCTTCACTTTATAGACTACCTACATACCTACTTCTGAATAGGATCAAGGTGTAGTATGCATGTAGTTCTATTTTATATTTTAAGTTTCATGTGAACTATAGATTTGGGTATGCAACCCTTTCTAGGGCCCAGTTCCTCAGACAATTCCTTTATGATTACTACCCAAATGAGAGCATAAAAGTATCAATTTAAGTGACTAAATACTTGTTTAACTGAACTAGCCCTAAATCTTAACAAGAAATAGAAATAAATATTTACAAGCTACACCCTACTTTCTACTTTTTATTTACATCAACAATGTTTTTCATCCTTGCTTTAGACAACTTAATCCATATAATTGATATTGTCAAAGTTTCATTATCTGAGAGCCATATAATTAGTGGTTTCTTGATATTAACTAGTTTAACATTCTAAATCTGGGTTTTTATTACTCCGTTTCAGTGGTACTGAATTTTGATTAAGATATATACTCTAAGGTAGTTCAAGTTTAAAAGTCAAAATCATATAAGGTAGTTCAAGTTGTTTTCTTATCTTAATTAGTGTTGTTGAGCAAGAGGGATTATCCCACCCCTTGGTCTTTATGACATGACATGGTCCTTATTTTTTCCTGATGGTTTATAGGGATGATGCCAAGATGTCATTATTGTAGCTGCGTTAGGCTATGAATGCAATATTTTAAGTGCGATGAAATTACTTGTAAACTTGAGCTAAAGGTACCACTTATATTGAATGTTACGTAGTTTTATTTAACCTTAATTTCTTGGTCTAAGTTGAGATTTAAAAAGTAAAGAATACTTAAATTAAATAATTGCATTATATTTCAAAAATAAATTCTTGAGTAGGAAAGTAGAAAATAAATTTGTAACATGATCTTCTAGTTTAGTCCTTATGTTGATCTTCAACAATGTTACATTGAAGAATCGTATCTTTAGTCAATTTAGGTAAACTTTTCTAAAAATAATAAGCTATACACAAGGATTTTATTGAACTTGAATTTAAATAAATCCTTTATACGTTTGAAAGGGAGATTTGAAATTGAGGGTTAAACCCTAAATAAAGAATATATGTTATCATACTATTATTAAAAATGATAAAAGAATATTTTATTTTCCAATATTGAATGAGACAAAAATAGATTTTTCAACCAAATCTAGGAATAATGTAAATTAATATAATGATTTTTAAGATCTTATTATAAAATGCATTATAATAGTATTACAAAATATAAATGATTAATCTCTTAATAAAAATTTCAACTGAGTAATTATAATTATAAAAAATTTCAATAGTCTTCTATGCATACAAGTATAAAATCAATTATACGAATCTCTAAGGAATTCGTTGTAGAATAACTTCTAATTATACAAATTATGAAATTTAAACTTATTTCTAAGTAACATAATGAGAGTCTAAATAGAATATTATTCTAGTTATAACTTATGAATTTCATAAATTATTTCCTTGTAACATTTTGTAAATTAGAACAAATATTAAAATTGAAAAAATAGATAGCATATAATTTTATTAATAAAGTATACTTTCAATAGATCCACCTAATAAATTTTTTGGCCCTCGTCTAATCAATCATGTAACATTATGTAATTACATTTATTATAGGGTATTGTAAATACGAAAGGAATAACATTTTTTTAAATCATTTAGATCATTCTTATTTAGTTTTCTAAAATAAATAAGAAAATTATATTTTCCTTTTAAATAATTTTCATTTAGTTTACAAAAAATAAAAAAAATAAGTAAAAATATTATGTTTTCCTTACCATTTAAATCATTTTCATTTAGTTTAAATCTTCCCGAACATGGAAATAGATGTGCATAGTGGATGAAAGTAACTTACTAAAATTTTGACACCACCTTTTTACTTCTTCCCCAAGCATCTACCAATCCACTGCCCTCCCCAAGCTTCGTTTCCTTCTCAATGTGTTGATTATGCTCACCCTTTCTTCCTAGCATCAATCTACTCCTCTCTCATTCTAGTGTTAATCTTTTTCTCCCAAAGCGTCGATCCTCATGCATTTATAATGTTATTCATGAAAAAATTTCCTCCTTACTATGCATTTTGATTGGTTATTAACTACATATGTGGTAATCCATTTTACTTTGCATGAGTTAAAGTGGGCGACAAAACTAGAGAGGTGGAGTGGTTTAATTAAATTGAAAGAAAGATATTCTTTGAACTAAAAGTTTAATGATTGTTCCCTCATGTGTGTGGTGTGGTAGGAGTGATAGTTTGCATGCATTAACCATGGCTTATGTGGTAAATTTAGAGTGGTCTTAGGTTAAAATAATCTTATTTAGTATTGTTAGTTTACACGTAGGATTTAATAGGTACAAAACAAATTATAAATATTTTAATAAAATTAAATTATTTATGATAATAAGATTAATTAATAATAATTAAACTCTTAAATTATTTATGATAATTTATTTGAAAGTTCTTAGAATAAAAATAAAAAAAGAAAAGTTCATTTTACTAATTTAAAATAACTTTTGACATATTTATCTGATATTATCGAATGGATAAAATTTTCATCTAATATTAATCCACTCATCTCATCAATTTTTTTCTTTTTCACAATTGTAAATCATGACAACGTTGTATATATATATTTCTATGAAAGGAAATAACTTTAATTAAACCATACTTTGCTTTCATGAATTCCCACCGATGACCTGATAGACCTTTGAAATTAACACAAAAGTTAAGTTATCTTGACAATCAACTCATTCTAACATAAAAAACTAAATGAGGTCCAAAACAACTTAAAGTATGAGCATGAGTCCATAGTGCGAGAAGAGAGGTCGTGACACACAACCTATTATCGATAATTAGATATTTAAAGAACCTAAAATTCCAAGTGAAATAATACCATACACATTGAGTTGAGAATGTCAAATGATTTAAACTGCAACAAGTAACAAGGCAATGAGATATCGAATTTGCCTCAATTCTAAACCACATAAGAATGGACAACACAACAACAGACATTGAATAATTAAATCAACACTACCATAAAAGTCCTCCACTTGACCCAACATTTCCATACCTATTTCATAGAAATAAAAATATCAAAATTTACAACAAAATACTGAGTATTTTATAAGGATAAACATAAATGCTAAATATAATTGACCATATAGAAATTGACAAAATTAAAAAGGACTATAAACATAGTTAAAACCAATTTTATCCAAGAAAATAACTCTTAAAAAAACATCCTGGTTGAGCTAACTACAGGAAATTACAATACACAACATGACTTAGTGAATGGTGTCAATGGACTTTTATAATATTACACAAGCACATCACATGACATTATATGGATACAATTCCATGATGCCAACGTAGGCAAATTACAATGAAAAATAATGAAATACTTATACACTATAGAAATTGACAAATCATGGACTCCTATAACAAGAGCTACAAAAAGAATAAATGAAAAGAATAAAAAAATAATGTGAGAGTAATTCCTTGAACAAATAGCATGTGCAAAGATAATTCATATGATGGGTTTTACCCCATTAATGGAGAAGAGCCAAACACTCTGGTATGTGCAAAGCACATAAATCTACTGATCAATCTCAAAAACACATTTTATTCATAAATCTAATTATAGGGTAGTTGTTTTCAACTACTAACTCCTAAAAACCCTTATGTCAAATCACTACGTGATTTACCCATCCTAAATATAATTAACTACTTTACCCATGTTAGGACTATTTTCTAACATTCACCCCCTTAGTTTTAACATGGGGTGAAAAACTACACACCTAAATTACCTCCCTTGAAATTTATCTTTCGGATGTCGGCTTCAATCGATAATACATCCATTTTTTTTCATTGACTTGAATAATTTCTTATTAAAAAAAAAAGGGATTTACATTGTAAATGATTTATTGAAATGTAAAGTTTTATTAAAAAGTGCCTTCATAAACTTATTTGAGATTTATGACAAAGCTAACGACTCAAAGACTAAAAGACACTCACTTTAAATGACAACTTAAAAAAGACTCTAAAAATGACTCCTAACCTAACTAAAGACTCTGACATGCTAAGGAAAAAATGCTAACACTAAAATATTAAATCTAAAAAATTACAAAATTAAAATCTTAAAATTTAAAAAAAAAAAAAAAAAAAAAATATCATAAAATTAACATCCACTAAAAAATATAAAAAAACAAAGAAAGAAAGCTGAACATAAATATATAAAATAAAAACTTATTAAAATAAAATCAAACCTTTTAATAAATTAAATAGACTTTTTAAATTAATAAAAAACTCCCACATAAGACATTAAATTAATAAATCGTAACAAAATATTAATAAAAAAAAATACAAATAACTTTAACAAAATCTAATAACAAAAACTAAACTAAAAATTAATTAAAAAAAAAAATTCAACGTAAAAATAATGAAATCCTTTAAAGTAATTACCAAAACATAAATTATATCAAACAAAAACCTAAACTTGTCACGTTCTTCCATCGCCTTCAGAAGATTTTGAGGCTGCCGTAGAAATGAATGCCGTCATGTGAGGTCGCCATTGGAAGGAGAGCTATGGATGAAGCTGCGGATCTATCTGGTGGAAGAAATCTGTAGCTGTGTTGAGATCTGCAGGCGAGAGGATTTTATTTTATCTCTTGTCTGCCTACAGAGATTGACGCTGGTGGGGCAAAAGATAGAAAATTCTCCGTGAGAAAACCAGGAGCTCGATGATGATGGTGGAATGATAAGATTCTGTTGAGGTGAGTCGTTGATCAGGGGATCTCATGCATGCCCAGATTGTGAGAATAGAAGGCACAATCAGGCTGATGCAAAGCACCGTGTTGAATGGGATGAGCCAGGAGGAGTTAAAGTTAGAAAGGTAGCGATCTGTGCAGGTCACAAAGCTGTACAGTCTAGTAGAGTGGCTGGTCCTTCTTTGGCGACCTAAAAAACGAGGCTTCTTCACAGAACTTGGACTTGCATCTGGTACTTCCTGATGCTTCCTTTCCTTCAATGCAAATCAGATCTTAGTGATTCTGGATGGCCTCTCTATCAGCAGATGCATCGTACAGCTACACGCTAATGATACCAAAAAACTTCAACAGATTGGGAATACCTGTTGATTCTGTAAATATATTTACATAATTGATTTATCATCAGAATTTTGTCATTGGGAATAGCACGTGGTCTTTACTGATGTCCCAATGTCAAACTTGATGAATGGCCAATCAATTGGAAAGAGCAGTGGACGTGGTTTGCGCTCCAAAATTCTTATGACAAATAAGGCCAACAATTTTTTAGAGAGGTCCAATAGGGACAACCTGCTCTGATGCCGCTGATGGGTTTTACCCTATTAATGGAGAAGAGCCAAAGGCGGTAAGTGCAGAGCACATAAAACTGTTGATCAATCTCAAAAATATATTTTATTCATTCGATAACATTACAATATATAATCAATATAAATTTAATAATAGGGTAGTTGTTTCTAACTACTAACTCCTAAAAACCCTCGTGTCAAATCACTACGTGATTTACACAACCTAAATATAATTAACCACTTTACCCATGTTAGGACTATTTCCTAACATCATATGTAATAAATGATAACAATAAATGATTTAGATTTTGACCCCCATGGAATAAACCACCATGGCCTTATTTATGCTACACTGTTTAGCGTGAAAACCATTGAGTTACTGTACCTTGTAGAAAGACTAACCAAGCAAAACTTCTTAGTCTCAAATGAAGTGCAAAGTAAAATGGAAAGGATTTTAAACATTGCACAATGGAATTTTCTATATGATCTTAGTGAAAAAAACCTGTAATTATTTTACCATATGCTCTTTGAACACTAGTAGCTTACAAATGCACTTGGAAAATATAGTACATGACTACCAGCTCATGGAAGCAATTAACTTATGCCTAAAAGAAACTCAAACAACAAGAAGCCCAAAGAGCAAATTACTCACTGATAACTTCAATTGTTTTACTGCAATTAATATTCATGGTATCTTGACATGCTATAAGAAGATGACTTCATTGCAACGCATTGAAATATTTACAACAAATAACATAGAAAAATTTATAATTGACTTAGTTTTTCTAAATATGTCAATACAAATATCAACTATATATTTAGTGCCAGGAGCCCCTCTTGTAGACATGTTAACATTTGTATATAAAATCACTTCAACTCTATAACCAAACATGAAAATCATTATAGTCAGTGATTTAAATATTGACATGGTAATAAACAAAAGTACCCAACAACATTTGCATTGCTTCATGACAAACCACAATTTTTTTCTACTCCCAAGTGCAATAACCATAGAAACATGTACCACAATAGACCACTTGTGGATAAATATGGAGAAAGAAATAAATACAATTGACTTTGTTTCATGCATATTGGACTGACCACAACATAATTTCAATTGCATTCAATGTTTTAGACCAGAACAAATAATTTGTATGAATGAAGAAATTCACACATAGACAAAGCATATCTACATTAACAATTCATAATTCTAAAATGCCTAATTTATGTTTTCCTTCCATGAACTTACAACTCATGTCATCAAAGGTAGAATAAAAAACTAACGCTAAACCTATAAAAAATGACACAACCACATCAAAAAATATTAAGCATCTACAATTTCATTATTATAGTAATACTTTAATATTAAAAAAAATTTACATGTAGTTATAATATCCCTTGCAATTTTTATCACATAGATTCAACTACTGAAGGAATGAATACAACCAAGCAATCAAAAAGGCATTCATTTACAAAATTCTTCTACAACTATTGCCACACTCAAAAATATAAGCCTCCACCATCCTTCAATGATTAGACATGGTATTCGATGGGGATATAACTTTGAAATTGTTATTCATTAATGTGACTAAGCATAAAATAAATAGCCTACATGATTTTTGTAATAGAAACAATACAAATTGCTAAATATTTATGCTTCTAACAATTTATAACTAGTATAAGATAATTTACTTTAACAAATTACATAGACACTCTTTATTTTATTTGGTCTCATATGAATATATGATATTGTAATTTAAGATGGATATACATAACTTATGGTATTCCTATTATACTTTCCCATAACTGAAATAGCTTCCATTTACTTCAATTTGTATATGCAATTTTTCATGACATACTAATTGGTTTTGCACATTTAATACCAACACACAAGTGAATGTTAGTTTTTATTGCTTTATGATATTAGTTGTTCTCTATAGAATATCCTTGACTAATATTATTCTATGGCATTTAAATATTTTCATATGAACATACAAATAGTTACAAAATAATAAAAATGTGTAACAAAAAATCTCAGATTTTTGGTAGTTACACATATTTATTAGAAAATGCCATGGCCAGCTATCAATGTGAATTTATAGTAATCATGTCTTCTTGCTATTTTATATGCTACATTATATTTAATCTATGTTGATTAGTTACTAATATGTAATCCAATAATCATCATTATTAACATCGTTCAATTTTTACATGCTGTATAAGTACACATCCATCCCTTTTAGTTAACACATTGATAAATCCATATTGTAAAATGCAAATACGATACTTGTTATTTGACTATGCATAACTATGTTAACTACTTTTATATCATGCAGGCCCAAACAAAGAGAGAATAGGACCCTAACAATTAATGACATAAATAGTTATAGAAGTGGAAAAGCTTTTGAAGAAGACATTCTTGTTGTATATATGACAGTGCTTGAAAGGAAAAAGGTAAAACAACTTCTATGAATTGACATGACTGACACAAAACGTGAAATGAGAATAAAACTAAATGTAGTTGACACATGGATAAAAAGCCATTAACAAAACCTTTTTCTACAAAATTCAATATCTATTAAAGACTTATCAATTACTCCAAAAAGAGAATATGACAAAGGTGATTCAGATTTCATATTTCTAGTGAATAATAACACCACCATAGAATGCATTAATCAAGTATTCTTTCAACATGTGTTCATTCCTAACTCCACAATACAATAACTTTTGAGTAAGACAAATCACTATGCCATTACTACAATAACAACCATCTATATATTTGTACAAAAGATATACAATCAACTTATTATGGACATAAAATATGGAAATTCACTAACTAACATAGCGAAGGTAAGCAAAAATTTATATACATTCATTATATTACAAAAAAACATTACATCTTCACCTTCCAAAGAAATAATTCATTTAATTTTCTTCAAAAATAGGTGTATTTTTCCATAAACTTATACATTAGTAGAATGACATAGAAAAAAAATACATAAAAGTAACTAGTTGTTTTCCTCTCAATAACCTAGAAAAGTGGACCCAAATGGAAGAAAATTAAATGCAGAGCACCCAATCCACATTTATAACTTTTGTCAATACTAAAAAAGCTTTCTAATGCCTACAAGCCCTCTTTGACAAAATAATTGAGGTATACTTCCTTATATTCAGCTTCTTATTACAATTTCTTATTTTTAGCTACAATATTAGATTACCTGGTCAATAATAAATTAGTTTCAATCATTAATGTATTTAGTGGACAAATAATACCAATAATAAAATCTTCCATTGATGCCAAACTAGGTGCATGGTACTCTATTAATTACAAAGGCATAGTCAACACCATTTAAACCTATTTTCACAAATTACAATCTAGTGGTGGACCACTTTTAGCCCATGAAAGAATCCATATCTCACTACAACAATTGCAAAAAAGAATGACCATGCCTCTACTCCCATTGTCTGATGTGAAATATAAAAACCGAAGCCAATAGTAACCTCTAATGCATTACAAAAGATCATGAAAAATATGAATTAATGACTAACTAAGGAAAATACAAAATAGAAATTATGTACAAAACAAAGAAAGAATGATATATTTGTCATCAAAACTCACCATGCAAGGCATTTTAAAAATTGATAAAAATAATGCCATTAAGTAAATTATTCCATGAATTAGTAATGAAGGTATGCAAATGTCTAGCAATTTACCATTTGAAAAATGTTTCAACTGCTTGCATAATCCTTAGCATTGATAAATAATTTCATTTATACAAGTAAAACTCATAACTACATAGCAAATGTGATATGATTTTTATTGTGCCAACAAATCAACCACACAAGCTCAACTCAAACCATAAAATCTCAGTCCCTTAAAGGTAATCACTCTTCACAAAATTAGACTATGTTAATTAGTTAACAAACCTCCATTTTTATATATAATAACTAATACATTTCAATGTTTGAGGATTATAGGTTGTCGAATATCCTCCATTTGTTTTTATACATGTAAAAATAATTATAAATGGTTTATATGTGATTTACTATTCAATGTATGTTTTATTATCTAAATTAGTTTGTGAAGCCCTTGAGACTAGGTTGCTCTCTCAAAACACTTTATAGTCTAAGTTACAAAGGAGTATTTTAATTTATTGATATACCACACTCCAATAATTTTTTTTTCAAAACCCAATTCCTTTGCCACATCCACTAATTTTCATTAACATAGAAACCACTTAACACGAAGATATGCCTACTATGTTTTAAAGGATAATTTTCATCCTCATGTTACCATCATAGTAAAACTATTTACTATGTTATTCCACCTATAAAACTTGTGTAGCAGGGATCTAGATATGCAAATAGAGCAAATTCACCACCAAATGTCCAATCGAATTGCATCCAAAATAACAGAAGGACAATCTTTAAAATTTATAGAACTAGATCCAAGAGCCCATCGATGATAACAGTTTGATAGAATGACTATTTAGATTCCTTATTATAGATTCTAATGTTTAATTTAAAGAATAATATGTACAACTTTCGTTTGCATTTTGAGGGGTAGATGTGATATCTAGACAAAAATAATAGAGAGGATAAGATATAGTTTATATCCAATGATTATGAAGCTAGGGAAAGAAGCTAAGATCACATGTCGAGCATGGTATGCTCTCTTAGATTGCTTTCAATATTGGTAGTTAATGAAACCTTAGTTGTTGTGCTTCTAGAAGTTTCTCCTTTGTTATCATGTCCATGATTTTTGTATTTGAGCTAGTTAGAGGCTAGGATTCAGGCTTAATGCAAACCCACACTTATTAGCTACCCAAGCTCCAACCTTGTCTATGTATGACATTTAGGGTGGAGGTAGATTAAAAAATGAAAATTTAATTTTGAGTTGGGTCATAATATTGAAACCTAAGGGGTACAATATCTATTGATTTTTTAACTAGCATTTGATAACTGTAATGCGTCTAAAGTAAATTATTATTCATCGGCAAATTGTTTTTAAGAATAAAAAGTAAGTTGTGAAATAACATAAAGTAGGGACTATAGTTTTTAAAATTACTAAATCTAAAAATACATGTTCTATGGCATCCTATAGAGTTAATTTGGCTATTTCCATTTTAAAACTGATTTGTAACATGCTTTTTTATGTTTGTATTCTATCAAATCCCTTAAGATAGCCAGTATTTAGATGCTAACTTATGTATTTATATTTATATATCTAATAAAGATGTATGTTTAACATATTTTTAGTATTGAAGTAGATCTCTTAAGATATCTAGTGTTTACATGCTAATTTATGCATTTGTATTTATATATCTCATAAATCTTCCTATTTAACATGCTTACGGTATTGAAGTGGGTAGAGTCCTTGTAAGAGTTGAAGTGGCTGTACTATGGTGTAGTATTGAAGTAGCTAAAGCACATGGAAGAGGAACTTATGTAAAAATTACATTCTAGTTTAAACATGCAAACAATCTCTATGTCTCCATGGTATTTCAAATAGCACTTTCCAACTAGAACTATAAAGAATGTATTTTGCTCCTATGTTAATTGTAATATTGACATTTCCTTTCACATTAGAATTTTTATTCATAGTATGCATATTCCATTATTTTTGAATCTTTTTTGATGAATTTTATTATTATTGCATAGCATACGCTTCACATAATAATCCATCAAATTTAATATTGATACTTTTCTTTGCATTATCATTTTGTCTATATTCCAAAAAATAACTTGGAAGCAAATAGCAACATTCAAACCATCAGGTACTTAACCTTCCCCATGACACTTATTCATATAAGGATTTATAATTTTCAATTTATAAATATCTTATCAATTCTCACAATGAATTATAAATTTTGATGCAAAATGATAATTTTTTTGCATGTTTATTTATGAAAGTCTTATTACTAATTTTATGGATTATGAAAATCTTATGTTGCTAATATTTTTATTTATGTATTTGGAAAATTTTTATTCATAAAAATATTCCCCTTATAAATATATATTTAAATTTAGTGTTTTTTGACATGTATGTCTTTTGACTAGAAATATGTTAGAAAAATATTATAATTTTAAAATTAATTATAAATAAATAGTGTTATTAAGGGTAAAATACATGTCTTAAAATTAGTTATAATATAAAACACTTAGTAATTTTTCAAAAATACAATCTTTAAGAGACCTTTAAAAAAATATTTTTATCAAAATTAAATCATTTAATGTCTAACATAAATTAAGAAATCATAATCAGGTATTGGATGCTTTGAGTAGGCGATATAATTTTGTTTTGAACCATAAATCAATAAAGCATAATTAGGTATTTGATGCTTTGATCAAGCAAGTGGAACTGTTAAATTTGAGTGAAGTACTTGTATATGAATTTGATAGGGAATTATATGATATTGGTCCATATTTTGGGAAGATAGTTGAACAATGCATGTATCTACTAGTAGGTGAGAGAAGTACTATTCATCATGAATATACTATATATGGTGGTTATCTCTTAAATGGAAAAAATTATGTATTTCGGTTGGGCCCATGAGAGATAATATTATAAGATTACTACATATTGGTGGTTTAGATGGACATTTTGATAAGAATAATATAATAGACTTGGTAGATAAGAAGTATTTTTGACCAAATATGAAGATATATGTGGAAATGTATCTTTAAAGAATTAAGATATGCCATGTGGATTAAAGCCATGCCCAAAACAAAGGGTTTCCAATTCTATTATCGATATCAAGAGGACCATGGAGAGATTTGAGTATGGACTTTGTATTGGGACTACCAAACATACAAATATGTAATAATTCAATTTTTGTTATTATCAACAGGTTTTATAATATGGTTCATTTTATTGAATTTAGGAAAATCAATGATGCCACTAGAGTAGTAGATCTATTTTTTAAAGATGTTGTAAGATTACATGGTGTTCTATAAATAATTACTTAAAATAGTGATACAAAATTTATAAGTCAATTTTAGAGGACTTTATGGAAGAATATGGGAACTAAATTAAAATTTATAAGTGTAGAGCACCTAAAAATAGATGGACAAAAAAAATTAGTAAACAAGAGCTTGAGAAATCTATTGAGATGTGTAGTTGGAGAAAATCCCAAATAATGGGACTTGGATTTACCACAAGTTGATTTTGCATATCATAGTTCCATGAACAAATGAATAGAAAAATCACCATTTCAAATTGTTAATGGTATAAATCCTCAGGTTTATTTAGATTTGGTACAATTACCAATTATAGATAGGGTTAGTGATGATTTAGAAGCATTTTTTGAGCACTCACAACATTTGTAAGAACAAATTAGAATAAATCTATATGAAATCAATGACAAGTATAAAGAAACAACATATGTGGAGAGAAGTGAAAAAAGTATTCGAAGAAAGATATTTTTTTGATTGTATATTTGAGAAAATAAATATTTCACCAAGGAATATACAAAAATATAAAGTACAACATGATTGGTCCATGTAAAATTGTGAATAAAATTAATGACAACGCTTATGAGGTGAGTTTACCATATAATTATGATATTTATCCATTATTTAATGTTTCATATTTATATGAATTCATGGAAAGTATGATTAAGGGGAATAAGGTGAAGAAGTGGCTATTAAGAAAAAAGTACCAACAAATATGAAATACAAGTTACCATAAACCAAGGACAATGGTCGGTTGTAGGGAACATAAAGATGTCACAAAAAACAAGGGGAGATAAATGTATCACATAAAACAAGGCCAAGGGGCCAAAAATAATAGATAATCATGACTAAAAATATAATGTAAGAGAGTAACAACATTAATAAAGCATAGAACAAGAAAATACTAGACTATACCATCCATATGTATCAATGTCACATCATAATATAATAACATATTAATTTAACATTGTGTAATGTTTGAGTAAATATAAAGACATGTGTAAACAATATAGATAATTCAACATGGTATACGGTTTATAAGGATATAATATAAAATAGTGAAACCCATAGAATAAGATGTCCCTAGTATTGGCATGGCCACTATGTAGAGGAAAGTCCAACATCTATATATCCATGTGTAGCATGTATGTCTTGCATCACACTAATAAACCATGATATACATGTGTGTATGAAAATAATATGTCATATACCAAACATGTGATAAATACAATATGTAAATAGTGTAATATATTAGTCATGCCATGTTATGGTCCTAGATTTTTATTTTTTTGAATATTTTGATTGCTTTTATAATTTATTGATTTTTTTGTATTTTTGAAAGATTTGAAATTAGAAAAGTGATAACCAGTGATTCCATGAATGGGAGGACAATGGGGAGAGTGTGTACCACATAGTGTAAGGGTCATCTATCATGAGTAAAGGTATCAAATGTAGGCAAATCATAATCTGATAATAAATCACATGATTTGAAGTCATTGTCATGGTCATTGATAATAGAGTATCATGTATGATGGGTATCTATAGAATACCAATGATAATGTGGGGTCCATTGTAAAGAGGAAGATTGTATCACTACTTATTTTTGATGTGGAAAATACTAAAATATTAATAGTATTTACTTAGTATGTGTTATAGGATATGGTAGCCTTTTTGAAATATGCATAAATCTCTAATGTGATGGGAGATGAAAAGATGGCTTCCAAGTAAACCCAACTAATTTCCTCTAAACCATGTGTATAAAATATCTTTCATATGTGAGGCCAATATATCTATATATTGATCATGTATGGGTGTATTAATCAACTTTGAGGGTGGTGAGGATGGAGGTGGAGATGTTGCTTGTTGTAGAGGGTACTCATAACATACACCTATTACTATGACTACCTTGTTGTAATTTATGTACTTGAGACATCGATGCAATTTATATGATATTTTATTAATATTTTGTATCCAAGGTCATCCTTATAATAGGACCCCATTACTCTATAGGAATATGAATGGTGGGCCTAGTATGGTAGAGTCCACCTGAAGAGGTACCACTATTTTTTTAAGGATATTTTTTTCTATATATAGAATAATTTAACAATTATTGATATATATTATGTAGCATATTATATATACCCAAGGGAGTGAAAAGTGGCATCATGCATGTGTTCTCACATGACCAATTGTTGACCATGATACTATATATGTGTTGAGAGTTGATATTAGTTTGTATGAATATTGTGTGAAAATCTAATTCATCATTGAAGATATCACCATCATCAAACATGATCAAAGGACATTATGGATAGGTGCATATAAGTGTACTAATAATTATTTATATTGGGTGATCATATGTTATAGATGGTGGATGAATTTTATATGTATAGTGTTTTTCTTAAGTATCCTTAATATATATCTTGTCATGTTTGGGAAATGAATCATTGAATATTTTCAAATTATTATTTCCATTTATCTTTTGTGTATATTAATATATAGTGTTTATCAACTCAATTGTGTTTTAATCAATAATATGTTATGCTTATGTCTCAATTTTAAGCATTTGTTTGTAAAATATCTCATAATTTGGTAATAGTCATAATATGCATTACTATCATGGTTATTTTGTGTAAGTTTGTTTGGATCAAAATCTTATGGAGGAGAAATAACTAAAAGGTTACACTCAAGTGGATTGTGTACTTGTTCAGTAGATGAGGATGTGATGATAAATTAGATAATTGCCTCTTTGGAGAATTTGACAATTGAAGTCAATTTTTAGGTTGTGATACTACATTGATTATAATTATTGCCTCATTCATTTTTCATTTTACTTTAACCTTGTAGCTTGGTTTTAATTGATTTTTTTTTGTTGAATTACATGTAAGAGTTCTTGTATACTTGAGTTTATTCAAATAACTTATGAGTTTAACTTCATTGTCCCATACTATGTGTCATTTTTCATCTAAGGATTTGAATCTCTTAAAGATAAGTGACTCATGGAGTGGTTTAAGGAATCGTATTGTGAATATTCATTATCAATATCATTGGTCATTTTAGGTAGCACAGTCTTGTACTAAAGTACTTAATCATTTATTGGATTATTGGACCCCTACTCAAGTTTATAAATTTATGAATAAGATAGCTTCCAATAAATGTTGATTGTGAAATGTGATATAAAATGATCTCCTAAAGGGTTAAATGCTATGACTGACTGGAGGGGAAGGTCATAGAACCAATAAATTTTTTAAAAATATTTCTCTTGATTAACTTGGTTAATAATTTGTCATTTTCTACATAATCTAAGCATGCTACATGGAATGATCAAAGGTGTTTTTATAGATTAAATTTTAATTTTTATAGTGGAAGACTAGGAGCTATGAGTATTGCATGTAAATGATAAGATGATATCTAAAGGGATAATTGATTATGATTAAAAGCATGTAAATCTGGTGAATAACTAGCTCTAGATGAACTTTTCTCTAACTACAACACCTTAGCATGTAAAGTTATAACAATCCATTCAAGGAAATGTATAGTGATAAAGATTTGTGTTTTACCATGTGTATTTATCATAGGAGGGTAAATATTATATTTTTAAGAATGTGTATGGAATGCTATTAGAAGCCTTGTGTTTCTCCCACACCATGGTTAGATAGAAAGTGTGACTAGAGGTGTTGATGTAGTAGACGTATCAACACCTATGTTTGGGATAATACCTCATAAGTATTGGTTGATAATAGTAAAGGGATCTTATTATTATGCCTGAGATATAGTAAGTGTATCCTGGTATGTAGCCTTGGATTATAGGATCAATTTGAATATTATTTCCATATCTTTAGGATATTGATGGATTCCTTGACAAGAATTTGACAATGCTCTAAAATTCATTGTATCTCTTTTAGATAAAGTATAAAGACTATTGGTATGCTCTATATGGAACCCACTTAATCTAGCATTGTGCCTTGGAAGGAAAAGGGGACTAACCTTATTCAATGGTATATGATGGAATCATGAAAATATGTAAAAGGCTAGAGGTAGGGGTGAGAATATCTATTGTCTTTTGTGTGTGTAAATTAGAAACATAACTAATGCCCTATGAAAAAATTTAAATGCTAGAAGGATGGAACCCTAGAAGGATGAAACCCTAAGGGAGACTTAGGGTTTAACATGACTTGATTAATATATGGTGTAACCACTATGTTTTATCCTAATTTAGTTTTAGAAACCCTAATAGGATAGAGATTAGTATGTGAATTTAGATTGATATATAGGAAGATATAGAAGAGATTTATCTTATAAAGGAAGAAGTTGAAGAGGATGAAATTGAGAATGATTCCCTTTTTCACCCTATTATAAGTGTGTCTCTCAAGCGTACTATTAAATATATTTTTATGAAGTTCCCCACTTTTGGTTATTATCTAGTGGAGCATAAAATTGAAGAATGTCCAGACCTATAGAAAACTTATCTAAAAATAAAAATAAAAAAATGGTGTAGGTATGATTAGGATTTTATGACCATTAGATCGATGGGTGCTAAAATAGGGTGTATATTGAAGTTGATTGAAATGATTTAACAAGTGGCACATGATAAATATGGTAAGTAAAAAAATGATAAGAACTTAGATTTTATGATTGATTGACTTAATTTGATTGTATTCTAAAAGTTAAAAATATATTGAAGCAAACCTATGATTTGTCTAGTTTATGAATAATGTTTTAGATCGTGTAACATCAATTCCATAAGATCTAGGACAATATTGATTATAAATATTGAGCTATAGTCGTTACTTGTGCCTTATGCTAAAATATGGATCTGTGACTATATGGTCACCTTTACCTATATTTAAAATCTATATAAGTGCAATACTTAACCTTGATTGTGTGCATAACTCCATAAATCAACCTACTTCACCTTGAAAACCTAAAGTGTGCTTGTGAGGGATAGAAAACTATAAGTACTGGGGAGTTCTAATGGGTTGAGCTGACCCCAATCACCCTTATTTATGTTAGAACTATTTGTATGTATCTGATACTCCAAGGATGGAAATTAAGCCACATGTAAATTTCACACCTAGTGTGATTTTTTAATTGTGTTCCTCCATTTTATGAATATAGCTATTGATTTGGATTTAGTATGTTTCATACCTTGCTCATGACTATTCCTAGTGATTGAATCATAATTTGGGAAGAATTGATCAAATTTTCTCAATCTGTAGTAGTGTATAGATGTGTGCTAGAAAAGTAACTTATGAAGTGAGGATTTGATTTGTATAGATATGAGTCTAATTGGGTGATTTATAATGCCATATAAATTCTAGGTAGATGGGTTGAACCAAATCAAACATTTGATTTTAAAAAGTATTCATTGCTGGGAGAGGGTTGGTAATGTTTGATGCAAGTCAATATCAAATTGCAATACTAAACCAGTCTAACATTACTGACCCATGAACATGATAACTAAATTAAGGGTCTATGGGTGTTTGTGAAGGATAATATGTAATTTTGGAATAGACTATGAGGTTCTTGAAAGTGTGTAATAACAAAACAGAATGGTCAAACTCATAAGGTAGCTTATAGGTTTGAGAGAATGATAGGCTAGGGTCATATTTTTGTGCATAAGTCATGCATGATAAATGTATGTCAAGATTTTCATTGTCAAGTAACTAATATCATATTTTAGTATGTACAATAGGCACATCATATGTTATAGGATGTTATCTCTTTTAGACTTAGTGTTATTCTTAGATTATATTATATTCAAATGATAAGAGTTTGTGAACGATTATGTCATGAGTTATGAAGGGTTTATCATGGGTTTTATATAAAAAATAGAAAACATATTAAACAATGTATTTTTTAACTATTTAACTTCTAATTCAACTATGAATTCACCATTTTGTGAGAAATCTTATGTTATAGTTAAATTTATAAGTGCAATAAACTCTTAAGTAGGTACCCCATTATTTATGTTTTATCATTTATTCTAATTTATATTTAATGTTATGATTTCTTATTTTATTTGGAACACAACACTTCACAATCAAATATAGCAGTCTTTGATATTAGGAATGATTTAACTAAGATATAATAAATAATAACATATATGAAGACCAAAGATGAAATAAAATATATGGATAATAAAGTGGATACCGATTGGTTTAGCTTTAGAAAACACAAATATAAATTTCGTTGGTCTCATAGTTCATGCAAACATTTTAATCATGTTACAAGGTTATGATCAACATCCGCTACCTCTAGTAACTAGTGATGCTACCATCCCTACTCGATCAAGGAATCAACCCATTTCTATTTCAGACATTGGGCAAACATAGTGCATAACAATTGTTTTTTTGGTATCTCTACATGTAATGCCCAAGTTTGGACATGCAAGGTTATGATCAACATCTGGTACCTCTAGTAACTAGTGATGCTACCATCCCTACTCGATCAAGGAATCAACCCATTTCTAATTCAGACATTGGGCAAACATAGTGCATAACAATTGTTTTTTGGTATCTCTACATGTAATGCCCAAGTTTGGACATGCATAAGATCTATGGCAAGGACTTCATCAATTAGATCATCTAAATGAAGCATTATTTTGACTGGTATCACATGTTATAATGGGAAAATGTTAATATGACATTTTTATATATAACACCGGATCAATTTATTTCTTATCATTAGCTTTGTAATAAAAATAAAAATAAGAATGATAATTTCACATAGTTTATATTTATTGAGGATATAATTCATGTTATAATAACATTATAGTGGGTAAGTTATTCAACCAATTAGCTAAGGTACAAGAAAACTCGTATGTTTAGGAATTATATTCAACAATTTCAGACCTGATCCTTGAGAAGTGAAAATTCTGAAAAAAAAAACTTGAAGTACCTCTTTTTAGGAGGACATAAAGATCACATTCAACATGAAGGATGTTAATTTGATCTACCAACCTCATCTAAATATATTAGTAGAGAATGTAGGGTTAAAAAACTCACCATGCGGCAATCCATTCCTCAACAAACTAGATTAACACTTTAAAAATTGAAGAGAAAAGTTAACAAGGATTATGATGTACACGTGATAGAAAATACAGAAAGACATAAATTTGTAGAGAAGAAACTATTCTAAATTTAAGAAACAGGTTAAGAGGAAGACCAAGAATAAAGTGAAGTTAGAGATGAACTACAAGAAGCACTGGAGGATCCACATCTGTCGATATCATTCCATTCTATATTTAAAAAGAAGCAAATAGTGATGATGGTAACTGATTTAGGTAATTGAACGTTTTCATTTCCAACATTTCACCAAAACTCTCATAATTTCAAACTAAGATCGACAATAGTTTAAAATAAGCGTTTATTGTAAGTTTTTATAAATTGACTTCTTAAATTATTAGACTTTTAAATCGCTATGATTTCAAATAACTTGTTGAGGACATAAAATTATGGCCAATAGTAACCCTATGCAAGTAGACATGGTCTATATTTGACTGGGTTAATTACTGTTAACATGGAGGATGAAGATTGGATTGCTCAGCGAATTTATAGGGACCCGAGCAGCGGTGCATTCTTTATATTGGCATGTAATTTTGTGGACCAAAAATAGTTTACTTATGGCCAAGAGTCAAGCCACATGATAACCATAAATACCCAAATTTATTGTTGGTCGGTTGGGTGTTTGATGCATCATGTGCTCGACAAATTTCACGGAATGACATGACTAGATAGATAACAGAACCAAAACGCTGCAGGCGGTGAAAATATGGCCAAAGATGGAATTATGCATGGGATTTTTTTATTTATTTTTATTTTTTTATTTTTTAAATTAAAAAATAAATAAAAAAATCAGTTGAATTATATTAAAGTCAACATATAACTTAGAAAAAAAAAATCATATAATTTTTAATTAAATATAAACTATAAATACTGTTCAATCACCTTGGACTAATTTAAGGAGATAATTCCTTTGGGACGGAATACGTTAGTTAAAGTCAACATATCCGTTTAATTAGTCATTTAATAGCAATTGGCACATCAAAAATAATTATGGAAAATTAAGCTCTGTCACGTAGAATGTTAGTTCCTTTGAAACCTTTGGCATGAAATTATTATTATTTTTTAATTGGTGTATATTAATTTAGATAAAGGTATATTACTAGCAATTGTGTAAGGAAGGTACAATGTAAATATGGATAGAGAAATAGAGAGAGTTTTTATAAGGAGTGTAATTATCATTTTTATTTTTATTTAATGTGTAGTTCCTAATGTTCATGTTCAGTAGTAGAAATATTAATTGTTAGTAGTAGAAATATTAATTGTTGTTTTTTGCAATGTTAGTTTTTATGATTTATCTATTGTCAAATACCAAGTCTATTTTAATGGACATTATTTAATGTTTCTTAAATTATGATAGAAATTGACTGATATTGAGGATTATTTGCATTTCATGCTAGGCTTATATTTTTTTCATATGAATAACCATAAACATCAGGGATTCATGTAGTTTGATGCTAGTATTTTAAACTATAGTATGCATTTCTCCAAGAGCACCATTGACCAATTAAGGATTGACTGATACATTTGTTATAAAAATAATTTGTTGTCCTTTTGATATAGGAGTTTTGGTCTCTAACTAGTCATCGTCATGATCTTCAAACTTCCATTTACTAGTAGGTTTTGCGATAATCTGTGAAATAAACATATTTAATGATTTAAACATGTCATTCTTATGTGTTGAAGCCAAATTATTGGTTACATATAAGTGATTCATAAGACAAATAACTATCTATTGAGACATTATTAAGTTACTAATTTCAATTTTTGGTTCAATATGTTGTCTATCAACAATAGATTTTTGAAAGTTACCTGGTTTGGATTCGATCCTTTTTTATGGAAAAATGTGCGCAATGTAATTTTATTTTTTAAAGGTACACCAAAGAATAAAACCACATAATGTTTCAACATACATTGTTATGTCATGTATTGGAGGGAGATGATCCAAATCACTAATGATAATAATAAATCACATACCAAATGGTTTGCTTATAAGTTGTGGAAAGGCCTCATGAAATCATTGATATCAAACTTACATAAAGATAACAAGAGGAATTATGCATGTAATTTTTATTTTTTAAAGCTAGCTAAATTAAATTAAGAAATAATAAAATATAGAAAGTAATCATATTAAAAAATAAGTGGAAGAATTGACACTACAATAATCACATCGATGGGTGACAAGAGATAACATCAACAATTTAATAAATTTCAAAAAAAAAATTCTTATAAAAATTTAATTAAATATAAACTACAAATACTACTCAATCATCTTGGACCAATTTAAGGAGATATTTCTTTTGGGATGGAATATGTTATTTAGAGTTAACACAACTTTTTAATTAATCCATTTAATAGTAATTGGCACAACAAAAATAATATTATAAAATTAACTTTTGTCACGTAGAATGTTATTTCCCTTGAAACCTCTATCATGAATCCAAAAATCTTAAAGTGGTTCATATTAATCCAGATAAAAGGTATATTACTAGCAGTTGTATGATGAAGGTGTAATGTCAATACAAATAAAGAGAATAAAACTAATTTAATAAATAGAGTTATTATAAGGAATGTCATTATCGCTCTTATTTTTACTTAATGTGTGTATAAGATTTATTTTGCATTTTTAAAAACCGGTTAAAAGAGAGAGAGAGGAGATGAAATATAAAATTTTGGCAAGAATCATAGTCTTGATATTACAATAAAATTTATTACTTGATGTCAGTAGTACTAGTATTAATTGTTGTCTTTTGTAATGTTAGTCTCTCTAACTTATCTATTTTCAAATACCAAATCTATTTTAATGGTCATTATTTAATGTTTTCTTGGTTATGATATAAATTAACACATATTGAGGATTATTTGTATCCTATGTTAGGCTTATGTATTTTTTCATATGTAAAACCATAAATATTGGGAATTCATGTGATTTGGTGTTAGTATTTTAAACTACAGCATGAATTTGTCGAAGAGAATCATTGACCAAGCAAGGATTCATCCACACATTGGCTATAGGAATAATTTGTTGTATTTTTGATAGAGGAGTTTTGGTATCTTACTAATCATCATTATGATCTTCAAAATTCCATTTGATAGTATATTTTATGATTTTCTGTGCAATAAATATATTTAATAATTTAAACATTTTATTTTTATGTGTTGAATACAAAGTATTTATTGCATATAAGTGATTCATAAGACAAATAACTATCTATTGAGATGTTAATAAATTCTTAATTTCAAATTTTGATTTAATATGTTGTATATTCAACAATAGATTTTGAAAAATTACTTGATTTGGATTGATTTTTTTTGATGGAAAACTTTGCACAATATAATTTTATTTTTTAAAAGTACACCAAAGGATCAAACCATGTAATGTTGTAACATACATAAGTATATCATATACTAGAGGGAAATGAACCAAATCACCAATGATAATAGTAAATCATGTATCAAATGGGTTGCTTCTGAGTTGTGGGAAGGCCTCATGAAATCGTTGATTAATATGTCAATAGTTTTGGTCATATAAAACTTGTTTCATTAATATGAATTTATTGGATACATTTAAGTACTATTGTAAAGTTTCATGTGCTTATCCTTTTTATGGTTTCATTTCTTTTAAAGGACATTCAAAGGCTTGATTGGATTGTTGAAGAATTAATATTAAATATTTCAATACTCATTGGTTAGAAGAAGTAACAATAGATAACTATCTTGAGTTGATTGTAAATTCAATACAAATATTATTTTCTTGATAAGGTATGACCTTATACTAGCAGTGTCTTAAAATATTATTTTCAATGGAAGTATTTCGTCACATTAATTTTAATGGTGCATAATAATATCAAGATCATATTTTGTTATGAAAATACTGTACTTAAAGTTGTGGTAAATAATGTTTTCATTTAAATTTTTTCCTTTTGAAAACAATTCAATTTCTGAAGTTGCACAATGAATATGGCATAGGTGGTAGGGAACGTTTATGATTTCAAATTCTTCAACTATATGTTCAGTATAACAACAAATATTTGCAATGATGTTCATGAAAACTTCTTACAAAATAATTTCCCTCAAATAGAACAATGCAGTCACTCAGAAATTCAAGACATGAGATTCGACATTTCAAACATCCTGATATGATATATGCAGAATAAATCTTAGTAATATGGTTTCCATTAATGCCTCTTAAATCTCAATTGTCAGACTACACCATATTTCAAGTTTTATAGGATTAATAAATAGGATATTATCAACATATCATAGGATAATTATAGGTCATCCAATGCCTATAAAGTAAGTTTGTTTTATAATTAATAAGTAACAATTTTTTAAATTTTATTTTTATATGGGGTATTGATCGCTGCAGTTTCTTCACACTTTTGTGTGATGAAACACATCAACCATTAAGGGTGGATGGCCTTGTAAATACATCCATTGTGTTCTACACCCATCCCAACCATCAGATAATTAAAACTATCAGAATTATTTCATATAATTTTTACAAAAATTTTAAAAAAAGAAAAATTATGAAAGATAAATTGAAAATTAAATCCAAAATATATACGTATTAGGAGACGAGGCTAGATCTGGTGCATTACTCCTTTATATAAGTGAAAAATAAAAATAGGTTATCGAGGGTAGGAAGTATTTATTATAATTACATATAATGCATGAGGTGGATGTCCTTATATATCCATCCTTCATTAATATTTTACACAAAATTTTAATAATACGAGGATCTAAATCTTATCTTCTTTCAAAAGTATTGTATTCATTTTTCAGTCTCGTAAAAATGATCATAAAGTGAAATCCAAAATGCTAACATAAATGAATTCATAATATTATTATTATAATTAAATGTAGAATTAAAAAAATAAAGAATACTAGTGTATTTAAATACACATACAAAGATAGCCAACTAAAATATGAAAACATGATATAATTAATTAATAATTTTTTTTAATGCCACCATAGTTTATTATTTATACTCTATACCCTAATTTTTTGTCACAATTTTTTCTATATTCCATTTAATATATTATTTGGTTGGACTTTACTACATACATATTTTAAATAAAAAAGAAACTAATTTCCTCTAAGAAATGACATGCAAGATACTTATATAAAAAGAGAGGATAACATATCTAAAAAAATTTAATTATTACTTTACGTTTATTGTGTCGTAAGTGGATCACAAGCTTTCTCAATTTTGAAATCCCTAATTATATATATATATATATATATATATATATATATATATATATATATATATATATATGGCTAGGAATTTGTATGGATTTGAGTTTCATGTATTTGATTATGACCTATTTACCATTTTATTGAAATTTGTATGAGGATTGTGATATAAAAAATGGGGCAAGATCTCAACCTCAATCCCTATAACTTTAATTCCACTTGCACTGCACATTAGTACTAAAAATAAAATAAATATTAGGTTTAAAAATTATTTGTTATTAATTTTTTTAGTTATTAAAACCAAGATAATGTCGTGTCAAAGAATATTTAAAACATTTTCATAGTTTTAAAATTAAAAACTATATAATTAGGTTTGTTAAAATGTTTAATGTGTGAATTGTGGTTTGTACTCAATTTATACTAAGTACTACACATGATCTTACCATATGTACTGCATAAAAAGAGTCCTAGATCCTCATGATCATACTATATTTTGCTTTTAATTTTTTAAGGTAATAATTATATTATGTTTAGAATGGTTTATTTTTTGAAATAATGTTTTTTCGAAAGGCCAATATGGATGTGGTTAGGACATTTTGACAGACCTTATTATATAGCTTATAATTTTAAAACTATGAAAATGTTTCAAATATTTTGCCATTTATGTCATCCTTACTTCTAATAATTATCAAAGAGTATAAATAGTAAACTAACTATGCCAAATAATATTCCCAATATTTTCATAGTTTTAAAATTAAAAATTATATAATAAGGTCTGTCAAAATGTCTTAACAATATACATATTACCTTAAGTTGACTATGACCTAAGTGGTCCTTATCTCTCTCTCTCTCTCTCAAAAACCTAATCCCTAAACAAAAATATTCTTATCACCTTAAGTTGACAATGACCTAAGTGGTCTCTCTCTCTCTCTCTCACACACACACACACACACACACACACACACACACACACACACACACACACACACACACACACACACACACACACACACATCAGGTGTTTCATGTATTTGATTATGTCCTATTTACCATTATCTTGAAAGTGGCATGAGTATTATGAAATAATAACACATGGTTTTCTTAAATTGGTAGTTATTATTTTAGTACAATTGTAAAGAGGATGGAATGACTAATTTTTATGCATAATGATATTTATGTAAGTATTATTTGTATTTTGTTTCAAATTAAATAATTTGATGCATTTTATTTTTAAGAACACGAAAATTAGGAAGTATTTGATCTCAGTTCTATAAAATGCCTATTTTAGCAAACTTTATTGGATGTCATGTTGGAATCTAGATCCAAATTATTCAGGTAAAGATGTTTTGGATCATGATGATGTTTAACATAATGAGTTTACTCCTTCATAGGTTAACTCTCAAGGTGGTTAATTCTTTCATGGTCATAGGGATGCTAACACATTTATTAGGTTATTTAATAGGGGAGCTTATGTTTCCTTGTATTTAGATGCCAATGACCCCACCTTTTAGAATGTTCTCAAATCTCTACCTATTAACTCTTTGAATTTTCATGAAAATAGAGGATGGAGGGGAACACATTGGAGGAATCATCCTCATAGATGAAGCATTCCAAATAAGCCCCCAAAACATATGCATGATGTCATTTAGCCTAATGAGTATAATGTTCCATTACCCGTGCCACCTCAACATAAAAATATTATTGAATTAATTGTAAAATTGCATCTCAATGAAATTGTTCCACTTAAAACTATTATTCCACCCTTTGAGCGTGAAATTTTTTCTTCTTCTAATAGGAAATATGCTAGTAGCCCTGCAACACAACCTATGGAGGTCAGAATGTGAAAGAAGGTTAAGTTTTATTTAGATGATTCTAAAGGGAATTTGAACTGCTTGATATAACTTACCACTACTTTCATGGAGTATGCTGAGTACTCAACTGATAAGGGTGACCCCTTAATAAATTTGGTTTTTGATATAGACTCTAATTAAAACTTAAATTCTTGTGTTGAAATTTTTATTTATACTTTGTATTAAATATTGTCTTGATATTTTAAAATTTCTTCATATTATTTTTAGTGATTTTGATATATGCAATGTAGTAATTTATTTCTTATAGAACAATATGATTGAATGGTTTACTCTTTACTAAATAATTATGGAAATACAAATGGATTTTAATGTTTTATAATATTTTTTTGAAGTTGTTTATACAAATTGACCATATTTTAGTCTTACCAAAATTAGTAAATAATTGTATGTAACATGATCAATTTTCATTATGAGATTGAAGGAGAGGTTGAAATCATTTTTTTTCTGTTATCCTTCATGTTCCAAAATTATGGTAGATTTTTTTTGTGTAGTACATATTATAAAATCATGTGCAGTACTTAGTATACATTAATTAAAAACCTCTATAAGTATTTCAAAATATTAATCTAAGATATAAAAGGGATATCAAGAGATTGATATATAAGAGACTATTCCGTAAGTATACATTGAGCACATTGAGTCTTTCTCTCTCTTGGTTGCTTTCATTTTATTTATTTTTTCCTTCTATTTATCTATAGAGATATAAAAAAGATATCAAGATATTTATAAAACACTTTGATAAAATCATATATATTTCTTTCAAGAGATTGATTCTTTTATAGTCTTTACTCTATTGGATATGTTAAATTATATTATTTAAAATCTGATCACATATACATATATTTGATAATTGAGATATAAACTATAAGATAAATTCTTCTGATATGTCTTAAACATATCCATAATCAACAATGGCCTTTCAAATATTTTATTAGTTTAATTAACAAACCATGCCAACCAAAATATTATCATTAACTTAAACTAACTATGGGGCCATAGGACAAGGCGACTGTGAAAAGTGATGATGGCAAGCCAATATGTTTAAAGAAATGATTTTTAGGAAACTTATAATTATATTTATTCATTACAAGACAAATGATTGTGTATGAAAGCAACTTCTCTCAATATTCTATTTGATTAAGATAACATGTTTATAATAGTTAAAAACTCTATTATATAGATGTATATGTATTTGAGTATAAGTAAGTTGCTCAAATACATATGTGATGGTTTATTTATTTTTATAGTCATTGATGCAAGCTATTGGCACAAACAAGAACTAGTAGTTGAAAGATTGGTATGAGAGGTTGAAAATAAAGGTGCAAATAATTTCTAAACTGGTTTCCTTCTGATTGTAAGATATGGATTTGTGTTTCTTTTATTTTGAAGATTGAGAGCAATTATTTGCATGCATAGTCCTATATCTTGAAATGAATAAATATAATGATAATATATTAACCATATTCATACTCAATAATGATAAGGTATGTCAAAATATATTAATCTTATCTATAATTAATAATGATCTTTCAAATATTTTTTTACTTCAATTAACAAACCATGCCAACCAAAATATAATTATTACCTTAAGATTATTATGTCCTAAGTCACAAGTGATCCTTAACACATTTATAAAAATGAGTACAACGAACATGCTCTTTCTTAAATATTAATTTAATGACTAAAAAACTTAATAATACATAATTTTCAATCTTAATGTTTATTTTATTTCTAGCATTGAATGTGGTATAGGTGGAATTAAATCTATGAGGATCAAAGTTTAGATTTTGACCCATTTTTTAACTAATTGGCATTGACATATTAATGGGTGCCAAGGAAAAATTTAATGTTTGTCCAACATGTTGCCCATGGGATTAATGTAAGTTACTCGAATACATATGTGATATTTTTTTGATTTTTGTAGTCATTTATGTAAGTTATTTGTGGAAGTGAGGTTGTTGGTCTAATATAGATACTTATAAATGATTACACTATATATACCTCAAATAAGTTTGGTATAAAATAATAAGGGAACACAATAATATAATTATGTAGATACTTACAATGCATATCTATAATAGAGTTTGTAACTGTTATACATATGTTCTCTTAATCAAACAAAATATAAAAATACACTTACTTGGTATATAATAACAAACGAACAACACAATATACTTATGTATCTCTATAATAGAGTTTAAAACTATTATAGACATGTTATTTTAATCAAATAGAAATTAAACAACATAAATTACCTATTAATCATTTATATACTCTGCATTATCTTTGAGTATCTTTTATTCAAATATCTTGTCTTCTCCTATATTTTGTCTAGCTACTAGAGTTAAACTGACAAATGGTTCAACTTTTTAGAAGGTAAACTCTTTACCTCCTATCATATCCCTTTTCTCAATCACTCATTCTATGCTAATAGATTTTAGATTAAACCTGACTCTTACTAATGATTCAGTCACTTTTGGAGTAGGGATCTCAACTTGTGCCTCACTTGAAGTTCTAGGAGTATCTATTTGAGTGACACTTGACCCCCAACGGTATTCATATTTCTCTCTTTCTCTTATTGTTGTAGCTCCATAATCATAGGTTTGAGTTCCTCATGAACATGAATGTTTATTAGCTTTGTGATTTCCTAATGGTAGTGTATGGTTAGTATCTTTTGAAGTTTTCTATATAGAAACCACTCTGGAATAGTTGTTCCATGAATTAGGTTCTCATCACTAAAGATATTGACCTCACTTAATGGATGAGTGAAGTTCAACCTAGCTTTCTTTAATTATAATTTAGTGTGGGTATTGTGTCTTATAATCATTTATAAAAAAAAGAATTGGTTATTTTTTAAATTATAATTTATGTGTATATTATATATAGGTATTTGTGTATGTATGGCCTTGAGGATTATAGGTACAAATATAACACACATTATGACATTTCAAATGTTACAGAGGTTGGTATTGGAAGCTAACCTAGCCATAAGAATTTGCATCATGGATGCCAATGTCACTTTTCTATTCATGTGTTGATGAAGATGCGATAAATTTTTTGATTACATATAAAAACATGGGATATATAGATCGACAGGGCATGGCTGGACATTGCAAAGAGATTGATGACTTCAGGTGTAGTTATTGTAGTCTTGCTCCGTTATTAAAGTATTTGGGTGGAGAGGTTGTTGATGTTGGGTTTGAATCTTGAAAAGAATCACCAAAATCATCCTAACATGGTCCTTGAAAAACTTATTATTTTTGAAGGTAAGATAGATAAGGATGATTGCATGACTAAATATGACATCTATAATATTTGGAGAAGGATGATGTTGGTAAATTAGAGAGTGGAAGACATGTTTTGTACATAAATAATAATGTCACATAATATGTTCATCATATTAATGAGAACAAAACAAAGGTTATTATATAGCCATGGAGGTAGCACAACAACCTCCTAGAAAAAAGGATATAATAACCCAAAATAGTCATGGGTAATAAAAACATTCCAGGAATACATTTCTTGATAATAAGAAATAAACTAATATGATATAATAGGTTTAAAATACTTAAACCTATATAAAAATTAATTATTTTATTAAATCCTAACATTAACCCCCTTAACATTATTAATTCCTAGCACCCCATTAATTCAAACACGGTAATTTTTTTTAAAAATTTTCCTGTAGCCTACTCACCTTTGAGGTGGCATGCCATTTTTGTGGCTTCATGGTCTTGGTGACACCTTGGTTTTTCCTTGCAAGATTACCACAAAATTGGAAGTGACATGTGTACATCTCTCTGCTAACAAATTTGGTGGTTTCCTAGATTACTATGAACCAAATGATTTTATGTGTATAGGTTGACCATAAACTTGGAGGTGATAGGAGGTCTTACCTATTTTATATACTTTGGTGGTTTCTCAGATTTATACAAACCCTTTTCAAAGAACCAAGTGTTACTTTAGTGATTTTTCTCCTCACAATGTTCTTCATCAAGAGGTATCAAATTGCAAAATAATGCTTGATATTTTTATTTAAAATCACATTGCACAATAAAACCACACCACACACAACATAAAATAAACACACCAAAAAGTGTCACCACAACAATGATGTGGCCTCATCGTAAGTGACTCACAAGAGGACACCAATTGTCCTCCAACCTCTATGTATCCTCTAACCTCCAGTTTGTCGCTTCTTACTCAATGAATATAGTGATGAAACTCCATTTACAATAATAGACGTCGTGTACAAGTGATAATGCATCCAATAAGAAATTTTTTTTGACTCTTGACTCATTTTTTATCTTTTGAAAATTTTTAAATTTTTTTGATAATCAATAATGGACCCAAAATAAAAATAGACTTCTATAAAAGATAAATATATTATTTACTTACATAAATACAACTTTGACTTGGACTTAAAAAACAAATAAATTTAAATGACTCAATTAATAGTTTTGACAGTTTTCACATTTGACACAAATAATGACA
Organism: Torreya grandis; assembly: GCA_037957365.1. Lineage (NCBI taxonomy): Eukaryota > Viridiplantae > Streptophyta > Pinopsida > Cupressales > Taxaceae > Torreya > Torreya grandis. Next base: position 1,078,840 of record JARHVA010005285.1, on the reverse strand, counting down.
AAAAGTCACTTTGAACATTAAAAAGCACCTATAACAAAATACTAAACAAATCAAACTATACCACTTAACAATGTTATAAATAGCATTAACAAGAGATTCAAAGTAATACTTATAGGTAAATGACTCAATTTGGCTTTAATAAACTCTATGGATTTACAAAACAACACAGAGAAACTAATCGATGCTTAAGGACTGATAAAGACTTCTAAATACAACAGACTTACATGGAGAATGATCCAGAGTCAAGTCTGGCAATTGGGATGATGTGCCAATAACACCACATTATTTACAGCTTTGAATTTATTAAAGACTTTTAAATAATATACCTGGTTCGAGGCATATCATAGAAGAGCTTGACGGGATGGAAATCGAGCTTGCTTCGTTGCAAACTATCTAGTCTATAGATGATGATATCAAACCACACGAAAAATGATGCAAAGTAAGAAATGCATACCCTGATGCCAGCTCTGGCCAAAATATAGTGGCGAATAGTTATATCAAAAAGTGTAATTCAACAAGGAGTCTGCCAAAAACTGGAAAGCGGTAATATATAAATACGAAGTAACTTCAAATCAGAAACCCAGGTGCATATCAGATGATAATTGTGTAGTCAAAATGGATGCAGAGAGTGAACATCTTAGATGCACAATGTCAAATCAAAATGGAAGTGATAGTAGGCATGGGAATTCCCTGCTTCCAAATTCAACGTAGACATACACAACCTTAGCTCACAGTCAATGCAAAAATGAAGACACTTAGCTTGCAGGCTGATCTGACAGAGTTGCCGTGGATGGTTTAGAACTTGAGATTGATCCAATGCAAGCAAAAGACTTACACTAATGACAGATCGGGCCGGCTAAAATTAAGTCACTATATTAATATGCTAAGCTAAAATATAATCAACATATGAATTCATCAATGGGACAATGAAAAATACTTGAGTTACCCATGCAAATAAATTAATCTACCATTATGCTCAGAAATGAATGGTGCTCTGATACTAGCTTGTTGGAAAATTGAAGAGCAGAACACACGTTTTGCATAGAGATAATAATGTCACACAATATATTATGTTCAGTATATTAACAAGAACAAAATAAAGGCTATTATATAGTTATGGAGGTAGCACAACAACCTCCTAAAAAATAGGATCTAATAAATCAGAATAGTCATGGATAACAAAAACATTACAAGAATACATTTCTCGATAATAAAAATAAATTAATGTGTTATAATAAGTTTAAAATACTTAATCATATATAAAATTAATAATGTTATTAAATCCTAATAGATGAAGGAAGCAAAATCCAACTTCAAGCCTAGTTATGTAAATAGTGTTCGAATATTTATCACTAAAATTCCTAAAAAAGTATTTATATATGAAGAATTTAAAAAATGGGAATGGGGAGAGGATCAGGGGTAGAGAGGAGTGGGGACAGGAACCCTTTGTCTTTGGCCTCCATCTTCCTCAAAAATGTCAGTGGATGTATGGACTCCACATATGGGACAAATGCATAGAAGGTTCTTGCGGATATTCAAATCTGAAACTTCGCACATCTTATTGTATAAGACTTAGGTCAATGCAATTCATGTTATACATGGGTTCTTGTATTTGATAGTATGCACAATGGAATTCCGGTTGCATGGGTGTTGATGTTGAGGGCTATTGCTCCAAGCCTAACATTGTGGATGTAGAAGCTAGGGGTCAGTGCACATTATCACGTGTTGGAATTGAAACCAAATGCTTTCATGGTGGATGATGCTCACATTGAAATTGTTGCTATTAGGTAAGTTGAGCCCATGTCTATTATAAAGATTTCTTTTTGTCATTGAAAAAAACTGTTTGTTTTTTAATTTTTTTACGTTTACTTTGTCATTGCGAGTCTAGGGAAGTATTTCAATGCAAGGTTTAATTCTACAGTTAGCACGTGAGCAGAGTGTGGCTAAAAATCTTGATTTCAAAGGTCAATGATGCTGAAACAATGCAAACAATGTTTATAAACTTAGGTGAAATAATGTACAAGTCACCTACTGAAGAGGCAAAAGTTTGTGACGTGAACTTGTTATGCAAAATATGTGGCTCAATATTCATTCATCAACTATTGGAAATATCAATGGTTTCACCATATTGGCATTTGGGCCAGATGTTTGCATACAACGCACCATGCGGGTCAAGAGACAAATGTTTCGATAAAATTAGTTTACTCTCAACTGATTTATAAAGAAGCAGATAGTGATGGTGGTAATTGATTTACGTAGTACTGAAATGTTCATCGAGAAAACGTAATCTTCATAGTTGACCTTGTTTATCTATTTTTCTCCAAATTTTCATGTCATGATCGCTAATGATGGTACAATTAGTTGTTTAGGAAAATGCTACAGAATCATGAAAGCAATGAGTGACCACATTTTGAATAATCCTATGCTTTCCATTCCAATGGGCAAAGCAAATTTCTTCTTTAGGATTTCAATGGCCTATTACCTTGAATATAATAGATATGAACATCATCCCTCACATTGTTAGCCCTGCTGTGTATGTGAATCATTCACTCTTTGGTGCATTGCTGGAGAAGGGAGAGGAGTTTAGTGGTGCATTAAGAAATGGACCCATCCTCATTCCCTGCAATCCTCTCATATTTGGAAGTCATATTCTGCCCCTCCTCACGAGTGATGCTCAGCTTACAACATGAGAAATCGAACAAATGCTCAGCTCAGTTGTCATCGCATTCACTCTACTACTTCTATTACTTTTTCTTGATATCAAACTTACATAAAGATAACGAGAGGAAGACGAGATTCAAACTCTTCTATGTAAATAGAAGCCATATTTGTTCATATCTGATCAGTACGACACTTTTTAATGATTTTCTTCCACCTTATTTTCGGCAATTATTTTTGTTGTTATTTCATTACTTACTGATTACCCATGCATTGTCATATTTATTTATTCATTTATTTAAAAGCCTGTTCAATTGTATTAAAAAAATAATAAAATATAAAAACTAATCATAGTAAAAATTAAGTGGAAGAATTGACACTGCAATCGTCACATCGACATCAAAAACTTAATAAATTTCGGAAAAAAAAGCCTTATAATTTTTTAGTTAAATATAAACTACAAATACTATTCAATCACCTTGGAGTAATTTAAGGAGATGATTCCTTTGGGATGGAATGCGTTAGTTAAAGTCAACATAGCTTTCTAATTAGTTGATTTAATAGCAATTGACACACCAAAACTAATATTGGGAAATAAAGCTTTGTCACGTAGAATGTTACTTCCTTTCAAACTTCTATGTCATGAAATCCATTTTTTTAAAATTGGTGTATATTAATCTGAACAAAAGTATATTACTAGCAATTGTATGAGTAAGGTGTAATGTGAATGTAGATAGAGAGAGATAAAGTTCAATTTTATAAAGAAATTTTCTATAGGGAATATAGTTATTGCTCTTATTTTTTTTAATGTGTATAAGTTTTATCTTACATTCTTGAATATTGATCAAAAGAAAGAGGAGGTTAAATATGAAGTTTTTGTGAGGATCACATTTTTGATATTGAAATAAAAATTAGGTTTTGATGTTCAGTAATACCAATATTAATTGTTGTTTTTTGTAATGTTAGTCTTTATAACTTTTCTATTGTCAAATACCAAGTTTGTTTTAATGGACACTATTTAATATTTCATGAATTATGGTAGAAATCAAAATATAGTGATGATTATTTACATTCCATGTTAGGCCTATGTATTTTTCTATATGAACAACCATAAACATTGGGAATTCATGTGATTCAGTGCTAGTGTTTTAAACTATATCATGAATTTCTCCAAGAACACCATTGACCAAGCAAGGATCGACCCACACATTGGCAATAAGAATAATTTGTTGTCCTTCTTATAGAAGAGCTTTGGTCTCTAACTAGTCATCATCATAATCTTCAAAATTCTATTTGCTAGTATGTTTTGTGATGCACTATGCAATAAACATATTTAATGATTTATACATTTCATTTTTATTTCTTAAAGCCAAATTATAGGTTGCATATAAGTGATTCATAAGAAAATTAACTATCTACTAAGATGCTATTAAGTTCTTAATTTCAACTTTTGCTTCAACATGTTTTATATTCAACAATAGATTTTGGATAGTTACTTGGTTTCAATTGGATCCTTTTTTGATGGGAAAATGTGCACAATATACTTTTATTTTTTAAAGGTACACCAAATAATCAAACTACATGATATTGCAACATACATTGTTGTATCATGTACTAGAGGGTGGACCCAAATCACTAAAGATACTAACAAATAATGCACCAAATGGCTTGCTTATGAGTTGTTGGAAGGTCTCATGAAATCGTTGATATCAAAATAATATAAAGATAAATAGATGAATTATGCATGCAATTTTTATATTTTATTTTATTTTTTAAACCCAGTTAAATTATATTAAAAATAATAAAATATAGAAACTAATCATATCAAAAAATAAGTTGAAGAATTGACACTGCAACAATCACATCGATGGGTGGCAATAGATTACATCAAAAATTTAATAAATTTTGAAAAAAATGCTTTAATTAACTATAAACTACAAATACTAGTCCATCACCTTGGACAAATTTAAGGAGATAATTCCTTCAGGATGGAATACATTATTTAAATTTAACATAGCTTTTTAATTATTCCATTTAATAGGAATTAGCACACCAAAAATAATATTGGAAAATTAAGTTTTATCGCATAAGATGTTATTTCCTTTGAAACCTCTACCATGAAATTCAAAAAATATTAAACTAGTATCTATTAATCTAGATAAAAGGTATATTACTAGAAATTACATGAGGAAGGCATGATGCAAATGTAGATAGAGAGAAAAATGAAGGCCAATTTAGTAAATAGAGTTTTTATAGGTAATGCAACTATCACTCTTATTTTAATCTAATATATGTGTATTATTTATAATTTATTCTTAAGTACCATTTAAAAGGGAGAGGAGGTAAAATATGAAGTTCTTGCAAGGATTACACTCTTGTTATTACAATAAGATTTAGTCCCTGATGTCAGTTACGAATAATTTGCTGTCCTTTTGATAGAGGAGTTTTGGTTTCTAATTGATCATCATCACTATCTTCAAAATTATATTTACGAGTATAGTTTGTGATGCTTATATAATAAACATATTTAATGATTTAAACATTTCATTTTTATGTGTTGAAGATAAAATATTTATTGCATATAAGTGATTGATAAGACAAATAACTATCTATTGATAAATTTAATGAGTTTCTAATTTAAATTTTTGGTTCAATATGTTGTATATTCAATAGTAGATTTTGAAAAGATACCTAGTTTGGATTGGATTCTTTTTGATGGAAAATTGTGCACAATGTAATTTTATTTTTTAAAGACACACCAAAGGATCAAGCCATGTGATTTTTTAACATACATTGGTATAACATGTACTAGAGGAAAATGATCCAAATCACCAATGATAATAGTAAATCATGTACCAAATGGCTTGCTTATGAGTTGTGGGAAGGCCTCATGAAATCATTGATTAATATGTGTCAATAGTTTTGGCCACATAAAACTTGTTTCATTAATATGAATCTACTAGATATATTAAAAATACCATCATAATATTTTATGTGCTTCTCTGCCTTATGGTTGCATTTATTTTATAGGACATCCAAAGGCTTGAATGGATTGTTGAAGAATTAGAATTAAGTGTTTCAATATTCAATGGTGCAAGAAGTAACAATGGATAACTATTGTGAGCTGATTGTGAATTCAATACAAGTATTATTTTATTGATAGGGTATGAACTTATATTGGTAGTGTCCTAAACTATTATTTTCAATGGAAGCATTTTGTCACAATGATTTTAATGGTGCATAATAATATAAGAACATCTTTTGTTATGAAAATAACATATCTAAAATTGTGGTAAATAATGTCATCATTCGAAACTTTTCCATTTGAAAACAATTCAATTTTAGAAGTTGCACAATAAATATGGCATGGGTGGTAGGAAATGTTCATGATTTCAAAGTCTTCAACTATATGTGCAATATAACAACCAATATCTACAATGATGTTCATGAAAAGCATTTTACAAAATAAATTCCTTTGAATAGAACAATGTAGTCACTCAAAAATTCAAGACATGAGAAAGGACATTTCAGACATTCTAATATGATATATGTAGAATAAATCCTAGTAATATGGTTTCTATTAATGGATCCTAAATCTCAATTGTCGGACTACACATGTTTCGAGTTTTCTAGGATTAATAAATAAGATATTCTCAACATATCATACGATAATATGATATTATCAACATATCAGAGGATAATTACAAGTCATCCAATGCCTATACAACAAGTCAGTTTTACAATTAATAAGTAACAATTTTTTTTTAAATTTTTAAATGGGGTATTAATCTCTGCAGTTTCTTCATACTTTTGTGTGATGAAACACATAAACCATTTGAGGGTGAATGGCCTTGTAAACACATCCATTGTGGTCCACACCCATCCTAACCAGTAGATAACTAAAAGTATCATAATTATTCCATACAATTTCTACATAGATTTTAAAAAAGACTATGCAAAACAAATTCAAAAATAAATTCAAAATATATACATATTATCAGGACAAGGCTAGAACTGGTGCATTACAACTTTATATAAGTGACAAATAAAAATAGATTATCGAGGATAGGAACTATTTATTATAGTCACACATAATGATTGAGGTGGATGCATTTATATATCCATTCCTTATTGATATTTGAGTTTTCACATAATTATATAAGGATATAAATCCTATCTTTTTTCAAAAGTAATGTATTTATTCTTCATTTCTCTAAAGATAGATCTTAGAGTGAGATTTAAAATGTTGAATTATTTTTGTTGAATAAAAATAATTCAACACATATGAATTCATAACATTATTATTCATTAAATTATATATATATATATATATATATATATATATATATATATATATATATATATATATATATATATATATATATATATATATATATATATATATATATATATATATATATATATATAAACAATCAAAAAATTAAAAATCAGCCTCAATATGGTAAGGAGGGTAAGGACTATTCTCATAATACCAAAAATTTCCGTAAAAAATCAGTCATGCCCCATTACGGTCATTACAGTATCTAACAATTTGTTTTTTAGTCGTTATATAGCACTCATTGCAATCCTTCATGGACAAAACATTTCTGCAATGGGCAAGCCCATACATGCCATCCATAATATATTTATTGAAAAAATATATTAAGTAATTTTATATAATATTAAAAAGTATATCATATAATATAATATATATATTCAAATATAATATTAACAAATATATTTAATAATAATAATAATAATAATAATAATATATATATATATCTGTGTGTGTGTGTGTTAATATTATATATATATGTGTGTGTGTGTGTGTGTGTGTGTGTTAATATTATATTTGAATATATATATTATATTATATGATATAATATAATATAATATATATATTCAAATATAATATTCACATGCACACACACACGCACACGCACACGCACACGCACACGCACACGCACACGCACACGCACACGCACACACACACACACACACACACACACACACACACACACACACACACACACACACACACACACACACACACAGTTTTTATATTGGTAAAATGGGTTTTGTAAAGTGAGTGTAATTGACGATGTGATATGGTTGATGAAGAATCATTTTTATTGACTATTTTCTATTTATTTATAGGAAAAATCCATATTTAATGTATGAATTGAATCGTCAATGTAATGACGCTGATGTGAAGGTAATATATTAAGGTTATAGAGTTTATCTTATTGATTTCATTACGATTGAAATGAGTACGGAAGGTTTTACAAAGTGCATGTCACATAGATGCATAAGTGATATCATCCATTATACAATTTAAATATTGAAATAAAAGAAATAAAAGAGTCACAAATTGATAAAATTAATCACAAGTGACAAAAATAATAAATTTCAATTTCAAATATTAAAAAGTGCTCATATCCTACTTTAAAAAAAAAAAAAAAATTTGTTTAGAAATGAAAAAAAGAAAAAAAAAACATATACTTTCCATCCAACCTTGACCCTCAGGATAAATAAGTAAATGTGGTGTACATATATTTGACTGGTTTTACCCTCAATAAAGCATGAATATTGCATTGGTCCACAAATTCTACTTTGTCCATAGACAATGTAATGTTTGTGGACCAAAATAAAATAGAAAACACTTCGAACTACGTAAGAGCTGAAATTATTATTACACACTTTTCAGACCACATAAGAGCTGAAATTATGATTACACACTCTTCAAACCACATAAGAGCTGAAATTATTATTACACACTCTTCAAACCACATAAGAGCTGAAATTATAGAGGTATTTTTTAATTCACTTCCACGTTATTTTCCTTAATTTTTTATTATTATCATTCCATTTAGTGATTTTCCATGCACTGTTTTAAATCAATTTAAGAACTGAAATTATAAATGTAATTTTCAAGTTAAATACTAATTTAATGGGATAATTCTTTAGGGATGGAATAGGTTAGTTAAAGTCAACATGACTCTTTATTGAAAAATTAAGCTTTGTCACATGGAATGTTAGTTCCATTGAAACATGTGTTATGACATCATTATAAATTAAAAATTGGTCTTTATATATATTTTGATTTTGTTATTTTTAAAAATTTATTTGTTAGTTATAAAGTATAGAAATTATATATTGAAATAGTAATTTTTGTTATTATTTAAATAATAAGTAATAAAAAAATTAATTGGGAAAGAGGTTAGATGGCGAGAATCTCAAAATTTCATAATTATTATAAAGAAAAAAATTAGATATTACTAATGTTTTATATTTAATTTTTAAGTCTCCTTTTATTGTGATTATTATAAAAGTATTTGTTTTTAAATATATTGATCTTTGTAGACACCTAATTTAGTATATGGCTAGTTATTTACTATAGTATTAGTTTGTTTTTATGTATAGGGATTATTAGTTTTAATTAAGTTCTTAATAAAATGTTTTTCTTTATGTGGGGCCCTATGTTACCTTCTCTTTGCTTGTGTTTCCTTTGAAACTTTATTTTCTATTCATTTTGGGTCAATTGTAGTGCATCCATTCAATATGAAAACCTTAAAAACTTATAAAGCAAATATTTATTTTCCCTAGTAAAACCTTCAATGTTGTAAGAATATCCAAGATATTACTTTAGGATATTTTTTCTTTCTCCTCGAGATCGAGTTTGGAACACAAGACAACCATTTAAAAACACAACACTAATCCAAGTCAATAAAGGGCATAATGTTTAAGATCTAAATGCAATATTAATGCCCATATATAGGATTAGGTTAAGCCAAGGATGAGTACATGAAAAGGAATGAAAAGATATGGATGAAAATAGCAGGAACTAGATGTTATATGTCTAAGCAATGTTTTTACAAAGAACAACAATTACTCTCTTCATCACATAAATTAGGCATTGACCCACCTCATTTTTAACTATTGTGACCACATTAGTAATTGTAATTCTAAGTCAATAGGGTTGTATTGATACATCAAAACAAACATTGGAAAAATAAATTGAAGGAATTGCTAATTTTCAAGCATACATATCATAAAAAACATCTGAGTTGGAGCATTAAAACATCCAATTGCATTAGGATAACACTGAGTTGGATAACATAATAGCTAAAGCATGCAGATGAATCAATGACACTTACCTAGTGTTGCTTTTTCATAATTTGGGGAATTAGGTGATGCCTAAAGAAAAATAAGTCATGGCTCTACTAATACAACTCACATAGAATTGGGATGCAATGTAGAAGTTTCACCAATTTGTATCCCAAGTTCAACAACTAATAACTGAAACTAAAGTCATGTTTAAGTTTCTTAAATAATATGAAAAATCTTCTTGACACTAATATACATTAGACCATTAGACCATCAAGCTTTCAGTCTATTTACATGCTTATCCCATCTCTAATTCCATAAATGTAAGCCACTAGTCCTTTTTTTTCTATGTAAATGATCCTTACCTAAATAATTTTTTTGATTCTAAATATTATATTTATGATTCCAAGCAACCTAAACTCATTATCAGAATAAATCACATTTCTAATTTAGTTTTATTTGGTCCTTAGACAAGGTCACTCCCTTCAAGACTATCCCACTCATCAGTAGTGTTTGAATCCACCTAACACATCCTCTCATGAAATGGATATTGGCCAAAATTTAAATTCACCTAATGGGTCATACCTCATTTTTCTTAAGTTCCATTCGAGGAATTTACAAAATTATCACTATAAAGGTGCATTTTTAACCTTTTTCTCATAAGATGCTCATATGATGAAAAAATACTAGAACATCTAATTGCACATTTAGAGGAGAACATCTTTTCTTCCCAATTTTGAGTTCACAGAGCCCTAGTAGAACTTATAAAGATATAATAAACCTCAAAGGTGACAAGTCATTAGTGAAATACATTACTACACCATGATTACACTAACATTTAACATAAAACTAGTATTTTGTACACACCATTGTAGTGAGAAAGAAATAGATGGTGTTTGATCCCTCTTCAGAGTATTAGTATGTAGGAATATTAAACTTAGTGGGTGTTGAGTTCTAGCATAAATTTAGCCACAAACCCATTTTTCCAATTTATTTTTCATGTGCTATTAATCTAGGGATATAAGTGAAGAATAACACATAAAACAACTTCCACTATAAATCAAATAGATCCAATCCTGCATTTAGGACTTAAAGTTGAAGGCATATAGATCCACTCTTACACAAAGAGCTAAAACCTTACCAACCACTTGTGCACCCTAAAAGACACTAATGTAGGTCAACCTCATCTAGATAACACAAATTTATCCTAGGTAGATGCAAAGTTTTTTTCCCAATTCATAGTGACCTCTCAAATACACACATTCAGTTTCATAGTCGAAATCATTATCCTACATGTTCCATTTCTAGTTAAGTTATCCTACTTTAACACTTTCCCTATTTAGCATATATTTATATTTAGTAATTTCTAAATCAAAATTGCATAATTCATACTTATTTTATACATTATAACTTTATACAATAGTTTTTCAAATTAAGAGTAACACTCTCTTAGTTATAAATTTGATAAAACATCTATAAATATATCATGCCTGACCTCTTCAAATATGATAATTGTAAACCAATGATGGAGAGATAAACAAACATAAATAAATCTCTTACTTTATGGGATAAAATTATGGCATGGATGCACAATTAGGAAATCAAGATGTTGTGTAAAAAATTTGAAAGAGTCCTAACATAAAGTGATGTTGAGAGACTGGACTAATAACACAAGATATTCAATAAAAAATGGCTCAACATAAACATATGATCATAATGACACCCAAATAGGCATGTTATGTCAAACTTACCTATGCACATTATTTAGTTTGGTGCCATAATCTTGGCATATTTGAGGAAGTAAAATTAAAACTTGACAAATCTATAAAATTTGGTCTACTTCATCATGGATGTTCCATAATACGTTCCACCTCCCTAGATGGTACAAGTCTTTCAATCTAGTAAACCATTTTAGATAGTATATAAAACTAATACTTCATAACCTCCTCTAAAAACATTATATTTTTCTTCAACATCATATTTAAAAACTACTTCTATACCTTTATAGTCATCTCAAGATGATCCATCGTCAACTTCATAATCCATCCCTCCAACAGCATAGTAATGTATTTGATAGATAAAATTTTATTCAATTTTGAAGATAATATATTTTTAGTTGGAAATAATATTTATGAGTGGGGTCTAAATGTTTAAAACCCATAACAGGTGACCTCCTAGTGTGACCCTTATTCAACTTGCCAGAGTCACTGACTCAACAAATGACTTCTCTGTAAACATTTTTACAAATGATGAAGATTCTCATTTTCAAAATGTTGAGATACAATCTTTGTCACTCATACTATTATTGGTGACAACACTCTATAATACTAACAACATACATAGGCATTCATGCTCTCATTTTTCCATTGTGAATCATCAATATGTGTGTGTGTGTGTGTGTGTGTGTGTGTGTGTGTGTGTGTGTGTGTGTGTGTGTGTGTGTGTGTGTGTGTGTGTGTGTGTGTGTGTGTGTGTGTGTGTGTGTGTGTGTGTGTGTGTGTGTGTGTGTGTGTGTGTGTGTGTGTGTGTGTGTGTGTGTGTGTGTGTGTGTGTGTGTGTGTTATCACTGAGATAATATGAAAACTTTAAGACCCTATACTATTGAGAGACACACTTAGCCTAGAATGCCTAAAGGTTTAAGAAAGAATGAGACACCAAGAAAAGAGTAGATCAATACTTATAACAACATCAAAACACATTAAATACACCTAATCTAACCTATTTTTATATTCACTTAGGTGTAAATTTACTTGGAAACCATGACTATCTTGTAGGTAGGTTTAGGGGCCTTGTAGCCCTAAAAACTTTGATTTTTGATGATATCTCTCTCCATACTCCATATTTCATAAAAATTTAAATTTATTGTAATACCCATTAAGGACCTTCACAACATATGTAAATTTCATCTATGAGTCCTATATATGGATTAGTACTCTTCTAGACTATGACAGACCTAACTAGGTCTCTAAATAACCCTATTTTAGATGTAAAATGAACATGAAGATGATGTAGGACATGAAATTCATATGGAGAATGTAATATGACATTAAAAAATTATCCAAACCATCAACTCCTCATTTTAATCCCTAAATCACCATTCAACCTCCTTTGTCTTAATCTGACTGTATGAGCAAGGCTTAAAAGCAATTATGGATTAGAAAGTAAACTTACCTATGTAATTAAGATTTAAAGCTTTGGGAAGTAATATTAAATACTTATAACACAAGGATTTCATGTTTTTTGAAATTTTCATTGCACGGACTTTGAGATCCACAAAGCCTTAATTGGGGCCTAGTTTGCACAAAAATTAACCTACAGAACACACCACAGGGTTTCAAGACTCCAAATAAATTGTGTTAATAATTTTTTTCTTCCCTCTAAACATATAATCCATCATATTAAATAAATAAATCAATTAAACCTTGATTGTCACTCTCATGCTTGTTGCCTTATTTGGTTCATTTAAGCCTCCATAGAGAAAACATAAACCAAAAACTACATTTTATATTAAAACTCTTTCATATAATTATTACAAACACAATAGGTGGTGTTACATTTTTTCTAGTCAAAATTACCCTACATATAATACTCTACATCCAACTTAAACAACCAAAACCTATTTCTAGTCTTACATAACTAACTCCTAATCAGGCTCAATAGCTTGCTTGCAATAGAATTCAAGAAAAATATCTTATTATACACCATTATCAACTTATATCATCCTTATCTCACATGGAGACAAGTCTTTAAGCCTTTATTTTTTTTTAACTAAACACTTATTTAAGCCCTTACATACTCAAATAGGCTTACCTATGCTTACATGACACCTATACAACTTTCAAACATTTTAAATACAAATTTTGGAGGGAAAATCATGTTCCACACCAAGATCACTTTAAGTCTCAATAAAAAAAATATGACAACCACCTAGACAATCATGGAGATGATCCTGCATCAAGGTTTCATACTGGAAAACTTTCATGGTTTATTGACCATGTGTGTTACATCTTACTAGTCTATTCCTTACTTTGATATTCAAGAGTTCTTAAACTATATTCCTTGTTTTCTTGCCTCCTTATTTTCTTTCTTTGATTTCATGTTTAACGGGATCCTAAATTTTGTCTTGTGATTGCAACAATTTTTTTTTTCCCTTCCATTATGGTTATAGAAGCTTGATCTTGCATGATCATCCTTTCAAGCCCTATGATGTTCCTTATTTACTTCTTAGAGGTGATAATTCAACCATTTTAAGTGTTTGAACTTACACCATTACTTCTTGTGTTTGTAGAACTCCACTATTGGTAACCACCCTTTCCATTGTTCTAAATTACCATGATAAGATGAGAAATAGGGTATCTCCTCGTGCTATTTTATATAACAATGGTGTTTCTTTTCAATTTTCCACCTTATCATTGACCTTGTATTTAAGACAAAAAATAAGAACATGTATATCTTCATACTTGATTTCCTCTCTTTTTGATTAGCTTTGTGTAACTTTCTTGTCTCTTCCTTTGATTGAATCTCTTTTTGATTGAGTTTATATGCTACTGCTCCCTTAAATATATCATTTTTATTGGTTGTCTTCTCATGATCTTGTTCATCTTGAATTCTTATCCATACATTGGTCATTTGTATTTTAGGACTGCTGTCATCCCCTGAAAAACATTTCACCTCCATCATTTGATCATCTATACTCTCCTTGATTTGCATCACCTTCTCCTTCCTCTTATCAATAATGTTTTATTTATGTAATCAAATACCTCCATTAGTGTTCTCATATTTATTTTATTTACCTACACATGAAAAAAACCATCAAGAATAAAAGTTCCTTTACCTTTCTTGTTCCATCCTTTCTCCTTTGAATGATTTTATCACTTGCATTCTTGTTCTCATCTCTCTTTGACTATTTCAGTCTTTCTTGATCTACATTAGATTGGTTAAGGTCATCCTTATCCATGTTCTTCAATGCTATTTCATCTTGTATATAACAACAAAAATTGAATTGTTAGCTCTCTATGTGTGGCAATCCCAACATAAATTCCATACTCAAATCTATCCATGGTCCTCTTGGAACTGGTAATGGCATGTATAGTCCAGTATTTTGTGCACATCCTTTAGCCACCTGACATATTCTACACCTTGAAACATACCTTGTCACATCTCTCTTCATCTTTGGTCAAAAATACTTTTCCTACACCAAACCTATTGTCTTCATCTTACCAAAATGTCCAGCCAAACCACCACTATGTAATTCTCTTATTAAATTGTCTTGTAGAGACCCAAATAGAATGCATAATTTTTTCCCATTAAAGATATAACCTTCTTGTATAAGATACTCAACATGAATAATATGAGTCTCACCTATTAATGAATTCCTACACTGTTAAACTATCTTGCCAAAATATGGATTAATATCATAAAATTATTTAATAGCTTCAAATCTGATTACTTCACTCACCATAGTAGTTAATAATGCTACTTTTTTGCTCAATTCATTAGCTACCTAATTTTTTTCCCTAATTTATGTTCCAACATACACGTATACCCTTGCAAGAAACATACCCTCTTTGCATACCTACTATTCAACTCTTGTGTATTCACATACTTCAAAGCCTCATGATCTATAAATAGGATAAACTCCTTAGGCACCATGTAATGCCTCCAATGTCTTAATGCTTGTACAATTGCATAAAATTCAACATCATAAGTAGAATACTTTTCCCTTACCTCATTTAATTTCTTACTAAAATATGCTATTGGCTTTCCTTCTTGACTCAACACAACACCAATTATTACAAATGAAGCATCACAATCAACCTCAAACCCTTTATTAAAATTTGGTAATGATAAAATTAGTCTTTCTACAATCTTCTTCAAAATTTCAAAACTTTCTATGGCTACTCTAGTCCATGCAAATTCCTTCCCTCTTATGCAATCTATTATTGGTTCTATAATACCTCAATATTTTTTAATAATTTTTATGTAAAAAGTTGCTAAACCATGCAAAATTCTTACCTCTATAATGCTTCTTGGAATAGGACACTCAAATATTGCCTTTATCTTTTCTTCATCCATTTTCACTCCATCTACTGAAACTACAAATCACAAAAATACTAAACTATTTTGCATAAACCTATAATTCTTCAAATTTGCATAAAATTTCTCTTTTATTAACAAATCCATTACTATTCTCAAATGTTGTAACTGTTCTTCTTTAATCTTACTTAATATCAAAATATCATCAAAATAAACAAGCAAATACTTACCAATATATTCTCATAGCACTGTATTCATCACCCTCATACATTATGCTAGGTGGATTAGATAATCTGAATGGCATCACCATCCAGTCATATAAGCTATCCCTAGTCCTGAATGTAGTTTTCCACTCATCTCATTCATGAATTTGAATTTGATAGTGACCACTCCTTAGATCAATCTTGGTAAAATATTTTTTTGCTACAAATACATCAATCGTATCATCTAAATTAGGTATAGTAAACCTAAACTTTATTGTAATTTTATTAATTGCTCTACTATCCACACACATTATATATCCTCCATCTTTATTTGGAGTTAGCAATGTTGGTGTTGTACATGGAATCATAGTCTCCCTTATCACTTTCTTATTATCAATTCAATAACCTATTGAATTGATTTTGCATGTTTTGTTGGACTCATCTTATAAGCTGTTTGATTGGATAAAGTTGATCCTAGAATCAAATCAATGTGATGTTGAATATCTCTCTTCAATGGTAAACCATATGGTAACTCACCAAGAATAACATCTGCATGTTATTTTAACACTCTTGTTGCTTCTGTTGGTATTGGTACCATTTTTGTTTTTTCATTCTTTACTACTAGTGTATAACAACAATCTCCTACCTTCATATCTTGGATAAATTATTTAGTACAAAGCATGCTTTCTATCTTATCTTCTTTTTTAAGAGGTAACAAAACTACATTTATACTACCTTTTCAAAATGTGTATGTGTTATTTGCTCCATCATGAACTACTTTCTTGTCAAATTGCCATGGTCTCCCCAATAACACATGACATACATCCCTTAGAATAACATCACACCATATTTTATCATTATAAGTTTTTCTGATAGCAAACTTAATTAAGCACCTTTTGTCTACTATAACCTCATTCTGTTTCTTAAACATGAAATATGATAAGGGTTAGGATGCTTTTCACATTATAGATTTATTTTTTCAATCATTTCTTTACAAACCATATTCTCACAACTACCACCATCTATAATTACTTTGCATACCTTTCCACCTGAAGTACATATTGTTTAAAAAATATTTGATCACAGCCATGCATCACCACCTTCTTTATTATACACATGATCCTTCCTTAGAGCGATCATGGTTATTCTCATCATGAGATTATCTCCAACATCAAATAGTACAACTTTAGTATTCTAATCTTCTATTTTAGTCTCAACCAGATTTACTCTTGGGTGATCATCTTGTCTTATTTCTTGATCTTTATAGTGTGGACACTCAAATAATTTATGCCATTTTTCTCCATATCTATAACAAACATAAGATCTACACTGATTCATAAACCATCCTCTAGCACCACCATAACCTCATCCTCTCTAAAATCCTCTTCCTCTTTGTTGGTATCGAAACACTTGCCTATTATCATCTTGCCTTTCTTCACCATGTGATGATTCACCTTTCTTGGCATTAAATTCACCTCTGGTGGTATTAAACCTACCTCATTCCCTTATTGAAGGGGATATACCTCTTTTTGGACCAATATATGTCCTTCTAAAATTTTATCTATTTTGTTTTTCTTTTTCCTTCAAAGCTAATTAATAAGCCTCCTCCATGTTAAGTATTCTATGCATACTTAATTCATCTTGAATAGAAAATTTCAAACCATTTACATAGCTTGTATCCATCTAATCTTCTATTTCATCATGCTCCACTTGTATGGAGAGCTTATAAAATTCATTTGTATACTCTTGTATTTTGCGATCTTTTTATCTTAAATTCTAAAATCTTCTATATAAGGTTTGTGCATAATCCACAAGAAGAAATTTATTTCTTAGATTATTCTCCATATTTTTACATGAATTAATCATCTCTTTACCTTCTCTCTATCTCTTTTTTTTTAAGTGATCCCACCAAATCATTACATGACCTTATCAATTTTATATATGCAAACTTTACCTTTTTTTCTTCTCTCATAGTCTTCCACTCGAAGAACTTATGCATGCTATTCATCCAATCTATCAAATCCTTTGGTTTTAAAATACCTCCATAATCTATAAATTCATTCATTTCTTCCTTCTAAAGCCTAAACCATCTTCTCTTCCATTGATGGTGGTTGTTCTTGCTATTATTTTTCTTGCTAAACTTCTTCATCATGATTTCTATCTTCTTCATCACCACCTTTCCTTATTTGTTGATTGGTGATAACCTCTGCTAATTTTTGAACTTGCCTCTATGGCTCTTGATATTTTGGTTCATTTATGCAATACCTCATCTCCTCTCACCATTCTTTACTCCTCACTAGCTAATAAACCCGAAAACTAACAATGACAAGAAAATTACCAATAAACTAATATCTTAAAACAATACTTAGAATTGGTTCACATTGATTGATTTAAATAATTACAAACCCAAACCATTTTTAAATAAGCCTCAACTCAGAATTTAGAGTTGACATGCAAAATTTTTCGAAAATATAAAAATCTAAAAAAATATTTATTTTGAGCAGCCACTATTTATATTAAGTTTTGCATGCAAGTGCGTGCATCTCTAAAAATTTCTTGAAATAAAATAAATATTAAAATTATCCTATGGAATGAAATTCAACTAAATTTGACTTTTTGTTCTAAAAATATATAATTTTTAAAAATATAAAATTCTTGAAAAAACCATTAAATGCTAATTTTAGACCCTTAAATGATCACATTTAGCCTAAAAAAAATCAAAATCAAATCTAAATAGATCTCATGGCTTAGGTAAGAATTTAAATTTTTAGTACAATTGTTTTGGCATGTGGAAGATCTCAAATGGAGTTTTGAGTCAAAAGTTATGGTCTCTGGAAGGTTGGCCTTTTTTTTCTACATCATTAAACTTATATGGGTATTTTAGAGAAAATTTGGCTATAACCTATCATTAGTAAAAACTAACATTTATTCAAAAAACATAGAAGACAAAAAAGTAAAAGGCATATTTTTTTGATCCACATTTCCTCCCCCCCTGCCCCAAATTTTGCTTCTTATTTAACTTAACTATTGATAAACCTTTGTACACTAACTACCATCCAAATGAAAACATAATCACTGTAGTGTAAATAAAATATGTTAGGAATTACCTTATCGGGATTGCTATTACTATTTATAGGTAAGGATTTAATGCACTCTACAAATGTATTTGTTAAAATTAAATAATAAATCAGAGATTGGATGCCTATTTTTATTACGCAATAAAACCTATAATGTGTATATCTATAAATTAAACATATGTAAATAATAAACCATAGACTAAATGCCCTTTTTATTCTGTAATAAAACTAGTTGTTTTTATGAATTCAACATTTACCAAGATTTTCTATGAATAATCCAAGATTAAAATAATTTAAAAGCATATTCAACTTTGCTTAGTATTAATCTGATTAAAGAAGTAAAAATTATGGATTTTTTTATGGGATGGTATTGTGTATTCCAAAGTTTTGTTATTCAAAGATAAAACATATGAATAACATAATAGAATGTTTATGTGGGTTGCCCAATCCATCCCTAGAGTTTTTTAGGTCATAAAATCCAATCATCACTTGCCTTAAGTTTTTATTGTTCGATCACTAGTTAGGGTTTTATCAAGAAGTTGCTAATTATTGGTAAATTTCATCTGCATCTCCCAACCATACTTCATTTATATATTTATTTATTGCTACATTGCATCACTAAGGACATAACTTATTGATTGTGTTATACATGTTAGATTTGAATTAGACTCTTTTTTGTTGTATCTGCATCCATATTGAATGTTCATGTGAAAATTTAAAAGTCTAAAAATTACTTTCTCTATGTCAAAATTGAATAAATATGAAAAATATTAAATTAATTATTATATTAAGGTTATTTCTATGCTTCTTATATTGCATGATGTTATTTTCATTTATTATTACAATTGGTATTTGGTAGTATAAATTGTCTTTGGCTGGGACCTATACCTATTTAAACCTTAGATCTATATCTTATTTATGCTTTCTTTCTTAACCCTAAGTTGATAATTTCTTGTGTAGGTTCTTATTTTGACAATGTGTCTCATTTTCATTCTATCATTGCATAATTGAAAACCCTTCTATGGATATTTGATTTATATTTGATCCATATTTTGAGCACTGTCCATTTGTCTAGGTTTAAGCTATTACATGCTTATATTATCCCATGATAGGAAATGTTTTCATACCACACAAAACATAGATTTAAATCTAATAATATACTAAAGAAATTATTCATATATTTTCCCTAACTAATCTCTTTATTTCAAGTAGGATTGCTTTTATTTAGCAATTTTAAGTATCTAGTCCAGTCTCAACACAATATTTTTTTTTCTTGGAGTGAGGTTGAATACCATTCCATAAGAAGTCAAAATTATGGTTTCTTCAAATGGATTATTTAGGAAAAAGTTTTGCCAATATCATTTCTATGAATTTTGAATTTAACATGATAATTTATTTAATGTTTCTTTTCATTACTCTTAATCAAATGAAAATTTGAGAGTGGAAATGCATATTCAAAATTTATATTATTGAAGGAACAAACATATGACCAACATGATAGAATGTTTGCATGAGTTTTGTAATCTTTCCCTAGACTTTTTTAGGTTCTAAAATCCATTAATACTTCTTCCTTTTAAAATGAAAAGTAAATAGATAGAAAAACTTCCAAAAGTTTTTGGTCAATTTGTAAACTGATATCGTGTTCAAACTACCCAAAAAAAGGACATAGATGTTAAATTATCTTGTATCCCAAGAAACAAAAGTTTGGTGAAAAAAAGTGTTTTCCTTCCATTAGTAGAATTTCACAAACATTATTTTATATTCCCACCATTTCAATATATAGAGATGACTAGATTTTTTTATCCATTAGTTAATGAATATAAAATATTCTTATTATAATCAATATTATATGGTGAAATTTATTTTTTGTTCATATTCATAATAATACATTAAAAAAATGAAATTTGACTTATTTTATAATATGTTGAAGGGCATAATTTCTTACATTCTTCTTTGCATTGGATCAAGTGATTTTTTATTTGCACTAAAGATATTACATAAGGTACAATCAATTGTCTTCCCAATATTCTTAGAACTCTTGAAAAATAAATTTAATAGTTGGATCAGAAAACCCTTTTTTTATTTTATAAATACCATGAAAAGATAAAGGAACAAGAAATCAGGGAAAACACCTATAGTTTTAGGAGACATGGATACATAGGAATGTCAACCACATACATCAATATCAAACATTGACGATGCTTTAAAAGACAATCACATTTTTTGAGTTAATTCATTTAAATATAATGTAGGTGATTTTATTTTTAACACAATTCAATTATTATTGAATTTTTATTACATGTCAAATTAATTACATAATAAAATGACATATTTATTTTTATCATGTTTACATAATCATGACTCAAGTGCACAATGGTCATATGAATATAAATTACATTCTGACATGTTATACTATTTACATGGGATATATGATAAGAGTACATACCCAGAGAGAATGCAAATTTATGCAAATAACACAACCAATGTAAGTCAACTTGGACTATGGGGTGATACATTCTCCATTAAGCAGATTTCACAATAGCTAAACATATCAATTTGCTTTTGGTATTTAATTCAAAATAAAAAATACTTGAATTTTAATAGAGAATCATTCACTCTTGCATATTCCATATTATTTCATGATAGAAATTAAAAATTTGGATACTACGAACCATTGCTTAGAAGAATAGTGGAAGGCTCTGCTCATCAAACTATACATAATCGATTATCAATTGCATGTACAAAACTTTCATGCACATGGAATGCAATTGAAAATGAAATACAAAAGTATGAATTATATAGAACAAGCACATTTGTTTAAAATTATGAAGAAATTTTATTTAATGCAATAAGTTGCTTGACCAAAGGTAAACGTGATGTGTTGTCACTATAACATTATATTTCCCAATCATTTTCCAGTGCAATTTTCAAAGTAGACAAATATGCAATGGAATTCTTGGAAACATGCAAATCAAAATTCATGAAACCTAATAGTAAAACCATTATAAATTAGAATTCATATATTGATATGTCGGGAATGCGATATGAACAAGCTCAAGTAGAAGGTGGACATTTATGTTTTCTATGGATTTCAAACATATTACAAGTTAAGATCCATAAAAGGTCACCAATAACTATAAGCATCTCAAATGTATACAATAGTTGCTAAAAAACAAATCACATATACAATGTGATTGTGTTTGAAATAGATACAAGTCATATTCACTATGAGCCATTATAATAAACCCATGAAAAATTAATTAGACCTTATTAATCTAGTATCTCTATCCATTCATTGAAGAAAATTTAAGTTTAACTAATACACATGGAAAAGAGAAATGTAAGCCAATATGTATTGAAGTAAATACAAACACAATTTTCATATCAATGCAATCTTTGAAGGCTATTAAAGTACAAAAAAGAAAATAAATATTAATTCAACCACTAATGAGATAAATTACATCATTCTATTTGTTAAAAAATAAATTCATGAATAGAAAATGCCATCACATGCGACACAAAAAAGACTAGGAAACTTAAACAAATTAACGTTGCAAATAGGTCAATAGCTCCAACAATAAAAAATAAAGAATATGAAAATGTAATGCTAATGACAAAATATTATCAAATGATAAAGTGAACATCATTACGTTCTTTGAAAATAAGAATACACAAACTTAGAAATAGTGAGCATAAAATAAAAATATAGACTAATCAAGCTAATACTTTAATTACAACATATCTACAAGCAATTAATAACATACATACTTATTTGTGTTGTCTATGTGAATGATTACATTTATGTAAAGATGTTTTTGATCTTGACAATTCTATTATTGACATTTTTTCTTCAATTTTTATTGAATCAAAATTCTATAGAAAAGAATTAAAAGGAAATATATGTAAACAGTGTAATTTATCTCTCAAAAATGGGAAAATGCTCATGTTTGCCACACCTTTTCAAATATGAATAAATCAACCAATACAATCAGTATAGACTCTAATTTATTTAGAATAAATACTAGTTTCCATGAGTATGAAGTTTACATAAATAAGGAAACTAGGATATAAACAAGCACAAATAGGCCTTCTTGGAAGAATTTTAAATGTGCCTATTGATTTTGATCATATCCAAAAAGCATTACCTAAGGAAATTGAAATTGAAAATCAAATAAGTGTAATTGTAGTGAAATGAAAATTGGAATATGATAATACATATTTAGGTATAAATGTTAGACCTGAATGTGTGATGAATATATTATCTAAGATTTATAAAGTGCCCTTTTATATTCAAGAGGAAGTGACTATCGATAATGAGTGGCCAGATATTTTCTTGGATCAAATTGACCAAACAGGAAAATAAATTCAAAATGCTAAAGGTATTGATTGGGGTCTAATTGAAGTTGAATTATAACTAATTATAAAATTAGTTGTTCATGGATTTGAGAATTCATATTCAATAAAATAATTTGAAGAGAACATTATTTTAATAGCACCATTTGCAGGCTTTAAGCCATAGGGTATTTTTGAGGATAGGTACTGAGAAGAAATGAACTTCCTAACTTTATACTATGGTTGAGCTCACCTAAATGATGTTACAAAAACTTTTTCTATATATAAAATTATAAAGTGGGAACTATTACGTCAACACAATGACATTGTAACTCATATAAAAAATCTATTCTTCAAAGCAATTAAAATTATCATACAACAAGTTCCACTTCTACATGGATATGTATAAACAAGGTGAATTAAAAGGGAAAACATTATATGAAAGAGACCTTAAAAATAGACAAATTTAGAAAATATTTTGAAATCTCCAATATGTTTCCACTACCTAAAAAGCATTTGAATTTCAACTAACTATTTAGAAAAAATAAAGAAAAATATCTTTACAATGATAAGGCAATTAGCCCCCCTACATTTTCATCGCACTAACAAGCATACATCACATTTGGAATCCCCTTTACATTGCATTAGTAAATATGTATATAAAAAAATAAGTGCAACATAATGAAAATATATGCTTAGAGGATATCGATTTGATGATAAGAAAAAATACAATAATTTTTAGCTGTTATTTCAATCACAAATTAAACACATTTAAGAAGATGACGTTGTAAAATAAATAATTGTTTGGTAATATTGTCAATTACTTTTTTAACAAAATTTAAAAATAGAGGAAATGTAGACATTCACTTCATGTTAGGATATGCAATGCATTAATCTATCACCAATGTTTAAATAGTAAAATTGAATCTTTTATGACAAAATACATATCTTGTGATTCATCATTGATAGATGAAACATTAATGCAAACACAAACCTATCATGATACATAAACATGTAAGAAGTATAAGAAATCATACTACATATTCAAATTTACTCTACCTCTAATGGAAAAAATAATAATATTATAACCTTTAGAAAATATCGAATAATAAATCAAAAGTGCTACTAAAATGTTTTTGAAATCGCTAGAAAATAAAAAGTATGGAAAAAGGCATTCGACATGTTATTAAAAAGATAAAACTTAACTAAGGAAATATATTTGAATCTATTATAATTATTTATTAAATGCCCTATAATTATTTTAAAATGACACCCAATAGACATGTGGATAAATGCTTTTGAAATTGGTGTCCCCAACTTTGGTATATAAATACAAATATGCAATACATTCTTGATGTTTATGTAACTATAATGTACTAAATATTTTATATGCCTAAATTAGACTGCAAAATAATAACGGATTTTTCAAAAGTAAAATAATAAGTATTAAAAAAGTTGAGACTAAATTCTAATTTGTATGAAAACTTGGTAAAACCCTCCTTAACTATGAATAAATGTCCAGTTTATAAATAGTGCACAGAGTGCTATCACTACCACTACATTATGGCTCTAGGAAAATAATTTTTATAATCACATTGCCATTGGCAAATAGAAAATTTATTTTAGAAATCCATAAATTTTTAGCACAAGAGCGTGATGACTCCCAAAATTTAATGTGTCCTTCAATCACGGATAAATACAATATAGGACCATAATATCTAGATCATGTATGCTTAACAAAATATGGATCCTACTATATATGAACAAGTAGAAATATGAAGAGATGCCATAAGACACAAATCATATGCTATGTGAGGTACAATAAACATATTAACCTTGAGAACTATCATAAAGAAAATGTTAGTAAATTTTAGAAGTAAATAATAGAAAAATAGATTAAACACACATTAATAATATTATGTTTTCATATTCTACATTTTCATGAAAATAAAGGCTATTATATAGGCATGGAGGTAGCACAATATCCTCCTATAAAATAGAACCTAACTACCGATAATAGTCATGGGTAATAACAAACCTTATGGGAATACAATTCCTATTAATAATAAACCAACTAATGTGCTATAATAGGTTTAAAATATTTAAACCTATATAACAATGAATAATTATATGAAATTTGAATCCTAACATTCACCCACTCAACATTATTAATTCCTATCACCCCTTTAATTCAAACATAGTAGAAATTTTTTACACTCTCCGTGTAGCCTACTCAATTTTGAGGTGGCATGCCATCTTTGTGGCTTTATGGTCTTGGTGCCACCATGGTTTTTCCTTGTAGGATTACCACAAACCTGGAAGTGACAAGAGTACATCTCTCTATTAAACACATTTGGTGGTTTCTTGGATTGACATAAAACCATATGGTTTTTTGTTTGTAGATTGACAATGAACCCTTTTCCAAGAACCAAGTATCACTCTTGACAATGTTCTTCATTAGGAGGTACCAAACTAAAAAATAATGCTGAATAATTTTATTAAAAACCCCACTGTATAATAAAACCACACTAGAAACAATATAAAAGAAACACACAAAAAATGTCACCATAGCAATGATGTGATCTTATCATAGGTGACTCATGAGAGGATGCCAATTATCCTCCAACCTCTGTGTATCCTCTAACCTCCAATAGGTGAAGCTACTTCACTCAGCTAATGACATCTTGAAGCTCAATCTTGTATTTCATAATACAAGCCCCCATAAGGCTGACTCATTTAAAATAAGGATATCGAGGTCACTTGATAATGTATCATTTACAACATTGGATTTTTTTACATGAAAATTCAGCTCAGTATACTTATTGACATAAAAACAACTTTTTGACTCATTTTTGATTTTGTCAATAAATGACACATTGATGAATTTTGGACCCAAATAATACTTATATGAATTATTAAACTTGACTCTTTAGACAAATACATTAAAATACCAAATACCCTTGGAACATAAAGAAATTTTAATAAATTTAATAGATATTTGACTCAAGTGAACATAATAAACTAATAAATAAATGATACAATTCTAATAAAGAAGATTAATAACTTGAAAAATATGGAACCTATTTATAAAATGTTAGACTTAACAATAAAATAAATTTGATTATAAAAGTAAACCTAACCATAAACTAACCATAGATATTTAGATGACTTTGAACTTACAACATGTTAAAGATCGTTAACCAAGTTTTACAAGAGAGACATATGTGGACTTTTGAAACTAGAACTGAATGCAAACTAGGTCCACTATCACTGCTTTAACAATTATATCACCTCACTTAGAGATCAATGCAATCATGATCTACTAGATCACACATAGCTATGCAAAGACCATAACACAATTATATAGCATCAAGGATATTCTTTTATTTCTAGCCATGATGGTTGAGAATTGACATCTTTATGAATGGTGTTGTATCTATGCAACAAAATGATCTGACATAAAACCATGCAGAAAATGGATTTTGTCAATGAATGAATTTAGGAGACAAATCCATTGATTACAAGTTATAGGAAGACACCTGGTCTACTTTGCAAGGTTTAATATGTGAGGAAGATTTGATCAAGATCTAACTTCTCATGCAATATTTTAATTGAATTAGTTGCTTCTTAAAAAAATTATGCTAAGATTATAATGTAGATAGACCAAAATTTCAATGTTTTGATTGCATGAATATGCTAAGAAGAGATCTTATATTATACTAGAAATAGGTGTAAATCTTGATGCAGGTTGGAAGGTAAGTTTTAGAGCATCAAGGTGAAACTTTGAGATTGATTGAGTAATAAAAAAAAGACATGATATTAAATGGAATCATTGTATAAATTGTCAAATGCTTAATAGGTGCACACTGATAATTCCATATATTGTAGAACCCATATATATATATATATATATATATATATATATATATATATATATATAAAAACTAGCAAAATTGATATGTACTATAGATGCAATATTTCATAGAAATCCATAACATTAACTATTAAACAGTTGAGTGCATATGAAGGAATAAACATATACTATGTAAAACATGGAAAAATATTGAATCAATAATGTAATCTCATTAGACATAAAATATAGATTGATATGTACTAGCATATCAGAGTCTCATTTCCTGCACATGACTCTCATGGTAAACACTTGCTCTAATACCACTGTTGGTAAATTGAATATCTAAATACCATAAAAATAAATTAAACACACAATAGTAATATTATGTTTTCATATTCTACATATTCATGAGAATAAAGGCTATTATATAGCCATCGAGGTAGCACAACAACCTCCTAGAAAATAGAACCTAATTAACTTGAATTATCATAGGTAATAATAAACCTTATAGGAATACAATTCTTGATAATAACATACCAACTAATGTTACATAAAAAGTTTAAAATATTCAAACCTATATAATAATTAATAATGTTATGAATATTAAATCCTAATTGAAAAAATGATTTTGTTCATACCATATCGGAACAAAAAGAAACATTGAAAAAAGATTCCAAAACTTGGATCTCAGCTTAACTTGCATAATTTGAAAGCATAGAAAATCCAAAGGCTAATTTTAGAGTGAAATTGTAAAAGAAAATCAAGTGAGGTTGACATTGCTGCTATGTACATGCATAAAATAAAAAAAATGATATTCAACATCAAAAATGACAATGAATTTGATCAACGTTTTGATACAAATGATGAATATGATATTATTGCTGATAAGAATCAAATTAAGAAAAAGAAAACAAAAAAACCCGACCAAAAATCAAGTTTAAAATAGGTAAACAAACATTTATAATAAGTAAAGATGAGTATTTCAATTCACAAACACAGTTGAACTCTGAACAATAATAAAGAGTTAAAGATGTTACTATAATTGGACAAATATATCTAGATAAAACATTTCACTTATGTTTAACAGGGGGATCTAGAAAAGGAAAGACATATACAGTAAATGGAATTTACTAAGCATTGTCATTTATAGAATATACAACTTAATAGTGACCCTATAAGATCCAAAGTCATTATCATTGCATATAATGGAAAAGCTACATATAATGCAAATGGTGCAACTACTCACTTCATTTTCTAATTACCATACAAAATGTAAAAAATGCTTCAATTGGATTCAAACACTCTAGATATTATCAACAAGAAGTATGAGAAATTTCATGTAATGATTATTGATGAGGTATCTTTAATAGGTAGTTGAATGTTTTATAACATAGACAAAAGGTTACATTAATTCATGTGTACATTAAAAAATCCATTTGAAAATTTGGATGTCATTTTATATGGTGATTTCTATGAGACACCATGTAGGGACCTAATCCTATCCTAAAATAATTTTTTTTTAAATTTAATTAATATTTGTCTATGAGTATAACTTGGGTATACTTTATCCTATCAGATATCTTTTTACAACCGAAATAACATCTAACCATACAGGTTAGGCATCTATTATCCTTTGCCAAATGGGCAAGCATCGAACTATACAGGTTAGGCATCTATTATCCTATGGAAAATATAAAATCATCTAACCATGTGGGTTAGGCATCTATTATCTTGTCGCAAATGGGCAAGCATCAAACCATACAGGGTAGGCATCTACATATGAATAAGTTATGCTCTGGCCAGAGACTTAACTCATCATGATCAACTAGATCTTGAGTCCTTCACTGTTCACCACTCATATCTACTATATAATAATCGAGGTCACCATGATATGAGTATAAAATATATAGAAAATAGTTTTGTTCTACCTCAAAAATTGGCCTAAATTCTTGAGAACTTCGATGATCCATCCAGGATCCTTCTAAGTATATCATATAATTATTATCTTTGCTTTGTTTATCTAAACTAAGGTCTTATTATAATGGTCTTTCCTTTTTAATTAAATTTAATCTTGTTTATCACATAACCCCAACCCCATCCTATTCATGTATGTACTGAAAGTATTCTTTACTTCCCAGACTACCTACATACCTACTTCTGAATAGGATCAAGGTGTAGTATGCATGTAGTTCTATTTTCTATTCTAAGTTTCATGTGAACTATAGATTTGGGTATGGAATATTTTGTAGGCCCAATTCCCCAAATAGTTCCTCTATGATTACTACCCAAATGAAAGTGTAAAATTATCAGTTTAAGTGACTGAATACTTGTTTAAATTGAACTAGCCCTAAATCTTAACAAAAAATATAAATGAACATTTTTAAGCTACACCCCATTTCTAATTTTTATTTACATCAATAATAATTTTGATCCTTGCTTTAGAAAACCTAATCCATACAATTACTATTACCAATGTTTCATTATCTAAGAGCCATATAATTAGTGGTTTCTTGATATTAACTAGTTTAACATTCTCAATCTAGATTTTTATTACTCATTTTTTGTGGTACCAAGTTTTGAGTAAGAAATATAGTTTCTCCATTTTTATTTTATAAGTTCACAAGTCAAAATCATTTAAGATAGTTCAAGTTATTTTCTTATCTTAATTAGTATTGTTGGCCAAGAGGGATTATCCTACCCCTTGGTCTTTATGACACGACATGGTCCTTATTTTTTCTTAACATTTTATAAGGATGATGCTAAGATGTTATTGTTATACCTATGTTAGGATATGGATTTAGTAGCTCAAGTATAATGGCATCACCCGTAAATATGAGCCAAAGGCACTACTTATACTGAACACTACGTAGCTTTTTTTAACTTTAATTTCTTGGTCTAAGTTGAAATTTAAAAATTTAAAAATACTTGAAGTAAATAATTGCATTATATTTCAAAAATAAATTCTTGAGTAAGAAATTAGAAAATAAATTTGTAACATGATCTTCTAGTTTAGTCTTTATGTTGATCTTCAACAATGTTATTTTGGAGAATTGTATCTTTAGTCTATTTAGGTATACTTTTCTAAGAACAATAATTTATACATAAGGAGTTTATTGAACTTGAATTTAAATAAATTATTTATAGGTTTGAAAGAGAGATTTGAAATTGAGGGTTAAACCCAGATGAAGAATATATGGTATCATACTATTATTAATAATAGTAAAAGAAGATTTTATTTTCCAATAGAGAATGAGATAAAAATAGATTTTTCAACCATTTCTAGGAATAATGTAAATTAATATAATGATTTTTAAGATCTTATTATAAAATTCATTATAATAGTATTGCAAAATATAAAATAATTAATCTCTTAATAAAAATTTCAACTACATAATTATAATTATAAATTTTTTCAATAGTCTTCTCCTTGTACAAGTATAAAAGGAATGATACGAATCTCTGAAGAATTCATTCTAAAATAACTTCTAATTACACAAATTATAAAATTTAAACTTATTTCTAAGTAACATAATGAGAGTTTGAATAGAATATTATTCTAGTTATAACTTATGAATTTCATAAATTATTTCCTTGTAACATTTTGAAAATTAGAACAAATATTAAAATTGAAAATATAGATAACATATAATTTTTTTAATAAAGTATACTCTCAATAGATCCACCTAATAAATTTTTTGGCCCTCATCTAATCAATCATGTAACATTATGTAATTACATTTATTACAGGGTATTGTAAATGCAAAAGAAATAACATTTTTTTAAATAATTTAGATCATTCTCATTTAGTTTTCTAAAATAAATAAAAACATTACAATTTCCTTTTAAATTAATTTCATTTAGTTTACTTCAAAATAAATAAATAAATAAAAATATTATATTTTTCTTATCATTTAAATCATTTTCATTTAGTTTAAATCTGCCTAGTCATGGAAATAGATGTGCATAGTGGATGAAATTAACTTACTGAAATTTTGACAACTCCCTTTTACTTCTATCCCAAACATCTGCTAATGTATTACCCTCCCCAAGCATCATTTCCTTCTCAATGTGTTGATTATGCTCACCCTTTCCTCCTAGCATCAATCTACTCCTCTCTCATTTTAGTGTTGATCTTTTTCTCCCAAATCATTGATCCCTCCTGCCCCCGCTTGCTACGCCAATCCTCATGCATTTATAATATTTTTCATGTATTTTTTTCCTCCTTACTATGTGTTTTGATTAGTTATTAACTACTTATGTGGCAGTCCCTTTTACTTTGCATGAGTTAAAGTGGGCAAAATAACTAGAGAGGTGGAGTGGTTTAATTAAACTAAAAGAAATATATTCTTAGAACTAAAACTTTAATGATTGTTCCCTCATGCATGTGGCATGGTAGGAGCGATAGTTTTCATACATTAACTGTGGCTTACATGGTGAATTTAGAGTGGTCTTAGGTTAAAATAATCTTATTTAGTATTGTTAGTTTATTCATAGGATTTAATAGGTATAAAAAAATTATAAATAATTTAAGTAATTTATGATAATAATATTAATTAATAATAATTAAACTCTTAAATTATTTATGATAATTTATTTGAAAGTTCTGAAAATAAAAATAAAAAAAGAAAAGTTCATTTTATTAATTTAAAATAACCTTTGATGCATTTATCTAATATTATCAAACTAATAAATTTTTTGTCTAATATTAATCTATTCATCTCATTAATTTTTTCCTTATTCACAATTTTATATCATGACAACATTACATATATACATTTATATGAAAGGAAATAACTTTAATTAAATCATACCTTGCTTTCATGATTTCCCATTGATGACTTGATAGTCTTTTGAAATAAACACAAAAGTTAAGTTATTTTGACAATCAACTCATTCTAACATAAAACACTAAATGAGGTCCAAAGCAACTTAAAGTATGAGCACGAGTCCATAGTGTAGGAAGAGAGGTAGTGACACACAACCTATTATTGACAATTGGATATTTAAAGAACCTAAAATTTCAAGTGAAATAATTCCATACACATTTTGGATTGACAATGTCAAATATTTTCAACTGCAACAATTAATAAGGAAATGAGATATCGAATTTTACTCAATTCTAAACCACATAAGAATGGACAAAACAACAACAGACATTGAATAATTAAATCAACACTGCCATAAAAGTTTTCCACTTGACCCAACACTTCCATACCTATTTCATAGAAATAAAAATGCCAAAATTCATAATAAAATCCTCAGTATTTTACAAGGATAAACATAGATGTAAATATAATTGACCATATAGAAATTGATAAAATCAAAAAGGATTATAAACATAGTTAAAACCAATTTTATCTAAGAAAATAACTCTCAGAAAAACATCCTAGTTGAGCTAAATACAGGAAAGTACAATACACAAGATGACTTAGTGGAATGGTGTAGATGGAATTTTATAATATTACACAAGCACATCACATGACATTATATGGAAACAATTCCATGATGCCAACGTAGGCAAATTACAAAGAAAAATAATGAAATGCTTATACACTATATAAATTGACAAATTATGGACTCCTATAACATGAGCTACAAAAAGAATAAATGGAAAGAATATAAAAATAATGTGAGAGTAATTCTTTGTACAAATAACATGTGCAAGGATAATTCATATGATGGGTTTTACCCCATTAATTGAGAAGAACCAAAAACTCTGGTATGTGTAGAGCACATAAAATTGTCGACCAATCTCAAAAACACATTTTATTCATTTGAAAACATTATAATATATAATCTATATAAATATAATAATAGGGTAGTTATTTTTAACTACTAAATCCTAAAAACCCTCATGTCAAATCACTATGTGATTTACACAACTAGATATAATTAATTACTTTACCCATATTAGGACTATTTCCTAACATTCGCCCCCTTAGTTCTAACATGGGGTGAAAAACTACACACCTAAATTACCTCCCCTAAAATTTGTCTTTCGAATGTTGGCTTCAATTGAATCCATTTTTTACATTGACTTAGATAATTTCTTACAAAAATAAGAGATTTACATTGTAAATAATTTATTGAGATGTGAAGTTTTATTAAAAAGTGCCTTAACAAAAACTTATTTGAGATTTATGACAAAGCTAACGACTCAAAGACTAAAAGTCACTCGCTTTAAATGACAACTTAAAAAAAGACTAAAAATGACTCCTAACATAACTAAAGACTCTCACATGCTAAGAAACAAAATGCTAACACTAAAATATTAAATCTAAAAAATTACAAAATTAAAAACTTGAAAAGAAATAAATTATCATAAAATTAACATCTATTAAAAAATATTAAAAAACAAACAAAGAAAGCTAAACATAAATATATAAAACAAAAACTTTTAAAATAAAATGAAACCTTTTAATAAATTAAGTAGACTTTTAAAATTAAAAAAAAAACTCCCACATAAGACATTAAATTAATAAATCGTAACAAAATATTAATTAAAAAAAAACAAATAACTTTAACAAAATCTAATAACAAAAACTAAACTAAAAATTAATTTAAAAAAAAACTTCAACTTAAAAATAATGAAATCCCTTAAAGTGATTAACAAAACATAAATTATATCAAACAAAAACCTAAACTTGTCATGTTCTTCCATCGCCTTCAGAAGATTTTGTGGCTGCCGTAGAAATGAATGCCGTCATGTGAGCTCGCCATTGGAAGGAGAGCTATGGATGAAGCTGCGGATCTATCTGGTGGAAGAAATCTGTAGCTGTGTTGAGATCTGCAGGCGAGAGGATTTTATTTTATCTCTTATCTGCCTATAGAGATTGACGCTGGTGGCGCAAAAGATAGAAAATTCTCCGTGAGAAAACCAGGAGCTCGATGATGATGGTGGAATGATAAGATTCTGTTGAGCTGAGTCGTCTGAGTCGTTGATCAGGGGATCTCATGCATGCCTAGATTGTGAGTATAGAAGGCACAATCAAGCTGATGCAAAGCACGGTGTAGAATGGGATGAGCCAGGAGGAGTTAAAGTTAGAAAGGTAGCGATCTGTGCACGTCACAAAGCTGTACAGTCTAGTAGAGTGGTTGGTCCTTCTTTGGCGACCTCAAAAAGAGGCTTCTTCACAGAACTTGGACTTGCATCTGGTACTTCGTGATGCTTCCTTTCCTTTGTTAGCGTTAATTATTCTCTTTAACAATAAGCTAACTAAAGAGTTAACCGGATCCGTTCATGCAATGTGCCAGGATCCGTTCATGCAATGTGTCAGTTCTCTTAGTTTTCACTGCTTCTTTCACCGCATTTTCTCTTTTTCTGCGGTTGTTTTAGTCTATGTAATTTTTGTTAACATATTATTATTTAAGGAATATACAGAATTACAATTTGTCCCTGCTCTATTTTTTTTCTTTTTCTTTCTACTCTGTTTTTTTGGCTGCTTTGTTGCCTTTTTCTTTCAGGTTGATTTATGCAGCTGTAGCTACAAATTTCACATGGTATCAGAGCCTAGTTGCCAGAAAGAAGAAGTATAGTATTTTTTTTTTTTTGTACATATAGAAGATCAGAGCTGAAAAATGGAATGTTCACCCTCTGCCATTGTCACACCATACAACTATTTTGATTGGAAGCCAAAGATTCTACTTCAGCTCAGAAGTAGAGGCCTCTATCATATAGTTATGAATATAGAGGTTGAACCCAATCCTGTGGTTGAAAAATCTAAATACTTCAACCGCATGGATGAAGCATTTGGTTTGTTGTGCTTATCCATCTCTCTAGAATTGTTGTTTCATGTTGAGGCATGTACAACTCCAAACCAAGTTTGGAATACATTGGAGACTCTTTTTGGAAAACAAGATGAAATGCGGGGTCATATCCTTGAAAATGAGCTCAACTCATTAGATCCAAGGAGTTTTGATAATATTCAAGATTTCTTCACAAAGTTCAAGGCTTTATTGCTTCAGCTCAAAGGATCTGGGATTGACAGATCCAAGGAAGAAAGCAAATTAATCCTTGCTACTCTATCAAAGCTGGGTCCAGAATATGCAGTATTTGTCTCTACTTTTCACACAGTTAGGCTCACAACAGGTGCAACTTGGAAGATGCCCACACTGGATACCTTCATTGAGTCTCTAGTACATGAACAAGATAAGATTATAAAGATGGGCACATTGAAGAATTTCAAAGCTCATGCACTTGTTGTGCATGTAAGTGGGAAGAACAATTCCAAATCCAACCAGAAATTCAAAGGCAACGGGAAAAAGGATTCATATCCAAGAAAGGAAGGCAATCCCAAACCTCCAGATGGATCTACTAGTTCAAAAGAAAAGAAGGACAAAAAGGGCCAATCAAAGTGCAGCTATTGCAACTGTGGTTACCATCCAGAATCATCATTCATGAAGAAGACCATTGATCGCATGGCTCAGACACTTCAACAACATAATCTTGGTAGCCTTATCCCTGAGAGTGTCAAGAAGAAGCAGAAATAAAAAGCACCTGAAACAATAGACAATGCTCATGCATTGATTGCTATTCATTCTTCTTCAGATGCATGGATCATAGACTCTAGAGCTTCACACCACATGGCAGCCACAAAAGATACTCTTTCTTCTTTGAAACCATATTCTGGTTCTCCTATTCTCATGGGAGACAGTTCTCCTCTAGAGTTAACTGGAATAGGGAGTGTAGAGGTTGGAATTGGAAGTTTTGAGAATGTCTTACATATTCCAAATATTTTTGTTAATCTTCGTTCTGTGTATCAAATGACACATACTAGAACTGGTAGGAGAGTTGAATTCACCCTTGATTTGGTGACCATATTGACATGCAAGACAACTCCAAAATTGTTTTTGGTAAGGCAAATCATCAATCTAATTTGTACATTTTTTTGATTTTGTTGCTAAATCAGATTCTACTTTACTTCTGACACATGTAAATGATGAAAGTAGAATTTGGCATGAAATATTTGGTCATTTAAATTTTAGATACATGCAGTAATTTAACAAATAGGGAATGGTTAAATGCTTGCCAGCCATAGACTTTTCTGATGGAATTTGTGAAGGATGTGCTCTTGGAAAGCATCCACAAGAAAAGTTTCCAAAGGGGAATGCATGGAGAGTCTCTTCTCCTTTAGAGCTTGTTCACAGTGATCTTATGGGTCCATTTCCTAAACCTTCCATGAGCAAAGCCAGATATGTGCTAACATTCATTGATAATTGCACAAGATACACATGGTTGTATTTTTTCAAATTCAAATATGAGGTGTTTGAGAATCTCAGGATTTTCAAAGCCCATGCAGAGAAGTAGTATGGGAAAATGATCAAGATCCTCCACATAGATAATGGAGGGGAGTATGTCAACAATGATGTCTAACATCTTTGTGATGAAGTAGGAATACAATTGTAGAACACAGTTCTATACACTCCACAACAAAATGGGGTAGCTGAGAGGAAGAACTGATCTTTGAAAGAGATGACCAGTTGCATGTTGCATGCTAGGTCCCTTCCCTCAAAATTCTAGGCTGAAGCAATCAACTATGCTTCATACATACAAAATAGATCTTTTCACAAATTTGTCATAGGACAAACACCTTTCAAAGCATGGAGAGGCATGCGACCAAAAGTCACACATTTATGCATCTTTAGATCCTGTGCTTGGGCACACATTCTTGCAGACAAGAGGAAGGCTTTGGAGCCTCAAAGCAAAGAATTAATCTTTGTTGGATATCCAGATGGTGTAAAGGGATACTGACTACTAGATCTTTCCACAGAAACACTCTTCATTAAGAGGAGTGTCTACTTTGATAATTAACTTCCACATGCATCTCATGAACAAAATGCCACCACATTTATGCTTCCTCATCATACAGATCTCAGAGATACATGCAATCATTCTGATCTTATTTTAGATATTTTTGAATCTAATTCAGAGGAACATGAGCATGCATATGTTGATCCACAACCAATCCTTGATTTGGATTCTACTAATGATTTAGTATCCCATATGGAAAATCAAAGAAGAAGGATCTTAGCTGATATATATGAAGTCCCTCATGCACTCTCAGCTATCGAGCCCATCATGCTGATGCATGTCTATGTGGTTCTAGCATTTGACCCTTAGACTTATGCAGAAGCTATAGGGAATCCTCTTTAGGAAGCAACCATGGATGAGGAGTAAAACTCCCTCAGTGCAAACCAAACTTGGGATTTGTTTCCACTTCCTTCCAATCACAAGCTTGTCAGATGTAAGTGGGTCTATAGGACAAATAAATCAGCAGATGGACATGTGAGCAGATATAAAGCATGGTTGGTTGCCAAAGGTTTTCAACAAGTTCATGGCATTGACTATGATGAGACTTTTGCTCCAGTGGTAAAAATGGACTGTATTCAATTGGATCTTGCCATTGCAGCATCAAGAAGGTGGGAGGTTCATCATATGGATGTGAAGAATGCATTTATTCACGGTGATCTCAAGGAGGAGATCTACATGGACCAGCCATAAGGGTATATACAAAATTTCTCATTGGTATGTAGACTCAAGAACTCACTCTATGGCCTCAAACAGACACCTAGAGCTTGGTATGCTAAAATGGATTCTTATCTTCTGTCTCAAAATTTCATATGATGCAAATCTAATCCAAATTTTTATATGTTGAGAACATTTGACTTTTTGTTGCTCAAGTAATCTATGTAGATGATCTACTAATAATAGGTGATTCACCCACCGCCATTACTGCAATTAAAACTATTTTTCATGATAGATTTTCTATGATAGACATGGGTCTCCTACATTTTTTTCTTGGCCTTGAAATCAACCAGAATCAATCAAGGATCATGGTTGCTCAATCCAAGTATGCACAAGATCTCTTAGTTATGTTTCACATGATTGACTGCAAACCAGCTAACACACCTTTCCTATCAGGGGTCAAGCTTGAAGATGGCAAGGATACACCATTTTTTGATTACACACACTACCATCAACTCATGGGGAGTCTTCTTTATCTCACTCAAACTTGTCCAGATCTCTCATATGTAATGGGGGTTGTTTCTAGATACATGCAAGAGCTGCATGAGCTACATTGGAAGACTGGCAAGCATATACTTTGCTATGGGATTCATTATTCAACAAGTTGTGTTTGGGATCTCATTGGCTACATTGATTGCAATTCCACTTTAGGATATGTTCTTAGTTTGGGATCAGGCCCCATTTGTTGGTCAAGTAAGGAACAATATACCATTGTTTTATCATCAACAGAGGCTGAGTATAGAGGTGCAGTCAATGTTACCATTCAAGTCATTTGGCTGCAACACTTTCTAGCTAAGCTTGGTATCCTCTTTCATCATCTAACTGCCATTTGGTGTGACAATCAGAGTACACTAAAGGTTTGTAGAGATCCCATACAACGGTAGTGGACCAAACACATCGAGATCCACATGCACTTCATCTATGAATTTATACATGATGGAGTCATTAACTTGTAGTATTGTCCCACTTCTGAATAAATTACTGACATCTTCA
Organism: Torreya grandis; assembly: GCA_037957365.1. Classification (NCBI taxonomy): domain Eukaryota; kingdom Viridiplantae; phylum Streptophyta; class Pinopsida; order Cupressales; family Taxaceae; genus Torreya; species Torreya grandis. The sequence continues at coordinate 1,040,056 of JARHVA010005285.1, read as the reverse complement.
TGAAGACATTCACTGAGTAAAAGTTTCATTTTCTATGAGACCTTCTTGGGGTTAAGAACACTGCAACACAATAGCTACCATGAGTAGTTAGTGTCTTTTTTGAGGGGGGGTTTATTCCCATAGGGTTTTCCCTCTTTCCTCTTTTCCTTTCCCTTTTCTGTCTCATTAGTTAGACTTAAGGGGGTATGTTAGCATTAATTGTTCTCTTTAACAATAATCTAACTAAAGAGTTAACTAGATTTTTTCATGCAATGTGCCAGAATCTGTTCATGCAATGTGCCAGTTCTCTTAGTTTTCACTGCTTCTTTCACTGAATTTTCACTACTTCTTTCACCGCATTTTCTCTTTTTTTGCAGTTGTTTTAGTCTATGTAATTTTTGTTAACATATTATTATTCAAGGAATATATAGAATTACAATTTGTCCCTACTCTATTTTTTTTGCTTTGTTTCCTTTTTCTTTCAGGTTGATTTATGCAGTTGTAGCTAAAAATTTCACATCCTTCAATGCAAATCAAATCTTAGTGATTTTGGATGGCCTCTATATTAGCAGATGCATTGTAAAACTACATGCTAATGATACCAAAAAGATTCAACAGATTGGGAATACCTATTGATTCTGTAAATATATTTACATAATTAATTTATCATCAACATTTTGTCATTGGGAATGGCATGTGGTCTTTATTTTTGTCCCAATGTCAAACTTGATGAATGGCCTATCAGTTGGAAAGAACATGTGGTTTACACTCTAAAACTCTTATGACAAATAAGGCCAAGAATTTTTTAGAGAGGTCCCATAGGGAGAACCTACTTTGATACCACTGATGGGTTTTACCCCATTAATGGAGAAGAGCCAAAGGCTCTAGTATGTACAGAGCACATAAAACTATCGATCAATCTCAAAAACACATTTTATTCATTTGATAACATTAAAATATATAATCAGTATAAATCTATTAATAGGGTAGTTGTTTCTAACTACTAACTCCTAAAAACCCTCTTGTCAAATCACTACGGGTTTTACACAACCTAAATATAATTAACCACTTTACCCATGTTAGGACAATTTCTAACATCATATGTAATAAGCGATAACAATGACTGATTTATATTTTGAACCCCATGGAATAAACCACCATGGCCTTATTTATACTGCACTGTTTAGCATGAAAACCATTGAGTTATTGTACCTTGTAGAAATACTAACCAAGAAAAAATTCATAGTCACAAATGAACTACAAAGTGAAATGCAAATGATTTTAAACACTTCACAATGGAATTTTCTATATGATATTAGTGAAAAAACCTATAATTATTTCACCATATGCTCTTTGAGCACTAGCAGCTTATAAATGCACTTAGAAAATATAGTACATGACTACCAACTCATGGAAGCATCTGACTTATGCCTAAAAGAAACTCCAACAACAATCCCAAAGAGAAAATTGCTCATTGATAACTTCAATTATTTTATTGCAATTAATATTCATGGTATCTTGACATGCTATAGGAAAATGACTTCACTGCAAAGCATTGCAACATTTACAATAAATAACATAGAAAAATTTATAATTGACTTAGTTTTTCTAAATATGTCAATACAAATATCAACTATATATTTAGTGCCAGGAGCCCCTCTTGTAGGCATTTTAACATTTGTATATAAAATCACTTCAACTCTATAACCAAACATGAAAATCATTATAATCAGTGATTTAAATATTAAAATGGTAAAAGATATAAGTACCCAAGAACATTTACATTGCTTCATGTAAAACCACAATTTGTTTCTACTCCCAAGTGTGATAACCATAGAAGCATGTACCATAATAGACCACTTGTGGATAAATATGGAGAAAGGAAAAATACAATTGACTTTGTTTCATGCATACTGGACTGACTATAACATAATTTCAATTGCATTCAATGTTTTAGACTAGAAAAAATAATTTATATGAATAAAGCAATTCACACATAGACAAAGCATATCTACATTAGCAACGAATAATTATAAAATGCCTAATTTATGTTTTCCTTCCATGAACTTAATACTCATGTCATCAAAGGTAGAATAAAAAACTAACACTGAACCTACAAAAAATGACATAGCCACATCAAAAATAGTAAGCATCTACAATTTCATTATTATAATAATACTTTACTTTTAAAAACAAATCACATGTAGTTATAATATCCCTTGCAATTTTTATCACATAGATTCAACTACTGAAGGAATGAATACAACCAAGCAATCGAAAAGGCATGCATTTACAAAATTCTTCTACAACTATTGCCACACTAAAAAATATAAGCCTCCACCATCCTTCAATGATTAGACATGGTATTTGATGGGGATATAACTTTCAAATTGTTATTCATTAATGTGACTAAGCATAAAAGAAATAGCCTACATGATTTTTTTAATAGAATCAACACAAATTGCTAAATATTTATGCTTCTAACAATTTATGACTAGTATAATGTAATTTACTTTAACAAATTACATAGACACTCTTTATTTTATTTGGTCTCATATGAATATATGATATTGTAATTTAAGATGGATATACCTGACTTATGGTATTCCTATTATACTTTCCCATAAATGAAATAGCTTCCATTTGCTTCAATTTCTATCTAATTTTTTTCATCACATACTAACTGGTTTTACACATTTAATACTAGCACATAAGTGAATGTTAGTTTTTATTTCTTTATGATATTAGTTGTTCTCTATAGAATGTCCTTGACTAATATCTATGCCATTTAAATATTTTCATATGCACATACAAATAGTTACAAAATAATAAAAACGTGTGACAAAATATCTCAAACTTTTGGTAGTTAGACATATTTATTAAAAAATGCCATGGTCAGCTATCAATGTGAATTTATAGTAATCATGTCTTCTTGCTATTTTATATGCTACATTATATTATTCTATGTTGATTAGTTACTGCTATATAATCCAATCATCATCATTATTAACATTATTCAATTTTTATAGGCTGTATAAGCACACATCCATCCCTTTTAGTTAACATATTGATAAATCCATTTTGTAAAATGCAAATATGATACTTGTTATTTGACTATGCATAACTATGTTAACTACTTGTATATCATGCAAACCCAAACAAAGAGAGAATAGGACCCTAAAAATTAATAACATAAACAATTATAGAAGTGGAAAAGCTTTTGAAGAAGGCATTCTTGTCGTATACATGATAGTGCTTGACATGCATACGGTAAAACAACTTCTATGAATTGACATGATAGACACAAATGGTGAAATGACAATAACACTAAATGTAGTTGACACATGGATAAAAAGGCATTAAAAAAACCTTTGGACACAAAATTAAATATCTATAAAAGACTTATCAATTACTCCAAAAAGAGGATATGACAAAGGTGATTCAGATTTCATATTTCTAGTGAACAATAACACCACCACAGAATGCATTAACCAAGTATTCTTTCAACATATGTTCATTCATAACTCTATAATACAAAAATTTCTGAGTAAGTCAGATGACTATGCCACTACTACAATAATAACAAACTATATATTTTCATAGAAGATATGCAATCAGATTATTATGGACATAAATGATGGAAATTCACTAACTAAAATAGTGAAGGTAAGCAAAAAATTATGTATAGTCATTCTATTACAACAAACACATTACATCCTCATCTTCAAAAGAAATAATTCCTTTAAATTTATTCAAAAAATAGGTGTATTTTTACATAAACTTATACATCATTACAGTGACATAGAAAAAAAAATACACAAAAAAGAACTAGTTATTTTCCTCTCAATAACCTAGAAAAGTGGACCTAAACAAAATACAAATTAATGCAGAACACCCAATCGACTTTTATAACTTTTGTCGATACTAAAAAAACTTTCCAATGCCTACAAGCCCTCCTTGATAAAATAATCTAGGTATATTTCCTTATATTCAGCTTCTTATTATAATTTCTTATTTTTAGCTACAATATTAGATTAATAAATCAGTTTCAATAATTAATGTATTTAGTGGAAAAATAATGCCAATAATAAAATCTGCCATTGATGCGAAACCAAGTGCATGCTACTCTATTAATTACAAAGGCATAGTCAACAACATTTAAACATATTTTCACAAATCACAATCTAGTGGTGGACCAATTTCAACCCATGCAAGAATCCATATCTCACTACAACAATTGCGAAAAAGAATGCCCATACTTTGACTTCCACTATCTAATGTGCAATATAAAAACTGAAGCCAATATTAACTTTTAATGCATTGCAAAAGATTAGGTGATAGATGAATTAATGACTATACTAAGGAAAACAACATACACAAATTATCTACAAAACAAAGAAAGAATGATATATTTGTCATCAGAACTCACCATGCAAGGCATTTTTGAAATTGATAAAAATAATGCCATTAAGTAAATTATTCCATGAATTAGCAATGAAGGTATGACAATGTCTAACAATTTACCATTTGAAAAATGTTTCATTTGTTTGCATAATCCTTAACATTGATAAATAATTTCATTTCTACAAGTAATACTCATAACTACATTGTAAATACCAAAAGATTTTTATTGTCCCAACAAATCAACCACAGAAGCTCAACTCAAACCATAAAATATCAGTCCCTTAAAGGTAATCACTCTTCATTAAATTAGACTATGTTAATTATTTAATAGATCTCCATTTTTATATATAATAACTAATATGTTTCAATGTTTGAGGATTATAGGTTGCTAAATATCCTCCATTTATTTTTATACATGTAAAAATAATTATAAATTGTTTATATGTGATTTACTATTCAATGTATGTTTTATTATCTATATTATTTTGTAAAGCCCCTAAGAGTGGGTTGCTCTCTCAAAACACTTAATAGTCTAAATTAGAAAGGATTATTTTTATTTCTTGTTATACTACACTCCAATAAAATATTTGTCAAAAGCCAATTGCTTTGCCACATCCACTAATTTACATTGACATAGAAACCACTTAACATGGAAATATGCTTATTATGTTTTAAAGAATAATTTGCATCCCCATGTTACCACCTATGTAAAACTATTTACTATCTTGTTCCACCTATAAAACTAGTGTAGCATGTATCTAGATATGCAAATAGAGGAAATTACACCACCAAATGTCCAATATAATTGTATCTAAAATAATGGAAGGACAATCCTTAAAATTTATAGAACTAGATCCAAGAGCCCATCAATGATAAAATTTTGATAGCATGCCTATTTGGATTCCTTATTATAGATTCTAATGCTTAATTTAAAGAAGAATATGTACAAATTTCCTTTACATTTTGAGGGGTAGATGTGATATCTAGAAAAATAATAATAAAGAGGATAAGATACAGTTTATATCCAATGATAATAAAGCTAGGGAAAGAAGCTAAAATCACATGTCGATTATGGTATGCTCTCTTAGATTCCTTTCATGATTGGCAGCTAATGAAACTTTAGTTATTTTGCTTTTAAAAGTTTCTCCTTTGTTATCATGTCCATGATTTTTGTATTTGAGCTAGTTAAAGTCCAAGATCTAGGCTCAATGTAAACCCACACTTATTAGCTACCCAAGCTTCAACCTTGTCTATGTATGACCTTTAGGGTGGAGGTAGATTAAAAAATGCCCATTTAATTTTAAGTTTGGTCATAATATTGAAATCTAAGGGGTACAATATCTATTGATTTTTAAACTAGGATTTGATAGCTTTAATATGTCTAAAGTAAATTATTATTCATTGGCAAATTGTTTTTAGGAAGAACAAGTAAGTTGTGAAATACCATAAAGTAGGGACTATAGTTTCTTACAATTAATAAAGCTAATAATACATGTTCTATGGCATCTTATAGAGTTAATTTGGCTATTTCCATTTTAAAACTGATTTGTACCATGCTTTTTATGCTTGTATTCTATCAAATCGCTTAAGATAACCAGTCTTTAGATGCTAATTTATGTTTTTATATTTATATATCTCATAAAGCTTCATGTTTAACATGTTTGTAGTATTGAATCAAATATCTTAAGATATCTAATGTTTACATGCAAATTTATGCATTTCTATTATTATATCTCATAAATCTTCCTATTTAACATGCTTGCCATATTGAAGTGGGCAGAGTCCTTGTAAGAGTTGAAGTCACTGTACTATGGTGCAGTATTGAAGTAGCTAAAGCACATGGAAGAGGAAATTACTTAAAAATTGCATTTTATTTTAAACATGTAAACAATCTCTATCTCCGTGGTATTTCAAATAACACTTTCCAACTACAACTATAAAGAATGTATTTTGATCCTATGTTAATTGTAATATTGACATTTCCTTTCACATTAGCATTTTTATTCATAGTATGCATATTCCATCATTTTGGAATCCTTTTTGATGACTTTTTTTATTATTTCATAGCATGCACTTCACATAATAATCCATCAATTGTAATATTGATACTTTCCTTTGCATTATCATTTTGTCTACATTCCACAAAATAGTGTGGTAAAAAATAACAACATGCAAACCGTCATGTACTTAATCTTCCCCATGACACTTATTCATTTCAGGAGTTATAATTTTCAATTTATAAATATCTTATCAATTCTCACAATGAATTATAAATTTTGATGCAAAAGGACAATTTTTTTGCATGTTTATTTATGAAAGTCTTATTACTAATTTTATGGATAAAGAAAATCTTATGTTGCTAATATTTTGATTTATATATTTGGAAAAATATTCTTTATAAAAATATTCCCCTTATAAATATATTTAAAATTTAGTGTTTTTTGACATATATGTCTTTTGACTAGAAATGTGTTAGAAAAATATTATAATTTTAAAATTAAGTATAAAGAAATAGTTTTACTAAGGCTAAAATACATGTCTTAAAATTATTCATAATAGAAAACATTCAATAATTTGTAAAAAATACAATATTTAAGAGACCTTGAAATAAATATTTTTATCAAAATTAAGTCATCTAACAACTAACATAAATCAAGAAAGTAGAATTAGGTATTTGATGCTTTGAGTAGGTGATATAATTTTGTTTTGAACCATAAATCAAGAAAGCATAATTAGGTATTTGATGCTTTGATAATGAAAGTGAAACTGTTAAATTTGAGTGAAGTATTTGTATTTAAATTTGATAAGGAATTATATGATATTGGTCCAGATTTTGGGAAGATAGTTGAACAATGTAGGTATCCACTAGTAGGTGAGAGAAGTAATATTCATGATGAATATACTATATATGATGGTTATCTCTTAAATGGAAAAAATATGTATTTCGGTTTGGCCCATGAGAAATAATATTATAATATAACTACACATTAGTGGTTTGGATGGACATTTTGAGAAGAATAATATAATAGACTTGGTGGATAAGAAGTATTTTTGACCAAATATGAAGATATAGGTGGAAAGGTATGTTTAAAGCATTAAGATAAGCCATGTGGATAAAATCCATGAACAAATCAAAGGGTTATGAATTCTATTATCGGTATCAAGAGGACCATGTAGAGATTTGAGTATGGACTTTGTATTGGGACTACCAAACATACAAAGAGGCAATAATTCAATTTTTGTTGTTATCAACTTGTTTTATAATATGGTTCATTTTATTGAATTTAGGAAAATAAATTATGCCACTAGAGTAGTAGATATATTTTTTAAAGATGTTGTAAGATTGTATGGTGTTCTATAAATAATTACTTAGAATAGTGTTACAAAATTTATAAGTCAATTTTAGAGGACTCTATGTAAGAATATGGGAACCAAATTAAATTTTATAAGAGCATAGAACCTAAAAATAGATGGACAAAAAAAGTAGTATACAAGAGCTTGAGAAATCTATTGAGATGCATAGTTGGAGAGTATCCCAAATAATGGTACTTGGATTTACCACAAGTTGAGTTTGTATATAATAGTCTCATGAACAAATGAATAGAGAAATCACCATTTCAAATTTTTAATGGTATAAATCCTTAGTTTTATTTAGATTTGGTACAATTACCAATTGTAGAGAGGGTTAGTGATGATGTAAAATTATTTTTTGAGCACACATAACATTTATAAGAATAAATTAGAATAAATCTATAGGAAATCAATGACAAGTATAAAGAAACAACATATGTGGAGAGAAGTGAAAAAACTATTTGAAGAAAGATATTTTGTGATTGTTTATTTAAGAAAATAAATATTTCCCCAAGGAATATACAAAAATATAAAGTACAAGGTGATTGATCCATGTAAAATTGTGAATAAAATCAATGACAATGTTTATGAGGTGAGTTTACTATATAATGATGATATTTATCCATTATTTAATGTTTCATATTTATATGCATTCATGGAAAATATGTTTAAGGGGAATAAGGTGAAGAAGTGGATATGAAGCAAAAAGTACCATTAAAGATGAAATATAAGTTACCATAAACCAAGGACAATGGTCACTCGTAAGGAACATAAAGATGTCAATAAAAAGGGACATAAAGATGTCACAACAAATAATGGGAGATAAATGTATCACATAATACAAGGCCAAGGGGACACAAATAATATAGAATTATGACTAAAAAGATATTGTAAGAGAGTAACAACATAATTAAGCATAGAAAAAGAAAATAATAGAATATACCATCCATATGCAACAATGTCACATCATGATATAATAACATATTTATTTAACATTGTGAAAGATATGAGTAAATAGAAAGACATGTGTAAAAAATATAGATAATTCAACATGGTAGAGGGTTTATAAGGATATAATATAAAATAGCGAAACCCATGGAATAGGATGTCCCTAGTATTGGCATTGCCACTATGTAGAGGAAAGTCCAACATAAATATGTCCATATATAGCATGTATGTCTTTCATCACACTAATAAACCATGATATAAATGTGTATATGAAAATAATATGTCATATACCAAACATGTGATGAACACAATATGTAAATAGTGTAACATATTAGTCATGCCATGTTATGGTCTTTGATTTTTATTTTTTTAAACATTTTGATTGATTTTGAAATTTATTTATGTTTTTAATTTATTTTTGGAATATTTGAAATAAAAAAAGTGATAACCAATGATTCCATGAATGGGAGGAAAATGTGGAGAGCATGTATTAGATAGTGTAAGGGTCATCTATCATGAGTAAAGGTATCAGATGTAGGCATATCATAATATGATAATAAATCACATGATTTAAAGTCATTGTCATGGTCATTGATAATAGAATATCATGTATGATGGGTATCTATAGAATACCAATGATAATGTGGGGTCCACTGTATAGTGGAAGATTATACCACTACCTATGTTTGATGTGGAAAATATTAATAGTATTTACTTAGTATGTGTTATAGGATATGGTGGCCTTTTAGAAATATGCATATCTTTCTAATGTGATGGGAGATGAAAATATGGCCACTAGATCTATATAAAATATCTTGTGTATAGAATATCTTTCATATGTGTAGCCACTAGATCTATATATTAATAATGTATGGGTGTATTAATCAACTTCGAGGGTGGTGAGGATGGAGGTGGAGATGTTGCTTGTTACAGAGGGTACTCATAACAGACACCTATAACTATGACTACCTTGTTGTAATTTATGTACTTGAGACATCGATGAAATTTATATGATATTGTATTAATATTTTGTATCCAAGGTCATCCTTATAATAGGTGAAATACCCCATTACTCTATAGGACTATGAATGGTGTGCCTAGTATGGTAGAGTCCACCTGAAGAAGTAACACTATTTTTTAAGGATATTTTTATATATACATTGAATACATTAACAATTATATATATATATATATATATATATATATATATATATATATTAATGTATCCAAGGGAGTGAAAAGTGGCATCAGGTATGTGTTCTTACATGACCGATTGTTGACCATGATACTATATATGTGTTGACAATTGATATTAGTTTGTATGAATATTGTGTGAAAATCTAATTCATCATCGAAGATATCACTATCATCAAACATGATCAAAGGAAATTATGGTTAGGTGCATATAAGTGTATTAATAATTATTTCTATTGGGTGATCATATGTTACAGATGGTGAATGCATCTTATATGTATAGTGTTCTTCTAAAGTATCCTTAATATATATCTTGTCATGTCTAGGAAATGAATCATTGAATATTTTCAAATTATTATTTCCATTTATCTTTGGTGTATATTCCTATATAGTGGGTGTCAACTCAATTGTGTTTTTATCAATAATATATTATACTTATGTCTCAATTTTAAGCATTTGTTTGTAAAATATCTCATAATTTAGTAATAGTCATAATATGCATTACTATCATGGTTATTTTGTGTATGTTTTTTTGGATCAAAATATTATGGAGGAGAAATAACTAAAAGGTTACACTCAAGTAGGTTGTGTACTTGTTCAGTAGATGAGGATGTGATGATAAACTACATAATTAACTCTTTAGAGAAGTTGATAATTGAAGTCAATTTTTAGGTTGTGATACTAAATTGATTGTAATTATTGCCTCATTTATTTTTCATTTTGATTTAACCTTGTAGCTTGGTTTTATCTAGAATTTTGTTTTTGAATTACATGTAAGAGTTGGGGTATACTTGAGTTTTTTCAAAGAACTTATGAGATAAACTTCTTTGTCCCTTACTATGTGTCATTTCTCATCAAAGGATTTGAATCTCTTAAAGATAAGTGACTCATGGAGTGGTGTAAGGAATCCTATTGCGAATATTCATTATCAATATCATTGGTAATTTAAGGTAACAGAGTCTTGTACTAAAGTACTTAATCATTTATTGGCTTATTGGATCCCTACTCAAGTTTATAAATTTATGCATAAGATAGCTTCCCATAAATTTTGATTGTGAAATGTGATATAAAATGATGTCATAAAGGGTTGAATGCTATAACTAATTGGAGGGGAAGGTTATAGAACCAATAATTATTTTTTTTGAAGATTTCTCTTGATTAACTTGGTTAACAATTTGTCATTTTATATATAATATAACCACGCTACATGGAATGATCAAAGGAATTTTTATAGATCACATTTTAATTTTTATAGTGGAAGATTAAGAGCTATGAGTGTTGCATGTAAATGATAATTGATTATGAATAAAAACATGTAAATATGGGGAATAACTAGCTCTAGATGAACCTTTCTCTAACTACAACGACTTAGCATGTAGAGTTATAACAATCCATTTAAGGAAATGTATATTGATAAAGGTTTGTGATTTTCCATGTGTATTTATCATATGAGCGTAAATATTATATTTTTAGGAATGTGTATGGAGTGTTTTTAGAAGCTTTGTGTTTCTCCCACACCTTCATTACATAGAAAGTGTGTCTAGAGGTGTTGATGTAGTAGAGGTATCAACACCTATGTTTGGGATAGTACCTCACAAGTATTGGTTGATAATAGTAAAGGGATCTTGTTATTATTCCTAAGATATAAGAAGTGTATCTTGGTATGTAGCCTTAGATTTTAGGATCAATTTGAATATTATTTCCATATCTTTAGGATCTTGATGGATTCCTTGATATATGAATTTAGATTGATATATGAATTCAAATTGATATACCAAGTCTTTCCAAAATTAGTAAAAAAATTTATGTAACATGATTAATATTCATTATGAGATTGAAGGAGAGGTTGAAATCATTTTTTTCTATTATCGTTCATGTCCCAAAATAATGGTAGGTTTTTTTGTGTAGTACATATGGTAAAATAAAGTGAAATACTTAGTATACATTGAGTACAAACCTCTGTAAGTCTTTCAAAATATTAATCTAAGATATAAAAGGGATATCAAGAGATTGATATATAAGAGACTATTATGTAAGTATAAATTGACTCTCTCTCTCTCTCTCTCTCTCTCTCTCTCTCTCTCTCTCTCTCTCTCTCTATCTCTCTCTCAGTTGCTTTCATTTTGTTTCTTTTTCATTCTTTTTATCTATAGAGATATAAAAGGGATATCAAGATATTTATAAAACACTATGATAGAATCATATATATTAATTTCAAAAGATTACCTCTTTTATAGAATCATATATATTACCTTCTTGATATGAAAATTATAATCAGAGGGGTTATGAATGAAACCATTCTGCAATAGGTGATCATCTATTTTTATGTACCATGTCAGAGCTGCTTATTTAAGTCCATAAAGTGACTTAACTAGATGACATACCTTTTGTGGATGTTTGTCATCAATGAAACCTTTTGGTTGGGTCATGTATACTTCTTTTAGATCACCATTCAAGAAATCACTCTTGACGTCTATTTGTTAAGGCTTCCATCCATACTATGCTACCAGTGCACAAATAACTCTAATAGTCTTGATCTTCATAGTGGGTGAAAAGGTCTCCTCATAATCAATGCCTTCTTGTTGAGAATAACCCTTTACAATAATTCATGCTTTGTGTTTTTTGATGGATCCATCTTCCTTGTACTTTGTTTTGAAATTATACTTGTAACCAATGGATTTATTCCCTATAAGCAGATCAACAAGTTCCCATGTCTTATTTTTGATGAGGGAATCATATTCAACATCCATGAAATTATTCCACTAAGGTTGAATTAAGGCCTCTCAAACTATCTCTAATTTAGTGTTGTTAACTACTGAACTCATGAGTTCAAGATTGAATTCATGTCTCACTTGTTTTCTTGTTCAAACTCCTGATGAAGTGTCTGAAGGAGAGCTCAGGTGTGAGTCTTTGACTGTGGAATATAACCATTTTGGATGTCGATGTAGCTACTAATTTGATGAATAACTTACTTATAGATTACCAAGATCAATGAATAATTCTCCTTCTTGCATCTCACCTTCTTCATACTCATCATCTAACCGTGGGAAAAGTCTGTGAGAGGTGGTCTAGTCTATCTCCTTCTGTGCCAATGAGTCAAATAATGAATCTTCACATACCACATCATGACTTTCATAAATATTCTTCATCTCAGGATCCATGAGATGGTATTATTTTGAGGTAGTCTTATACCCCAAAAAATACACTAGAGGGCCTTTGGTTTGATCTTCTTCCTATTTTTATCTAGGACATGCATATATGAAATATAACCAAATAATCTAAGATGGGAAATCAATGGTTTAAGACCACTCCATACCTCTTTTAATGTCTTGTCTAGAAGGATATTTGTTGGTACTTTATTGAGAAGATAGAAAACTAATTGTATTGCTTCTACCTAGAATTATGCCATTAACTTTGCAGTGGATATCACACAATGAGCCATATCCATGATTGAGTGATTACATCATTCTACTATTCCATTCTGCTAAGGTGTATAGGGAGCAATCAAGTGCTTCTTGATGCCATGTTGCTTTAGGAATACTGAGAACTCTTTTGATGTGAAATGCCCCCCTCAATTTGAGTGAAGGAGCTGAAGTTGCTACTTGGATTATGTAACAACATGCTAATGTAAGGACTTGAAATGTGCAAGGGATTCACTCTTCTTTTTGAGAAAGTACACCCAAGTCTTACAAGAAAAATCATCAATAATAAATAAAAGTACCTAAATCCTTGAAGGGATGTTGGCAAGGGTCCACATAGATCAATATGCACCATAAAAAGTCATTCCTTGGGATGAGAGGAACTTGGCTTGAATGGAACCTGATGTTGTTTGCCCACAATAATACTAGGACATATCGGTAAAGAAGAGGAAGGTTGTGGAATTTCATGAACCATTGCCTTAGAACTAAGCTGAATGAGGGAACCAATAAATGGATGCCCATAGTGATAGTGCCAAAATACAATAGATTCTATCATAGAGGCAATGAGTGCAACTTCACTAGTTGATACTACATCTAAGGCAAATAACTGATCCTTCAAGAAGGCTTTAGCAAGAACCTAACCTTCTCAGGAAATGAGATAGGATTTGATGCCTTGATGGACTAGAAAATCTAATTTTATCTTGTGATTCAAAAGCTAATTGATAGATAAGAGATTTATTATCAAACTAGGGACAAAGAGTACCTTTATGAGAATACAATGTCTTATCTTGAGAGGAATGGTGACACATCTAATTCCTTCTACAACATACTCTTTATTTTCAGTAATTCAAACTTGATCTATAGGTAGGTGAGTTGTTAGCGAATCAAAGAGTTCCTTACATCTAGTCATGTGCTTGCTAGCACCAGAGTCTATTAACCAAACTTTTCTTATTGTTATCAAGGTTTGGGAGACTAGTACAAGCTCATCATGGGATCCATATGCTAATTCTACTACTTTATCATCAAATACATTCTCCTCTTGCTTTTGTGTTGCTACATTCCCTTTTTGCTTTAATTGTTGAGGATGTCTCTTAGATTTCTATGAGTCTTCTTTACTGGATAAGCCCTATCAATTAGACTGTGAGCCAAGGCATTATACCAGCAATGATCAGTATCATGCATGTGGCTTTTGAAAATGTAACACCACCACTTTAGATTCTCAGCCTTCTAATATTGTTGATGTTGCTGTGGCTGCTTTGGTGGTCCTTTTTTAAATTTTGGACCCCATTTCTTTGAGATCAGGGCTTTGTCCTAAAATTCTTCATGTATAGACTAAATTGCTTCCTCTTGTTGAAGTAAGTTGACCAGTTCTTTGAAATACACTACTTTATTGGTAATGTTGATTATTATAATAAATGTGCAAAATTGAGATGGGAGATCTCTTAATGTGATCAAAACCAACATCTTGTCCTCGATCTTTTCTCCAAGCACAACAAGTTCTACTTGTAGTTTTATAATCCAATGTAAGAACTCAACCTTTTCCCCTGATTTCATACTAAGTATATGAAGAAGTGATTATAGATGCAAGATTATGGATTATGGTTTGATTCTTCACCTCATAAATAGTGGACAAAATGTCCAATGTCTCTTTCGATCTCTGTGCATCATGAACATTTAGTTGAAATTCATCAGTAATACTAAGAGTTATCAACGTGAGTGCTTTTTCATCAGACTTATCAAACTTCTTTTTCTCATCAAATATAGTATGATGGGTCATTATTCCAGTGATGATGCCCCATAATTATTAAAATTTAAGAATAAACTACATCTTCATCTTCCAAATGGAAAAATTAGGCCCTTTCAAGCACTGGGCATCTGATAATAACAACTTGGGTGTAGACATTTTCTAATCTTTTCCTTACTTTAATTTTGCAAAGTAATTACAAGCTATAACATGAATTTATTGCTTCAAATATTTTTAAAAAAATTATATTTGAAAGATGTACCTTGGAGGGTTTCTCTCCAATCTATCACATCCCATGGCTTTGGATATTTGAATGCACTCTCTTCATTTTGAGGAATGCTTAATGGACTTTTGCTCTTAGCATGATTTTTGCTACCAGTTGATTGCTCTTGGTATAGTTCCTTTCATATATTTCAAACACTCTAGGATGTGTTACTTCTATTGGCTTGACTACAGACTAGGTGTCTAACTTCCTTGCTTAGCTTCCATGAGTCTGAAAGGCTTACTTAGGATTTGATCCTTCCTTCTTCTACATGGCACACATTCAAATTTTCATGGATTAGAAATTATGATTTCTATTTTATACTTCATGGCACCTTTTCATAGCTTTACTATAGGATTAAGTTTATTTTATGCTTTGCCTTTCTTTTGTAGGTCTTTTACCAGGCTTGGCTACACCAAAAATCTATAGATCATATTTTTCTAGCAATTAGTAGGATTTTTTCTACTACACATCGACCAGATGAAGACAATGGTTCTTCCTTAATCACTATCTCCTTAATTCTATTATGAACTAGTCTTCTACCATCCACTGATTGGTCTTTCCTCCTTTATCAATCACTTGGCCAACTTTCCCTATTGTAGGATCTTGATATACTCTTTGATACCAAAGTGAAGAATTGAATGAAACTTTGATAATTTTATTAGATCAAAAAAGGTGAATATATATAAGGCCAAAGAGCAATCAGTTAGCAGCTATCCTAAAACTAATAGTAACTAACATAATAAACTACCCCTACGTGTCACTTACATGACTCTAACAAAAAGAATTAAACAATGTAATATAAATTATGCTAACAAAATCATTGAATATTTTCAAATTATTATATCCATTTATCTTTGGTGTATATTCCTATATGGTGTTTATCAACTCAGTAGTGTTTTAATCAATAATATATTATACTTATGTCTCAATTATAAGCATTTGTTTGTAAAATATCACATAATTTAGTAATAGTCATAATATGCATTACTATCATAGTTATTTTGTGTAAGTTTTTTTGGATAAAAATCTTATGGAGGAGAAATAAGTAAAATCTTACACTCAAGTAGATTGTGTACTTGTTTAGTAGACGAGGATGTGATGATAAACTAGATAATTGCCTCTTTGGAGAAGTTGACAATTGAAGTCAATTTTTAGGTTGTGATGCTACATTGATTGTAATTATTGCCTCATTCATTTTTCCTTTTGATTTAACCTTGTAGCTTAGTTTTATGTGAAATTTTGTTATTGAATTAAATGTAAGAGTTGGTGTATACTTGAGTTTGTTCAAAGAACTTATGAGATAAACTTCTTTGTCCCTTACTGTGTGTCATTTCTCATCAAAGGATTTGAATCTCTTAAAGATAAGTGACTCATGGAGTGGTGCAAGGAATCCTCTTGTGAGTATTCATTATTGATATAATTGCTCATTTTAGGTAGCACAGTCTTATACTAAAGTACTTAATCATTTATTAGCTTATTGGGCCCCTACTCAAATTTATAAATTTATGCATAAGATAGCTCCAATAAATCTTGATTGTGAAATGTGATATAAAATGATATCCTAATGGGTTGAATGCTATGACTGATTGGAGGGGAAGGTCATAGAACAAGTAATTATTTTTTTTGAAGATTTCTCTTGATTATTTTGGTTAATAATTTGTCAATTTCTACGTAATCTAAGCATGCTACATGGAAAGATCAAAGGTGTTTTTATATATCACCTTTTAATTTGTATAGTGGAAGATTAGGAGCTATGTGTCTTTCATGTAAATGATAAGATTCTATCTCAAGGGATAATTGACTATGAATAAAGGCATGAAAATATAGTGAATAATTAGCTCTAGATGAACCTTTCTCTAACTACAACACCTTAGCATGAAAAGTTATAACAATCCATTCAAGGAAATGTATAGTGATAAAGGTTTGTGATTTACCATGTGTATTTATCATAGGAGGGTAAATATTATATTTTTAGGAATGTGTATGGAATGATGTTAGAAGCCTTGTGTTTCTCCCACACCTTGGTTAGATAGAAAGTGTGACTAGAGGTGTTGATGTAGTAGAGGTATCAACACCTATGTTTGGGATAATAATTGACAAGTATTGGTTGATAATAGTAAAGGGATCTTGTTATTATGCCTAAGATATAATAAGTGTATATTGGTATGTAGCCTTAGATTCTAGGATCAATTTGAATATAATTTCCATATCTTTAGGATATTGATGGATTCCTTGACAATAATTTGACAAGGCTCTAAAATTCATTGTATCTATTTTAGATAAAGTATAAGAAATATTGGTATGCTCTATATGGAACCCACATAATCTAGAACTGTGCTTTGGAAGCAAAAGGGGACTAGCCTTATTCAATGGCATATAATGGAATCATGCAAATATGTAAAAGGCTAGAGCTAGGGGTGAGAATATCTATTGTCTTTTATGTGTGTAAATTAGAAACATAACTAATTCCCTAGGAAAAAATTATATGCTAGAGGTATGGAACCCCATAAAAATGAAACCCTAAGGGAGACTTAGGGTTTAACATGACTTGATTAATATATGGTTTAACCACTTGTTTTACCCTAATTTAGTTTTAGAAACCCTAATAGGATAGAGATTAGTATGTGAATTCAAATTGATATATGGAATTCAAGCATACATCTAAATCTAAAATATTGAAGTTGATTGAAATGATTTAACAAGTGGCACATGATAAATATAGAAAGTAAAAAATGATAAGAACTTAGATTTTATGATTGTTTGACTTAATTTGATTATGTTCTAAAAGTTGAAAATATACTAAAGCAAACCTATGATTTGTCTAGTTTAGGAACTATGTTCTAGATCATGTAATGTCAATTCCATAAGATCTAGGATAGTATTGACTATCAATATTGAGCTATAATGGTTATTTGTGCCCTATGATAAAATATGGGTCTATGACTATATGGTCACCTTTACCTATATTTAAAAGCTCTATATGTGTAATAATAAACCTTGATTGTGTGCATAACTCCATAAATAAACGTAATTCACCTTGAAAACCTTAAGTTTGCTTGTGAGGGATAGAAAACTATAAGTACTGGGGATTTCTAATGGGTTGATTAGACCCCAATCACCCCCATTTAAGATTAAACTATGTGTATGTATCTGATATTCCATGGACGGAAATTAAGCCACATGTAAATTTCACACCTAGTGTGATTTTGTAATTGTGTTCCTCCATTCTATGATTGTAGCTATTGATTTGGATTTAGTATGGTTCATACCTAGCTCATGACTATTCCTAGTGACTAATTCATAATTTGGGAAGAATTGATCAAATATTCTCAATGTGTAGTAATGTATAGATGTGTGCCATAAAATTAACTTATGAAGTGAGGATTTTATTTGTATATATATGAGTCCAATTGGGTAATTTATAATGCCATATAAATTCTATGTAGATGGGTTGAACCTAAGAAAATATCATATTTTAAAAAGTATTCGTTGCTGAGAGAGGGTTGGTAATGTTTGATGCAAGTCAATATCAAATGGCAATACTAAACTAGTCTAACATCCTTGACCCATGAACATGATAACTAAATTGATTGTCTATGAGTGTTTTTGAAGGATAATATGCAAGTTTGGAATAGATTATAAGGTTCTTGTAGGTGTGTAATCATAATATAGAAAGGTCGAACTCATAAGGTAGCTTATAGGTCTGAGAGACTGATAGGTTGGGGCCATATTTTTGTGCACAAGTCATGCATGGTAAATGGATGTCAAGATTTTCATTTTCAAGTAATCAATATCATATTTTAGTATGTACAATAGGCACATCATATGTTATAGTATGTTATCTATTTTAAATTTAGTTTTATTCTCAGATTATATTATATTCAAATGATAAGAATTTGTGAACGGTTATGTCATGAGTTGTGTAGGGTTTATCACGAATTTTATATAAACAATAGAAAATATATTAAACAATGTATTTTTTAACTATTCAACATATAATTCAAATATGAATTCACCATTTTGTGATAAATCCTATGTTATAGATAAATTTATAAGTGTAATAAACTCTTGAGTAAGCAAGTGCCCCCATTATTTATGATTTATGATTTATTTTAATTTATATTTAATGTTATTATTTCTTATTTTATTTGAAACACAACACTTCACAATCAAATATAGCAGTCTTTGATATTAGGAATGATTTAAATAAGATACAATAAATAATAACATATATGGAGACCAAAGACGAAATAAAAGATATGGATAAGAAAGTAGATACCGATTGGTTTAGCTTTAGAAAACACCAATATAATTTTTGTTGATCTCATAGTTCGTGCAAACATTTTAATCATGTTACAAGGTTATGATCAACATCCGCTACCTCTAGTAACTAGTGATGCTACCATCCCTACTCGATCAAGGAATCAACCCATATCTAATTCAGACATTGGGCAAACATAGTGCATAACAAATGTTTTTTGGTATCTCTACATGTAATGCCCAAGTTGGACATCCATAAGATCTATGACAAGGATTTCATCAATTAGATCATCTAAATGGAGCATTATTTTGACTAGTATCACATGTTATAATGGGAAAATGTTAATATGACACACACATACATATATATAACCGGATAAATTTATTTGTCATCGCTAGTTTTTTGATCAAAATAAAAAGAATAGCGATAATCTCACATCGTTTATTTTCATTGAGGATATATTCATGTTATAATAGCATTATAGTGGGTAAGTTATTCAACCAATTAGATAAGGTATAAAAAATTAAAATGTTTAAAAATTATATTCAACAATTTCAGCCCTGATTCTTGAGAAGTGAAAATTAGAGGAAAAAAAAAAAAAAAACAACAAAAAAACAAACTTGAAGTATCTGTTTTTAGGAGGACATAAAGATCACAATCAACATGAGGGATGTTAATTTGATCTACCAACCTCATCTAAATATATTATTAGAGAATGTAGGGTTAAAAAAGTCACCATGCGGCAATCCATTACTGATCAAAATAGATTAAAACTTTAAAAATTGAAGAGAAAAGTTAAGGATTATGATGTACATGTGATAGAAAATACAGGAAGACATAAATTTGTAGAGAAGAAACTATTCTAAATTTAAGAAACAGGTTAAGAGGAAGACCAAGAATAAAGTGAAGTTAGAGATGAACTAGAAGAAGCACTGGAGGATCCACATCTGCGATATCATTCCATTCTATATTAAGGATTAGTACCCATTGAACCCTGAAGGTCCCGATATTTAAAAAGAAGCAAATAGTGATGATGGTAATTGATTTAGGTAATTGAACGTTTTTATTTCCAACATTCCACCAAAACTCTCATAATTTCAAACTAAGATCGACAATAGGGGAAAAAAGTGTTTCTTGTAAGTTTCTTATAAATTGACTTCTAAATTATTAGACTTTTAAATCGCTATGAATTCAAATAACTTGTTCAGGACATAAAATTATGGCCAATAGCAACCCTATGCAAGTAGACATGGTCTATATTTGACTGGGCTAATTACTGTTAACATGGAGGATGAAGATTGGATTGCTCAGCGAATTTACAGAGACCCGAGCAGCGGTGCATTCTTTATGTTGGCATGCAATTTTGTGGACCAAAAATAGTTTACTTATGGCCAAGAGTCAAGCCACATGATAACCATAAATACCCAAATTTATGGTCGGTCGGTTGGGTGTATGATGCATCATGTGCTCAAGACAAATTTCACGGAATGACATGACTAGATAGATAACAAAACCAAAATGCTGCTGGCGGTGAAAATATGGCCAAAGATGGAATTATGCATTGGATTTTTTTTTAAATATTAAAAAATAAATAAAATATATATATATATATATATATATATATATATATATATATATATATATATATATATTTTAATATTATAAAATAAATAAAAGAAATCAGTTGAATTATATTAAAGTGAACATATAACTTAGAAAAAAAAATCATAGAATTTTTAATTAAATATAAACTACAAATACTGTTCAATCACCTTGGACTAATTTATGGAGATAATTCCTTTGGGATGGAATACGTTAGTTAAAGTCAACATATCCTTTTAATTAGTCATTTAATAGCAATTGACACACCAAAAATAATATTGGAAAATTGCTCTTTCACGTAGAATGTTAGTTCCTTTGAAACGGTTGGCATGAAATTATTATTATTTTTTAATTGGTGTTTATTAATTTAGATAATTGGTGTATATTAATTTAGATAATTGGTGTATATTAATTTAGATAAAGGTATATTACTAGCAATTGTATATGGAAGGTATAATGTAAATGTGGATAGAGAAATAGAGAGTTTTTATAAAGAATGTAATTGTCATTTTTATATTTATTTAATATATGTTTAAATTTTATTTTGTATTTTTAAATATTGGTTAAAAGAAAGTGGAGGTGAAATATAAAGTTTTTGTAAGGATCACATTTTTAATATTAAAAAAAATAATTATTTATTTATTATATATTTTATTAATATATAGATATATTTTATCAAAAAATTAAAATAAAAATAAAAATTAGTTTTTGATGTTCATGTTTAGTAGTAGATATATTATTTGTTGTTTTTTGCAATGTTAGTCTTTATGATTTATCTATTGTCAAATACAAAGTCTATTTTAATAGACACTGTTTAATGTTTCTTAAATTATGATAGAAATTGACATATATTGAGGATTATTTGCATTCCATGTTTGATTCTAGTATTTGAAACTATAGTATGCATTTCTCCAAGAGCACCATTGACCAATTAAGGATTGACTAATACATTAGTTATAAAAATAATTTGTTGTCCTTTAGATATAGGATTTTTGGTCTCTAACTAGTCATCATCATGATCTTCAAACTTCCATTTGCTAGTAGGTTTTGCGATAATTTGTGAAATAAATATATTTAATGACTTAAACATTTCATTTTTATGTGTTGAAGCCAAAGTATTGGTTACATATAAGTGATTCATAAGACAAATAACTATCTATTGAGACATTATTAAGTTACTAATTTAAATTTTTGGTTCAATATGTTGTCTATCAACAATAGATTTTTGAAAGTTACTTGATGTACGCAATGTAATTTTATTTTTGAAAGGTACACTAAAGAATAAAACCACATAATGTTTCAATATACATTGTTATATCATGTATTGGAGGGAAATGACCCAAATCAGTAATGATAATAATAAATCACACACCAAATGGTTTGCTTATAAGTTGTGGGAAGGCCTCATGAAATCATTGATATCATACTTACATGAAGATAACAAGAATTATGCGTGTAAATTTTATTTTTTAAAGCTAATTAAATTAAATTAAGAAATAATAAAATATAGAAACTAATCATATTAAAAAATAAGTGAAAGGATTGAAGCTACAATAATCACATCGATGGGTGGAAAGAGATAACATCAACAATTTAATACATTTAAAAAAAAAATTAATATAAAATTTTAATTAAATATAAACTACAAATACTGCTCAATCATCTTGGACCAATTTTTGGAGATATTTATTTTGGGATGGAATATGTTATTTAGAGTTAACACAACTTTTTAATTAATCCATTTAATAGTAATTGGCACAACAAAAATAATATTGGAAAATTAAGTTTTGTCACGTAGAATGTTATTTCCCTTGAAACCTCTATCATGAATCTAAAAATCTTAAAGTGGTGCATATTAATCTAGATAAAAGGTATATTACTAGCAGTAGTATGAGGAAGGTGTAATGTCAATACAGATAAAGAGAGAAGAAAACTAATTTAATAAATATATTTTTTTTATAAGGAATGTCGTTATCACTCTTATTTTTACTTAATATGTGTATAAGATTTATTTTGCATTCTTAAAAACCGGTTAAAAGAGAGAGAGGAGATGAAATATGAATTTTTTAAAAGAATCATACTCTTGATATTGCAATAAAATTTAGTACTTGATGTCGGTAGTACAAGCATTAATTATTGTCTTTTGCAATGTTTGTCTCTCTAACTTATCTATTTTCAAATACCAAATCTATTTTAATGGTCATTATTTAATGTTTCCTGAGTTATGATATAAATTGACACATATTGAAGATTATTTGTATCCCATGCTAGGCTTATGTATATTTTCATATGTACAACCATAAATATCAAGAATTCATGCGATTTGGTGTTAGTATTTTAAACTATAGCATGAATTTGTCTAAGAGAATCATTGGCCAAGCAAGGATTCATCCACACATTGGCTATAGGAATAATTTATTGTATTTTTGATAGAGGAGTTTTGGTCTTTTAATGATCATCATTATTATCTTCAAAATTTCATTTGCTAGTATATTTTGTGATTTTCTATGCAATAAACATATTTAATAATTTAAATATTTTATTTTTATGTGTTGAATACAAAATATTTATTGCATATAAGTGATTCATAAGACAAATAACTATCTATTAAGATTTTAATAAATTCTTAATTTCAAATTTTGATTTAATATGTTGTATATTCAACAATAGATTTTGAAAAATTACTTGATTTGGATTGAATTTTTTTGATGGAAAATTTTGCATAATGTAATTTTATTTTTTAAAAGTACACCAAATGATCAAATCATGTACTGTTGTAACATATATAAGTATATCATATACTAAAGGGAAATAAACCAAATCACCAATGATAATAGTAAATCATGTATCAAATGGGTTGCTTATGAGTTGTTGGCGAGCCGCATGAAATCGTTGATTAATATGTCAATAGTTTTGGTCATATAAAACTTGTTTCATTAATATGAATCTATTGGATACATTTAAGTACTGTTGTAAAATTTCACGTGCTTATCCTTTTTATGGTTTCGTTTCTTTTATAGGACATTCAAAGGCTTGATTGGATTGTTGAAGAATTAATATTAAATATTTCAATAGTCATTGGTTACAAGAAGTATGAATAGATAACTATTGTGAGTTGATTGTAAATTCAATAAAAATATTATTTTCTTCATAAGGTATGACCTTATACTAGCAGTGTCTTAAACTATAATTTCAAAGGAAGTATTTTGTCACATTAATTTTAATGGTGCATAATAATATCAAGATCATTTTTTGTTATGAAAATACTGTACTTAAAGTTGTGGTAAATAATGTTATCATTTAAATTTGTTCCGTTTGAAAACAATTCAATTTCCGAAGTTTCACAATGAATATGACATAGGTGGTAGGAAACGTTTATGATTTCAAATTCTTCGACTATATGTTCATTATAACAACAAATATCTGCAATGATGTTCATGAAAACTTCTTACAAAATAACATCCCTCAAATAGAACAATGCAGTCACTCAGAAATTCAAGACATGAGAAAGGACATTTCAGACATCCTGATATGATATATGCAGAACAAATCTTAGTAATATGGTTTTCATTAATGGCTCTTAAATCTCAATTGTCAGACTACACCATATTTCAAGTTTTATAGGATTAATAAATACGATATTATCAACATAATATAGGATAATTATAGGTCATCCAATGCCTATACAGTAAGTTTGTTTTACAATTAATAAGTAACAAAATTTTTAAATTTTTTTAATATGGGGTATTGATCGCTGCAGTTTCTTCACACTTTTGTGTGATGAAACACATCAACCATTGAGGGTGAATGGCCTTGTAAATACATCCATTGTGTTCTACAACCATTCCAACCATCAGATAATTAAAACTATCAGAATTATTTCTTATAATTTTTATAGAAATTTTAAAAAAAGAAAAATTATGAAAGATAAATTGAAAATTAAATCCAAAATATATACGTATTAGGACGAGGCTAGAGCTGTTGCATTACTCCTTTATATAAGTGACAAAGAAAAATAGGTTATCGAGCGCAGGAACTATTTCTTATAATTACATATAATGAATGAGGTGGATGTCCTTATATATCCATCCTTTATTAATATTTTACACAAAATTTTAATAATACGAGGATCTAAATCTTAATAATACGAGGATCTAAATCTTATCTTCTTTCAAAAGTATTGTATTCATTTTTCATTCTCCTAAAAGTGATCATAAAGTGAAATCCAAAATGTTGGATAAAAATATTTCAACATAAATGAATTCATAAAATTATTATTATAATTAAACGTACAATTAATAAAAATAAAGAATACTAGTATATTTAAATACATATACAAAGATAGCCAACTAAAATATGAAAACATCATATAATTGATGAATAATTTTATTTAATGCCACAACTTTCATTCTTCATTCTCCTAAAAAGAAAAAATTGATCCTAAATTGAAATCCAAAATATTGGATAAACATATTTCAACACAAATGAATTCATAGAAATATTATTGTAGTTAAATGTACAATTAGAAAAAAAGGGTAAGAAATACTAGTGTAGTTAAAGACACATACAAAGATAGCCAGCTAAAATATGAAAACATGATATAATTAATGAATAATTTTTTTTAATGCCACAACACAATCATCACACGTTCACTCTGTCCGAATGTTTCCCTGTTCATGCTGACTATATGACTAATGTCTACTGTAGGCCCTCCCAATCTACTGTCCTATTAAAACTAGGGTTCTCCCTTTGGTTTGTCCATATTTATATCTCAATCTCATTCTGCATTCTCCATTCTCCATTGCATTACTTGTGCTGAGATTCAGTTCCATACAAATTCTCCTTCCTTGTGAAATTTACTTATTTTGAAAAGATGGATAGTACCGGCAATGGAATTGGCCAGAGCAGAGCCAAAATGGTGCTGGCGGTGAAAATATGGCAAAAGATGGCCAAATCAGCAGTACGGAGATCAAAGAAGTTAGTAGATACGAATGTGCCTGCAGATGTCCCTCAAGGTCACATGGCAGTGTATGCGTCCTCTGGCGATTCAATCCTTACGCTTCAGAGATTTGTCATCCCTCCTGTGTATGTCAATCATCCACTATTTGTTGCATTGCTGGAGAAGGGAGAGGAGTTTAGTGGTGCATTAAGGAATGGACCCATCATCATTCCCTGCAATCCTCTCATATTTGGCTCTCATATTCTGCCCCTCATCAAGAGAAATGTTCAGCTTACAACATGGGAGATCGAACAAGTACTCACCAACACTTCTGCGATTTTAGCAACAACCGAATTTAAGAAAATTGCCTCTTTTGGTTGTCACCACGTTCGAGCTACTTCTGCTATCGCTTGTTTTTAATATCGAATTCAAACAAACATAAAAAAGATGAGGCCGGGTTATAAACTTTTCTATGTAAATAGAAGCGATACATGTTCATGTTTTATGAATACAACACTTATACATGTTCATGTTTTATGAATACAACACTTATATATGTTCATGTTTTATGAATACAACACTTATACATGTTCATATTTTATGCATACAACACTTGTTTACGATGTATTTTTACATTATTGTTTTTATGAGGTGTTCTATTTGAAGGAGTATGTTTAGATTCGTTTTCCATTTTCGAATATTTTCCAGTTTGTAAAAATTTTCAGACGTGTTATGAAATACCACGCTTTAGTAGGGCTTATCTGAGGTGTTACTGTTTCCGTACACTATTCTTGAAGTTAGTGTTGCCGGGGACTATCGGGGATCGACCTCAATACGGTAAGGAGGGCAAGGGCTATTCTCATAATGCAAAAAAACATCCGTCAAAAATCAATAGTGCCTCATTACGACTGTCACAGTATCTAAATAATTTTTTTTTTAAACGTTATATAGCACTCATTGTAATCCTCCATGGACAAAACGTTTCTGCACTCGGCAACACCATAGGCACCATACATATAATATTTATTGAAAAAATACATTAAAGAATCTGATATAATATTAAAAGATATATAATATAATACATATATTTTAATATAATGGTAATATTAATATATAGATATATTATATTAATATGTAATATATATAAATAATATATAATATATATAGTTTTTATATTGGTAAAGGGTTTTTGTAAAATGAAAGTGTAAAAATTGAAGGTGTGATGTCGTTGACGAAGAATCATTTTTATTGGCTATTTTTTAAATAATTACAAAAAGAATTTACGTCTAATGTATGAATTGAATCAGCATCATCCCTGATACAATATAAATATTGGGGTAAAGGAGTCACCAGCTGATAAAACTGATCATAGGTGGCAAAAAATGTTTGGTAGATTTCAATCTCAAATACTAGGAAGTACCCACATCATATTTAGAAAAGAAATTTATGTTTAAAAAAAAAAAAAAAAACTTATACATTTCATCCGACGTTCCTTACACCCTCAAAACAAATACTAATTATCATTTAAAAGTCAAATATAAGCTTCATAAAAGTAAACATGGTGTAGGTATATTTGACTGGTTTCACTCTCAATAAAGCATGAATATTGCATTGGTCCACAAATTCTACTTTGTCCATAGGCAATGTAATGTTTGTGGAGCAAAATAAAATAGAAAACACTTCGAACCGCGTAAGAGCTGAAATTGTTATTGCACACTCTTCAAACCATGTAAGAGCTGAAATTATGGATGTATTTTTTGGTTCACTTCCACCTTATTTCCCCCCGTTTTTTTAATTACTATTCCAATTAGTGATTTTCCATGCACTGTTTTAAAACAACTTAAGAACTGAAATTATGGATGTAATTTTCAAATGAAATACTAATTTAATAAGATAATTCTTTAGGGATGGAATAGGCTAGTTAAAGTCAACATGGCTCTTTATTGAAAAAATAAATAAAGTCACACGGAATGTTAGTTACATGTGTTATAAACTATTAAATATTAAAAATTGATTAATATATATATATATTTTTTGATTTTCAGATTTTTTTAAAATTTAATTTTTTTTTAAAAGTATAGAAAATATAATATTGTAAAAATTTAAATAATGATTTTTGATATCATCTAAATAATAATTAATACAAAACTTTAATAATTGGGAAAGACGTTAGATGGCGAGAATATCAAAACCTCAGAATTATTTTATGGAAAAAAATAGTTATTAATATTATTTTATACCTATTTTTAAGTCTCTTTCTACTATAATTATTACTAAAGTATTTATTTATTAATATATTAATATTTGTAGACACCTAATTTGATAGATAGTGAGTTATTTATTATAGTAATATTCTATTTTTGTGTATAGGGATTGTTAGTTTTAATTAGGTTCCTAATAAAGTATTCTTCTTTATGTGGGGCCTTATGTTACCTTCTCTTTGCTTGTGTTGCCCTTGAAACTTTATTTGCTATTCATTTTGGGTCAATTGTAGTGCATCCATTCAATCTAAAAAGCTTGAAAACTTATAAAGCAAATATTTATTTTCCCCAATAAAACCTTGAATGTTGCAAGAATATCCAAGATATTACTTTAGGATATTTTTTCTTTCTCCTCTACATCGATCTTGGATAGATTAAATGGATCGATCATGGTCCTCTTTTTCTGTTGGTCTCTTGACCCGTATGCCTAGTTTTTTTGGTTCTTTGTTCCTTATTTGTTGGATTTACATATGTTTAATTTTCAACAAGTAAAGGTATAAAGGAATAAAAAGCAAGAGGCACAAACAGTTGTGGGATCATAACAAGAAACACAAACCAACCCTTTACAAACACAACAACCATCCAAGTCAATAAAAGGCATAACCATTGAGATCCAACCACAACATTAAGGCCCATATATAAGATTGGGTTGACTGAAGGAGGAGTACATGAAAAGGCATAAAAGAATAAGGACAAAACTAGTAGGAACTAGATGTTGAATGTTAAAGCACTACTATTATGAAGAATAACTTTACTGTCCCTGTCGCATAAATTAGGCATTAGCCTACCTCATCATTAACTATTGTGACCACACTAACAATTGTAATTCCAAGCCAAGATATTTCTCTTGATACATCAAAACAAACATTGGAAAAATAAATTGAAGGATTTGCTTCTTTTCAATCTTACATATAAAAAAAAACATCTGATTTGGAGTATTAGAACACCCAATTGCATTAGGATAATGTTGAATTGGACGATAGACTAGCCAATGCATGAAAATTAATTAACGACACTTACCTAGTGTTGGGTTTACAAAATTTTGGGGATTAGGAGATGCCTGAAGAAAAATAATTCATGGCTCTACTAACACAACTCACATAGAATCAGGATGTAGCGTAAGGTTTTCACCAAATTGTATCCCAAGTTCAAAAACTAATAGGTAAAATTGAATTCATATTTGAGTTTCTCAAAGAATATGAAAAAGCTTTTTGACATTACTATACATTAGACCATCAAGATTTCACACAACATGATTGACTACGAAATTTAGTTTTAGGACACCTAGTGTATACATTTAAGTTAACATTTATTCCTAAAATAGTGCACTTTTGACCAATGTATTTTACACACTTAGCTCATGTCTAATTCCACAGCTCAACCACTATTCCTCTTTTTATATACAAATGACCCTTACATCAAATAAAATTTTGATTATAAATATTATATTCATGATTCCAAGTAACCTAAACTCACTATCAGACTAAACCACATTTTTAGATTACTTTTCTATGGTCCTCAAATAAGGTAGCTACTTCAAGACTATCCCAGTCCTCTATAGTGTCTAAATCAACCTATCACATCCTCTCATGAAATGTCTGTTGGCTCAAATTCAAATCCAACTAATGGGTCATCTCTCATATTTTATAAGTCCCATTTGAAGGATTTCCAAAAAAATAATTATAAAGGTGTATTTTCTAACCATTTTATCACTAGATGGTCATATGATGAAAAAACACTAGAACATCTAATTGCACATTTAGAGAAAAACATGTACGCTTTCCAATTCAGAGTTCACATAGTCCTAGTAACCCTTAACAAGATATAAATACACATCAATGTTTCAAATCATTATTAAAATGCATTATTACACCAAGATTACACCAACATTTATTATTACACTAGTATTTTGCACACACCATTGTAGCAGGGGAACACTAGATGGTGTTTGATCCTTCTTCAGAATATTAGTATATAATCAATATTCAACTTAGGAAGTATTGAGGTCAAGCATAAATTTATCCAGGGATCCATTTTTCCAATTTATACCTCATGTGCTATTGAGTGATGTATAAAAAATAGGCCAACCTTCTTGAGGCCATAAATTTTGACCTGTAACTCTGTTTGAGCTATTCTACATGCCAAAATGACCATATCAAAAAGCTTGATTTTTTACTAAGCATCTCTGTCCACTTATATTTGTTTTTTATATTTCTTGGAGGCGAAACATGATCATTTGAGGGTTCAAAATTAACATTTATTAATTTTTGGGGGATTTTTCTTTTTTTAGAATCGGATGCCAACTTCAATTGAATTTCATCCCATAGGCTAATTTTAGTATATAGGTTATTTCAAGAAATTTTTAGAGCTACATGTGCTTACATTCAAAACATACTATAAATAATGGTTATTAAAAATAGATATATATTTTTTAGATTTTAAATTTCTTAAATTTTTGCATGTCAACTCTAAATTATATGTTGAGGCTTATTTAAGCATGGTTTGGGTTTGTAATTAGTTGAATAATTTAATATGAATCAATTTTAAGTTATTATTTCAGATCTTGGCCTATTGGTAATTTTCTTGTTCTTGATATTTTTTGAGTTCATTATCTGGTATCAGAGCTAAGTTAAAATCTTAAAAGAGTAAAGAATGGAAAGAGGATGAGGAGGTGTTGTATAGATTAACTAAACTATAAAAAATCTATAGAGGTAATTTCAATAATTAACAGAGGTTATCATGAATCAACAAATTTGATAAGGTGATGATAAAGATGACACATATCATGATGAAGAAGTTTGGCAAGAATAAGAAGAATAAGAGCATCTACCATTGATGGAAAAGAGGATGGTTTGGGATTTAGAAGGAAGAAATGAAGGAATCAAGGTTGATTTTCTAGATTATAAAGGTAGTTTAAAACTAGAGGAGTTGATAGATTGGATGAATAGCATGAATAAATTCTTCAAGCAGAAGTATGTGAGAGAAGAGAAGAAGGTAAAGTTTTAATGCACAAAATTGAAAGGTCATGCAATGATTTTGTGGGGTCACCTATAGAGAGATAGAGAAAAGGTGAATAAAAGATTAATTCATGAAAAAATATGTAGAAGAAGGTGAAGGAGAAGTTTATTCCTATATATTATGCACATATCATACATAGAAGAGTTTAGAATTTGAGGTAAAAAGATCACAATATATAAATATATATAGATGAATTTTATAATCTTTCCATTCAAGTGGAAAATGATGAAATAGAAGAATATATGGCTAAAAGGTATATAAATGGTTTAAAATTTTCTATTCAAGATGAATTAAGCATGTATAGAATACTTAATATAGAGGAAGCTTATCAATTAGCTTTGAAGGGAGAAGAAAAAAATAGATAGAATTTTAGAAGGACATCTACTAGTCGAAAAAGAGGAAGATCCCCTCTAATAAGGGGGTGAGGTGGGTTTAATACCACTATAGGTGGCTTTAATGCCAATAAAGGTGAATCATCATGTGATATAAAAAAGGAGGATGATAATAGGCAAGGGTTTCAATACCAATAAGGAGGAAGAGGATTTTAGAGAGGATGAGGTTATGGTGGTGCTAGAGGATGGTTTCCAAATTATCATAGATCTTATATCTATTATAGATGTGGAGAAGAAGGGAACAATTTTTTTGAGTGTCTACACTATGAAGATCAAGGAAGGAGGCAAGAAGATCGCTCAAGAGTAAATCTAGTTGAGGCTGAAATAGAAGAATAGAATATTGAAGTTGCACCTATAGATGTAGGAAAGAATCTGATGATGAGAAGAACCATCATCACTCCAAGGAAGGAACAAGTGAAAAATAAATAAGGTGGTGATGCATGGCTAAAGTAAAATATTTTTTGAACAAGATATACTTCAGGTGGAAAGGTATGCAAAGTAATTATAGATGGTGGTAGTTGTGATAATATGGTTTCTAAAGAAATGATTGAGAAACTAAATCTACAATGTGAAAATCATCCTAATCCTTATCAAATTTCATAGTTTAATAAAGAGAATAAAGTTACAGTAGATACAAGGTGCTTAATCAAGTTTTCTATAGAAAAAACTTACAATGATGAGATATGGTGTGATGTTATTCCAATGGATGCATGCCATTTGTTATTAGGAAGACCATTGTAATTTTATAAAAAAGATATTCATGATGGAGCAAAAAACACATAGGCTTTTTATAAAGCTAGTACAGAGGTAGTTTTATTATCACTTAAAGAGGAAGAGATGATAGAAATCATGCTCTCTACTAAAGAATTTATCCAAGATATGAAGGAAGCAGATTGTTATGCATTAGTAGCAAATAATGAAGAAATAAAAATAGTGCCAATACTAATATAAGAAACAAGAGTGTTAAAAGAATATGCAGATGCTATACTTGATGAGATACTAGATGGTTTACCATCGAAGAGAGATATACAACATCACATTGATTTGATCTCAAGAATAGCTCTACCCAGTCAAGTAGCTTATAAGATGAGTCCAAAAAAATGTGTAGAATTAAATAAACAAGTTGCTAAATTGATAAGAAAGAAGGTGATAAGGGAGAGTATGAGTCCATGTGCAACACCAACATTGTTAACTCCAAAGAAAGATGGAGGATGGAGAATGTGTGTAGATAGTAGAGTAATTGATAACATCATAATAAAGTATAGGTTTGCTATACATCATTTAGATGATATGATGGATGTGCTTACAAGAGCAAAATATTTTACCAAGATTTATCTAACCAATGGTTATTATTAGATTTGAATTCCTAAAGAAGATGAGTGGAAAACTACATTCAAGACTAAGGATGGTTTATATGAGCGGATGGTAATGCCATTTAGATTATCTAATGCACCTAACACATTTATGAGGGTGATAAATATAGTGCTATAATAACATATTGGTAAGTTTATATTTGTTTGTTTTGATATTTATTAAGACTAAAGAAGAACCCTTATATCACTTGAGATGGTAATAGATTTTTTAAGAAAATAGAAGTTGTGCAAATTTGAAAAAGTATAGGTTTATGCAAAATAGTTTGTTATTTTTGAGATTTGTAGTTTCAGTAGATGGTGTGAAAATGGATGAATAAAAGATAAAGGTGATTGTTGAGTGGCATATTCCAAAATGCATTATATAGATAAGAAGTTTCCATGGTTTATTAAATTTTTATATAAAATTTATTAAAAATTTTAGTAGTATTGTGGCAATAATAATAGATTACATGAAAGAGAAGGAATTTGCATGGAATAGAGTAGCCACATAAAGTTTTGAAATTTTGAAGAAGAAGATTATAGAAAGACCAATTTTAGCATTACCATATTTTAAAAAAGTGTTTAAGGTTGATTGTGATGCTTCATTTATGGGAATTGGTCCTATGCTAAGTCAAGAAGGAAAGCCAATAGCATATTTCAGTGAGAGATTGAATGAGGTAAGAACAAAGTATTCTACTTATGATTTTGAACTTTATGCAATTGTACAAGAATTAAGACATGAGAGGCATTAGTTGGTGCCTAAAGAGTTTATACTATTTACAAATCATGAGGATTTGAAGTGTGTGAATAAACAAAAAAAGTTGAGTAGTAGGCATGCAAACTGGGTTTCTTTCTTGTAGGGGTATATTTTTATGTTGAAGCATAAATCAAGAAAATAAAATTAGGTAGTTACTGCATTGAGAAGGAGGGTAGTTTATTAACTACTATGATGAGTGAAGTAGTTGGATTTAAAGCTATTAAAGAATTATATGATATTTATCCATATTTTAGTAAGGTAGTTAAGATGTGCAAGAATCCATTAATAGGTGGGACAAATTCTATTCATGATGATTATATTATGTAATAAGGTTATCTCTTCAAATGGAAACAATTATGCATTCCAGTTGGGTCTCTACAAGATAATATAATAAGATAATTACATAGTGGTGGTTTGGCTAGACATTTTGGTAAGACAAAGACAATAGCTTTGGTGGAGGAAAAGTATTTTTGGATAAAGATGAAGAGAGATGTGACAAGGTATGTTTTAAGGTTTAGAATATGTCAGGTGGCTAAAGGACATGCACAAAATACTGGACTTTATATGCCATTATGGGTGACAAGATGACCATGGATAGATTTGAGTACAATTTTTTTGTTGGGATTGCCAAACACACAGAGAGGTAACAATTCAAATTTTGTATTTGTAGATAGGTTTTATAAAATGGTTCATTTCATTACATGTAATAAAACTAATGATGCTACTAGAGTTGAAAAATTAATTTTTATGGATATTATGAGATTGCGTGTTCCAAAAACTATTACCTCAAATAGGGACATACAATTTCTAAGTCACTATTAGAAGACTTTGTGGAATAAGATGGGTATTAAGCTACAATTAAATAGTGCATATCACCCAAAAAAAAATGGATAGATAGAATTTGTGAATAGGAACTTGAGAAATTTATTTAGATGTATAGTGGGAGAGAAGCCAAATCAATAGGGCTTGGATTTACCATAAGCTGAGTTTGCATATAATAGTTTAGTGAATAGATTAATATGAAATTCACCTTTTTAAATTATTTATGACAAAAAACCTATGGATATTTTAGATTTGGTATAATTTCCAATTGCAGATCGAATTAGTTATGATGCAGAAGCATTTGCAGATCATATAAAATAGTTGCAAGAAGAGGTAAGAAGAAAGTTACAAGAGAGTAATGAGAAATATAACATAGAAATAAATGTCAAAAAAATATAAAGTATTTGAATAAGGAGAGTTGGTAATGGTTTAATTAAGGAAATAAATATTTCCAAAAGGTATGTACAATAAGTTAAAATATAAGAAAATTGGACCATGTAGAATTATGAAGAAAATCAATGATAATGCATATGAGGTGAGTTTACCAAAGAATTTTGATATATCTCCAGTATTTAATGTTTTATATTTATATAAATTCCATTGAGAAGATGATGAAGATGAAGAGGTAAATTTGTAGAAGTAGGTTCCAAAGAAAAAGAAGGAAGAGATAGTGCAGGTTTTGGGTATGAAGATAGTGAACACAAGTAAAGGGAATTATAACATGCATTTGGTATAGTGGGAAGGATTGAAGAAAGAAGACAAAACTTGGATTACAAAATGGGAGTTGGAGAATATTGATAAAAATAAATGGTAGTAGTATAATTAGGCCAATTTGCAAGAGCTGAGTTGTTTTTAACTCAAGGAAAATGATGTAGAAAAAATGGGCCAATTGTTTGGAGGCCAAAATTTTTGACTCATAACTCCATTTGAGCTATTCCATGCATTAAAATGATCATATCAAAAAATTTGACTCTTCCCTAAGATGCTTGATTTGCATAGATTTGATTTTGATATTTTTGAAGGCAAAATGTGATCATCTGAGGGTCCAAAACTAACATTTAAAGATTTTTTTGAGAATTTTCTATTTTTATAAATTATATATTTTTATAATTATATGTCAAATTTAGTTGAATTTAGTTCCATAGGCTAATTTTACTATTTAGGATAGTTTAGATAAAATTTAGAGACATGTGTGCTTACATGCAATACTTACTATAAATAGCTGTTGCTAAAAATAAACCCTTTTTTTAGATTTTAGAATTTTTTTAATTTTTGCATGTCAATTCTAAATTTTGAGTTGAGTTTTATTTAAGCATTTTTCAGGTTTGTAAAAATTATAATCATTTAATACGAATCAATTCTGAATTATTATTTCAGATCTTTGCCTATTGGTAATTTTCTTGTTCTTGATAGTTTTCAAGTTCATTATTGAGCTAGGGATTTAAGTGAAGAATAAAACATACAATGAATTACAAGTTAAATAAAAAATATCCAATCCTATACATAAGACTTATAGGTGAATTCACATAGACTCATTCTTACAGAAAGATCTAAAACCTTACTGAACACTAGTACATCGTAAAAGAAACTTACATAGGTTAGATTCATCCAAATAACATGAATTTATCCATAGAAGATGTGAATATTTATTCCCAATTCATAGTGACCTCTTATATCCACAAATTTAGTTTCATAGTTTCAATCATTTTCCTACATGTTCCATTTCCATCTAAGTTATCCTAATCCAACACTTTCCCTTTCTAGCATATTTTTATGTTTAGTAATTTCCAAATCAAAAGTTCATAACTTATGATTATTTTATACACTATAATTTTATGGAATATTTTGTCAAATTAATACTAAAATTATCTTAATCTAAACTTTGATAAACCATCTATAAATATATCACCCCTGACCTCTTCAAATATGATAATTGTAAAGCAATCATGGAGAGTTAGACATCATGACCGACAAAAATAGACACTACCATAAATGAATCTCTTGATTTATGGGATAAATTGATGGCATGAATGCACACTTAGGAACTCAAGATGTTATGTAGAACACTAAAAATAATCCTAACATAGAGTTATGTGGAGAGAATGGAGCTAGTAACACATGATATTCAATAGAAGGTGGATCAACATAAACATATCATCATAATGACACCAAAATAGGCATGCTAAGTCAAGACTACATATGCAAATTATTTATCTTGGTGCCATACATCTTGGTAGATTTGAGAAATTAAAATTAAGAGTTGATAAATCTATAAAATTTTATTTCTTTCGTCGTGGATGTACCATAGTACATTCCAATTCCCTAGATGGTACAAGTTTTACAAGCTAGTAGTTCATGGTAGATAGTGCATAAAATTCCTAATTCATAACCTCCTCCACCAACATCATATTTTATATCAACATCATATTAAAAAAATGCCCCACTAGCTCCATAGTCATCTCAAGATGATCCATATTTAGCTTCATAATCCATGCATAAAAGGTTTAAAACCCATAAAATATGACCTCCTGATTATGCCATAGTAAGATGATACTTCTAATGATAGATGAAATAATTTCTTTCTTGACAACCTCACATCTCAACATAGGCAAATCGATTAGTTCATGTATTTATTACTCTCTTTATGAATTTAACTCAAGATGATACAACTATTTAAGTCAAAGAAAGTGTTGAAAGTAAAAAATAAATCCTTAATAATAGAAATATTGTATAAGTGACAAGTGTACAAAAAAAATCTATATTTTATAAAATATGAAATTTTATTGAATTTAAATTTTTTTATAGAAGATGAATATTGTTCTTTGATTTAGGAAGTGAATGGTCATAA